>VZTI01004092.1:1484903-1549759 GCA_013397865.1 Struthidea cinerea
TAAATCTAGACCTTTCCACCCAAGTTCATTTCTGCTTTTGGCACTGCCTTGTTAAAGTCAGATTTGCAGCAGCTGCCCAGACTGTGCAGAATGTCAGCGGATGGACACGTCTGCAGAGCAGTGCACAAATGCAGTCAAGTGTGCATTTGCCCATGAAGAGGCTGTAACTGTCTCTCCAGAGACTGGGTAGGTGTAAACAAGTGACAATTCCTGCACACACGAACGGAGAGCATTTATGGATAGTGCAGAATCGGGATTTTCTGGAGGCTGGTAGGAAATGTGATCTTCGGATACCTCCTGAAGGCAGCGCCCGTCTCTAAGCTGAACTTACATCTTCTGTCTGTGAAACCTTACTGCAGATTTCTGGATCTTTTTGCTTCTGCTTAGGAGGTTGTTTGAAAATCTTTCTCAGTTATCATCAGTATTAATTATCCTTAGGTGTCAGCCAGAGCAGTGGGCTCTACACCTCCCCAGCTCCTGAGGAGAAGCAGGAATGTGCAGGCAAGAACAAAGCAGAGACAAACTTTGCCTTGGCTGCTCGATGAGAGGGCTGATCCAAGAGCCAAATCTTACTCCTGGTTTCAGCCCTTCTATTAGTAACTGATAATCCCATGCACCTCCTTTTCCCTGCCACTGACTAATTTCATAATACTTACTTTGGGTAGTATCTACACCTAAAAATGATTAAAAGTTGCATTGTGGTGGTTCTATACTGTCCCTGCTCAAGATGAGATCTTCTGATTTGTAAGTGGAGAAACGTGTGTGGCTTTTCTGTAAATGTGATCTGGGAGCCAAGATGGGCTGCTCTTGGTTCAAGCTGATGTATTGTTCTGAGGCACAATTAGACTTTGATTAACAGTTTTATTGCTAGTGCTTATGTCGCAGAGGAATGCAAGTAAATGTCCTTCTCTCTTGTATTTTAACTAAAATATTTAATTCAGACTCATTTGGTATTTTTTGTTATGAATACTGCCATTATTATTTTTGCTGCATTTCACTTTCAGGCAGCTGTTTTTCACAGTGCTTTGCTAGTCCAGCTAGCCTGAGGTACGGAGTGAGCCTCTCTGCAACCAGCTGCTGTCACTGAAGACGTGATGACCTACAGCTTTGCTAATGTCAAATGAGATTTCTAAGTGCTTGGGGACGTTGTAATCAGGCCAGGGATCTTCTGTTTGCTGTTTTCTACCTGATCTGGTAGGTAGACTAGGGCAGGTTTTGTCTGTTTTGGCCCTTAACTGGGCAGATTTCCTACCATGGCTGGAAGCAGCCTAACCAGCAAAGGCATCAGCCCTGAGGCTCAGTTTTAGGACAGCTGCAGGTCGCATGCTCCTTCCCTACCCAAGGTGATGCCATGATGACTTTTTGCCTTTTCTTTTATACCCCTTTTATATACCTTTTTATAACTTTTGTGTTCTTAGTTGTTTTTTTAGCCTACATTCTTGGACTTGTTTGTCAAGCCAGGGCACTAAACATCTTAGAAGCCTGGTTGTTAGGGATCAGTGTGCCCCAGACCCCAAGGTCCTCTCCAGAGCACATTTTGTAACCTAAGATAGAACCATCCAGGGGAAGGTTCCTTGGGGAGGGGGGGCTCACTCGAGCCTCTCATTGGGGAATCTTTGATAGATGTGCTAATTAGTAACACCTATAATGTGATACCAGATCTTTTGGGGCGTGCATTGCGGTGTGCATTGAGGTGCATTCGACCTGGGCATGGTGCACCTAAGGATCCTTAAAATAAATACCGAGGTAAAGTCCCTTTTTCCCTTCTAACCGTGTTCGATTCTTGATTTTAAGACCAGGAAAAGGCATCAAAGGAACTGCTCGTCTCCCTGCCACACATAGCAGCAGCATATTCCCACATGAGGGAATGCTTTTCTCAGGTGCAGGGCTGCTCATGGCTGCAGCCAGCACCTGGGTTTTTATGTTGGTGCAAAAGGAGGGAATCTGTAATTTGGGTAACCAGCTGCCTTCAATCACAGCTGAACTGCGCCTTTGATAGTTGTGCTGCTGTGAGGCTTCATAGATCCTGCAGGCAACTGAGTGGAAAATACATTGTGTGCGTGTTTGTATTGTTTTCTATACTTCTAGAGAAGTTTGGCTCTGTGCATTTGCATTCTGAAAGAGAGCATCCAGCAGTTTGTCACCCATCAGGAAAGGAACAGGTGCCACTTGGGCTGGTGCACCTATCCAGGGAGAGCTCTGACATGGTTTCCTACCAAAATAATGCTCATGTAAGTCGGGCTGGTGCCATATAGAGGAATAAACATTGTCCAAGAGCTGTGCAGAACGCTGGCTCGGAATGGGGAGAATCCTTTCCATCCCTACTCTTCTCGAGTCTATAGGTTGGTGTTTGAACCCGTGCCATGTGTGGTAGATTCATTTTTTCTCCCTGTCACAGCTACTTCAAAGGAGGAATACTTTGAGCAAGCAGCCCTAAGTCCAGATGGAGTGTACAGGTCTCTAAAAATAATGTCTGTGGAACTGAGCGTGCTATTTTAGCCCAAACAAAAGAGGTTCAAACGTGAGTAGTTGTAGGCTAAGGGCCTCAATGGTAAAAGTGTATCTTCAGGTACTTTTCTTTGTCACTCATATCTGCAGCAAGTACCTTGGGTTTCTGTAGTGATTTATACAAGGCCAGCAGCTTTACGAAAAGCCAATAAGCCACGTCTTGCCACAACCACGTTTCTTGGCTTCTGTGCAGTCAAAACCTAAACTTTATGCCCACATGGATCTTTTTAAACAGTTACATGCATATGCAATGATTTTAAAAGCTCTCCCACAGAGTCTTTCGTGTTTGTATTATTGTTTTGTTTATACTACTAGTAGTAGCTGACTAAAGATGCATCAGTGTCTTCTGGGGAGGCTTGTCCTTTCTGCACATATATGTTTGTGCATGCACAACAATATTACTTTTGTCTTATTTTATGACTCTTAGGCTGTTTATGTCATTGCATCTTCACACCCAGCCTTGGTTAAAAAGCATTAAAAATTATTTCCTACTATAATTTCTCAAACTTTGAATATAGGCATGGAGCTCTCAAAGGATGTTTTTAAAGCACTTTAAAGTTGTGGATTTCTTTTCCTAGTAGTGCAAAAACCCCAGCAATCAGCTTTCCCAATCCCGAGGAAATCCAGATTCAGTTACACAAGCAGGACTGTGACTTCAGCTCCAATATGCTGCATACAGTTTGTTTCAGAAAGAGATGGTTTTGCAGATGGAAATGATTAGCAATGAATTGTATTGCAATAATGGAGCGTGCTGAGGTTACATAAGTTCAAAAATACACAGTAAAAACAGAGTGTCATTTGCCTTCTCACAGAGCTGACCCAATTAAAAACGCTCGCTGTGCTGCATCACATGAGCAGCAGTCCTCTCAGTTCTCTCCACTTATCTCCTTTTCTTCATTTCTCCATTGTTTTTCCGCTCCTTGCTTCATCAATCAGTTCTTCCCACTTAATGCTTGCATGCCCCATCTCAGCCTCCCCTCTTCTGTTTCCACAGGAGGTTCTTTGTTCCTTCTCTGTGGTTCTCTGAGAGGGGATGTGCAGAAAAGAGAAAAGCCTGGTGTGATTCCCCCCGAAGCGCAGTCCACGCTGGCTTAGGGAGCAGTGCTGCTGCACGGAGCTGGGAATAGGTGTGCGTTGATGTGCTGATGGATATGAGGGTTGCCCTCTGTATTTCCTCCAGGAAAGTCCAGCCAGCAAATGAATCAGTGAGTGCAGAGGGCAGGTTTATTTAATGATAAACCACACTTTTCTCTGCCTGCCCAAGACACATAAAAGAACCTTTTTCCCACAGCAGGAAAGAGGCAGGTGCGAGGGCTGGGACTGAGGAAGATCTCCTGTGCCTGGCAGTGCCAGGAGCAGCTGTTCCCTCCTCCTCTGCTCAGGATGGCTGCTGGGGACAGGAGAATCCATGTGCCACGGACAGTGTATTGCATTACAGTGAGCCTGAAAAAGCCATTTTGAATGGGGCTGCATTAGTGAAGGACACAAAAGTCAGCGTGAAGCTGCTCAATGAGGTTTGCAGTTAACAAGGAGGGATCAGCCCACTGAGGAGGGGGAAGATATAAGAAATTACATTTAGATTGCCTTCCCCCAGCTTGCTTCATCAAGTGTGATTATCTGACTACCCTCTGTCTTGTTAACCACGTACCAATAACAACCGTACAGAAGAAAAATAAAAGCCAGCTTGCTCATTCAGGGAAGCACAAATAGGATAAACACCAGAGCTTCTGCATGGAATGGTTGTGCTTTGTTTTTACAACTGGCACAAGGTGGGGGAATGTGGGGAAATAGCTGTCTGCCATCTTTTCCTCTGCGTGAATTCTGGCAGGCAAGGGATCACATGAAACTACCAAGGGATGGGGCAGGTTCAAAGCAGTCATGAGAACTTGGCTTTTAACATGTCCTAGGGAGACATCGGTGCAGCTCCTTCATGCAGGGTGCCATGGATATTGAAGAGCTCACAGAATTTCAAGAAGAGGCCTGATCCAAATACGTCTCTTCTTGGTTTTAGTAACTCTGATCGGCCTGACCAGCCTTTGATGGGTTGCCCTGGTTTGTAGTAGCAGTAGTGGCTACAAATTTTCAAACAGGGTTCTTTCATCTGATGAGATTGCTGGAGAATGAGAAAATTTGACTCTGCCACTGCTCCTCGTGATCCAGGTTCTCTTCTTTTCTCATGGGGTGCCTGGCTCTACCTTGTGGTCTTCCACATTTAGCGTGCAATTCACCTGCTAAAGCTTGGGCACGTGCCCTTTTAGGTACTCAGAGTATCCTGCCTGGCCTCCCAGAGAGCTTGGCTCTTCACTAGGGTCCATGGCAGATCTCCCAGCCCAGCATGGCTGCCTCAGAAAAATTTTCAAGTTTTTCAAAATGCCTCTGTTCAGAAAACTGAAACTTGTCCTTAAAACATTTGTTTTCTTTAGCAGTTTTTAGTACATCTGCACTTGACAGTATGCTATGAGTTCTCTATTTCCCTCCTTCCCTCCTTGTTTTTCCTTCATTCTTTTTGTGAATTTCTCTTCTTTTTGCATCCTATCAATGTCACCTCCTCTTCATGCCCTCCTGCCTTTGCCAATTCTGGTGATGTGGTTGTTCTCCATTTTCCATCAAAAAGGCATTTTGGAGTATGGGAGGTGCCTTCAATTTGTGTGCTGAAATTAGCCCGTGGATTCTGTGGCGAGCTCTGTGTGCATGTGTGTGGCTAGAAACTGTTGACTGACACCTCCCAAAGAGCTAAATTACAGAACGAAAGAAAATCACTTCAGTTTTAGCCGATGACTTGGCCTTCCCACATGCCCACTAGCTAAGCTGCGATTGGGATAATTCATTAATGAAATCATCTTCCAATAATAGTTGTTTGGATTGAATCAGCTGCATCTCTGCACCTCTTCCTTCTGTCTGCCTTTTGTTCGGGGTGTGACTCAAAGGCTGCAGGGCTGGGGCTGCTCCGAGCACCTCGCTAGCCAGGCGCGCAGGCTCTGAGAGGTGCTTGTGGCAAATGTCAGCCCCACCAAGAGAGGTCAGGGCAGCCTGGTCCTTGAGCAGCCGGGAGCCCACCGCTTCTTCTGAGGCACCCCCAGCATCTGCCCCTTCCCTCTCGCTTCCCTGCCCCGTCTCCGCCACCCTGGGCACCAAAACAGCAAAGCAGTTCCGAATCCATGTCACCAAGGAAGGGGTTAAACTGCTGAACTGAGAGAGTGGCCGTGTGTGTGTAATGCCTGCACAGCCACCCACGGCCGGAGCCCCGAAGGGAAAGCCTTAGATCTCCTTATATGGGGATCTTTTTTCGGAAGAAAGTGGTCAGGATCGGGCCGTGTGTGTGCTCAGTCTCTGTGTGAGCACACTGCTGGCACCGCCCGCATCCCAGTGCCGCATCTCAGTGCGGGAGGGAAGCCGTGGGGGTCAGGACAGCTCAAATACTGCTGCTTTTAGTAGTACAGTGCACTTACAAAGAAACCTAGTGGGTATTATCCTTGCTTTTGCAGCCTTTTTATTTTTGAGACTGGTAGACCCTGTTTGAATATTGTGTTATTGTAGATTTCCTGCTCCAGCTCTGCTGTCCAGAATTATTCTTGTGTTCTTCTCTGATTTTTTTTCTCCTACTGCTTTCCAGGCATGGGCAGGTTTGTGCATGAGAATAGCCACACATCCCCTCAACCCGGTACAGCTGGCCTGCACATGAGCACAAGGGTATCTGAATGCGCAGGGGGCTTGGGATGATTATTTACATTTCCTTTTATGGGGATCTCTGCAAGTGTAGTTTGCTGGTGATTCATGTTTTGGCCAAGGCTTGAGTCTTTTTCAGCTTTTTCACTAAGAAGGCTGTTGTGTTTAGTGATAGTTGGCACTTTTGCCCCGCCTGGCTGCCCTGAGTGCTGCGGGTTGCGCTGGTGGGGAGGAGAGAAGGAGAGAAGCAAGCAGGGACACGGGGGTGGCTGGTCAGTGCAGTCAGGACCGTGGGCTGCAGACCTGCCCAGTCATTTCCCGGCGTCCTTCCAGACACTGACAAACAGTGATTTCCATCTTCCCTGCCTGCCAGCCGGCGCCTCCAGCTCCTTGTTTCCTTTCAGTGCTGCACCCAGGGTGAGAGGGGCTGTGCTCTACACACAGGCTCATTGCAGAGCCACAGCCACCCCTGCCTTTCCCTTATGACTGTGTTCCCCTTCCCGCTGCCTGGAGTGGCCCTGGCGTGTATCCTGGCAGGCAGCCCCGAGCTGAGCTGGGGTTTGGCTCTCCCGCCCAAGGAGGTTGCTGTGGCTGTGCATGCGGAGCGTGTTCCTCGGGCTGTGCCCTTTTAGCAGGCTCACCTCGGAGCAGCTGCATGGAATAAAGGCAGGGAGGTCTGTCCGACAGGCTCAGCAGGACGGGGGCTGCCTGGTCCCACGGCCGTGTAAAGGATATGGGTGGTGGCGTGCTGTGCTGGGGAAACTGAGGAAGAGCACGAGATAAGAGAGAAGCAGCTGTCGAGTCGTGCGGCACAACCATCGCCAGCCCTGGGCTCTGGTGTGTCAATGACTCCAACACCTCAGTGCTTCTTTTCCTCTTTGTTTGATGCAACAGCTGTAAGCAATGCTTCTCCCTCCTCTCCCCATCCTTTCAGCTTCACTGTAAGTCCTAAACTGAAGGAAATGGCAGGTTTTGCAGAGACCAGAAAACCTCCAGAGCTTCTTTCACTGGGAGACCTCAGTTCTCAAAGCAGAGAGATGGGCTCTGCAGAAACTGCAGCAGGGTTTAGCCAGTGCATCCACACGTTGCCCTGAAACCTTAGCCTCACGCCAGCACAGGGGAGCCAGGGAGCCCTGACTACCCGTGTGAGGTGGCAGTGTTCCCATCTCCCAGCTGTGAAGGAGTGGCACTGGCCCCTCACTGGTGTTTCAGCCTCACAGAAAGCCTCACCTTGTGGCAGCACCCGTGGCACGCTGAGAGCAGGCAGTCACACACTGTGCCGGGTACCCACCAGCACTATGAGCACAGCATCTCTTGGCTCTTAGAGATGCAGTCCCTAAGTTTTGTTTCCTAGGTGAGATTACAGCTGGATCCTGTCTACCTGGTGCCTTAGGTTTTAACTTTTATGTCTCTCAAATCCTGCACTGCCCAGTGTGTAACTCTGAAGTTTCATGTGGCCTGTTAGCTGCTGTTCTCTCGTGCTGGGCAGACATAACAAAGCCTCTCTAGGCTTGCTCTTCAAGGGACACCTCGGTTGTCCCAGACCCCAAAATGTGTAAAATAAAAGCTTTTGAAGAGGAGGGGCAAACTTGGGGTAATTACATCATTAGCTGAAGCTATAATTGGAGAATTAACCCTGATACGCAAATGGACCAAACTTACAAAAGTGTGAAGAACCCGTGACCCAGCGTCCATCCTGGGTGGAGCCCCTTGTAGGCTTTACACTCCCAAGGTGTACCTTTGAAGGCCCTTCAGCTAAATACCTACTTTTATTCTCTTAATCTTGTCCAGACTCTGTTTTCAGGTGGCCACTTTAAGGCATCATACCCTGCCCCCCGTTTTCTTGGGATCCTGCAGTAAATTCTCTCCGCCTTTAGCTGCCATAGCTTCAGTCTCTCAGCAGAGGTTTAACCCATTGCAGGGCAGCTGTGGGCAATTGCAAAGTGATCCAGTGGGATCCAGCTGCTGCCCTTCGGTTCCATCAGTGAGCAGTGACTTTCAGCTGATGCTTTTCTTTTGCACTGGTGATGCAATTGCTTCATCCCTTTAGAGGGCCTTGAATTAATTTCCGAGGGATTGGACTCTTCTCATCAGGCCGTCTGTGAACCCCTGACAGGACTTACACTGCAAACCCAGACTTGATTAATCATTAGGCTTTTAAAGAAGATTTCCAAGCCTAGCTGCCTGGATTATCTGCAGCCACTGCTAACACGGACACGACAACCTTTATTGGAAAGGGACATGGCTGGTGCTCAGCTGCATAAACAAACAAGCATTGCTATTTCTTCTCTATGAGACTAAAGTTTGGGAAGGGCTTTTTAGTCGCATTGAGCCTGTTTTCAGAACTACAAAGTAACTCCCTCATTTAAGGTCAGAAGGGTGTCTCTTCAGGTCTCCAGCAGATGTAAGAATCACCCAAATATTTCAATATCTGAATGAGAATGTGATTTGTGGATTCAAACCTGGCCATGTGTAACAGCTGCAGTTCTTTTACTTTTGACCCTCCAGGCTGTAAGTCCCATTCATTTGAAAGATCCTTGTGGGTCCCTTCCACTCAGAATATTCTGTGATCTGTGAAAAGTGCTGTTAGTAGTTTTAATACAAAAATGTTTGTACTTCTGTTGTTACATTCCATTTATACAGCTCAATGTGTTCATCCCACCACGTGGCTGGTTTGAGCTGAACATCTTTCTTTTTCTGTGATTGCTGGCAGGCTTCTTGGCACCTCTTAGATTAGCTCAGATTTACCTAAAGTGCATTTTTTTAGAGGAAAAGAGCTTTTAGTCGTGACGTAGGCAGGTACATGTCCCATTGGTTTAAGAAGGGAATCCAGAGTGCCCATCTTCGAGATACCCCTGGAATCAATTTTTGGCTTCACCATTGCCTAGTTCTAGACTCTGAGGAAGTCATTCAAACTACCATTTCCTGAGTGTGTTTTTGTATCTGATTCCTTGTGGTTTGTATCCTTCAGATACAAAAGAGAGATGTCTGCTGAGTTCTCCTTCTTTGTCTCTTTGCCAAGGTCTGCATATTTATCTTTTCCTTAGTCCTTCCTTTTAAATGGGCTACTCTGAGTTTGGATGCAGTGATGTCAAACAGTATTCAGAAAGTGATGTGTAATACTTGTGTAATTTGTGGGACCTCTTGAGTAAGAGAAGACAAATTGGCTTTTGCTATCTTCGTGAGCTAGAAAATCTTCCTCTAATGGCTTGTTTCAAAGTAGATGTTCAGAGAAGTCAGAGTAAGGAAAAAACTTACTAAATCATGAAACTTCTCTGGCTCCTAATATGGAACATTTTCCTTATGGAGCACTTTCAATTATTTGTCCAAAATCCTTCTAAATACCCTTAGCAATGGATCTTTTGAACTTGCTGTTGGAAGACTGCTTGATATCATACTAGGACTACTTGTAAAGACAAATTGATGTTTCAGTGAAAGTTTATCTTTTCATAATTTAATGTCATTACTCATAGATTTACTACTTTTGCACAACCCAAAATTCCTCTCCTTTCTTGGTGTTTATAGCCTTCAAGTATTTGTCATTTCTGGTTGTATTCTTTTTCTTTGTTGTCTTCTAGCCAAGGTCTGCGTATTTCATTTTCTTAACATCTTTTAAATCAGCCCCCAGATGTTCTTGTTTCTCTTCTGCTACTGCTTTAGCTCCATTTTTATTTAAGGTAATGAGATGTCTCAAAGCGAACAAAATATCCCTGAGTGTTCTAGAAAGAGGGGGACAGAGCCTTGCAAAACCACTTTAATTCATGGGACTGTGAGAAGGTCAAAAGAGCCCTGAATCAAGGTGGGAATTCCCAGATATTCTGTATATTACAGGATTTCCCATGTAGATAGAACACCTCGTAGAACAGAATTTTTTTCTCTGTTTCTGGGCAGCCAGCACTCACGGCTTGCAAAGGCTCCTAACGTACCTGTGCAAATAAACTGTGTGTGTGGAGCAAACCTGGTGGGTTGAATTTGGCGGGGAGGCCTGTCTGAAGCCTGTCACTTGCTGCATGAACCCAGTCAGACTTGCTGTCCTCACGTGCCTGTCTGGAGCCATAGAGATGTGTGGATGCTGAAAAGCTTTGGTAGAGAAATCTTTCAGCTTTCTGTAGCATTCTGGGAGAACTTTGTGGTTCTCACAGAGGCTATGAAAACACTGCTATGGGTTTTTGTAAACTAACTCTTTATCTTGCACCTGGGTTTGTTATGCAGGATTGTTGTGGTTCCGGCCTTCTGATATTTTGGAATAAGTGTCTTAGAGCTTGACCAATCCCCTCAAGGGGTGGATGGCCGAGCACCCAACTGTCTTATGCCATTCAACACACTCTTTGCGATCCATGTTATAAAATGATGATTTAATTAATCAATAGAGAACAGAACTGCTTTCCTTCTGAACTTGTCGTGCCATTCCTCGCCGTTAGTGCCGCTCACAGCAACAGAGATGTTTAATCACAGCTCTGCCATGGGCCGCCAAAGTCCTTCAGGCAGCCCTACCTGATCCTCTGCAATAGTTGCTCTGCATGCCCTGAGCCCTGAAGCTCCTGTTCAAGGTTGTTGGAGGGACGGTGGCACTCTTGCAGGCCGTGTGGGAAACCTGGCAGTGACATTTTTGCGCTGCTGCAATCCGCGGCCGCAGTTACAGCCCTCTCAGCCCGTCTGTGACACTGGCTAACACCTCTGTGTAGAGCTGCCTTCTGAACCATGGTTTCCAGTCGTCGTCCCAGCCTTTAAATCTACTTTCTCCTAACTTTCTGATCTAACTTTAACCGTTCTTGATTTTTTTAGTTTATAACCATGCCGTTTTTCGTTAGTAGACCCTTCATTTTTTCTGGAGCAGTGATGAGGCAGTTAGGTAAAAAGTGGACTAATGTACTTCCATGTAATATTCCAGTGAGCTAAGTGTGCAAACTTGGTGTAGTGCCAAAAAATGGATTTTGTTTACTGTCATTCAGCCTGCTTTGGCTGTGGTTGATTTTGTTCCCGACGGGATCCAAGCAAATTAATTCTGTGAGTAATGTTTCCTGAGATGCTCTGTCAAATGCTTGTGCTTCAGATACATCATGTATACTATATTCCCTACAGCCACTAATTTTACAATTCTGTAAAAGATACTCAGGTTTTTTCCGGCAGTCTCTATACTTTAGAAACTAGTGCAGCTGAAAATTTTGTTGCATCATTCTGTAGATTAGAGCTGACTGACTGTGGTCTGCAAACCCTAATTTTGTGTTTCATGTGGTCTGCAAAGAATTGTCTGGTCACAACGTGCAGTCTCTTCCCTTGGACACTAAATTTCATTATAGGCACTTAGAGTACATTAAACACTTTTCTTAATACTAGTCATGTGTAAAAGCTGCTCTTCTATTTGCCACCGGACTATGATCACAAATAAAAGGAAAGTAATGTATATAATAGAATGAAGAAAGGGTGTTGTGTCTTAATTAGTCTGCATTAAGCTGTTGACCTTCCTCCAGAACAGAATATACTCTCTGGTAAGAAAGCTCAGCATCTCTTTGGCCTTTGAAGATGTGCACAGGGAGCTACAAAGGATTTCTACACCTTTCGTTTGCACTGCTTTTGCTGGGAATCACTGCAGCTCTCTTTATGCGTAAAGGAGCTTCTCCATCTGTGTGTTGCCAGCCTTACATATTCCTCTTTGGGTACTAGAGAGTAGCGAAAATTGTAGCACAGGCCACTGTCCTGGCCTCTGGGTGGTTGGTCTGGAGTCACCTCCCTCCTCGAGTTCTCCTTGCAGCACGTCTCCTGGTGTTCCCTGGTGAGATGCCATCCTTGTCCTGGTGTCCTCTTTAACTTTAGACTTCCTGTTTTGATCCGTTCCAGTTTGTTGCCAGACAGAACAAACCAGAGTAATAATCATCAGCACAATCAAAGCTTGTGCTTTGCAGGTGTGTGAGTGCATCTGCACCTAAAGGGTTTCAGGCATTTGTGTGTTCTCCTGCCCTGTTGAGCCACCCGTGTTTCTCGTCCCTGTCCTGTGACATCGCTCCCTCCCTGCCACGGGCCCTGTGCCTCTTTCTGCACCTGTAGCTCTCAGGTCTGCAGTTCTGCACCCCTGGCTTCCCTCAGAAGCCAGGTTGTTCCCTTTGTCTGTCTGTGCCAGGGCTCCAGGGTTTCCTCCCTTTTGTGAGGGGCCCACAGCTCATTTTTTTTCCCCCTTCTCGTGCCTTCCATTTATCATGGAGAGGATCTTTTATCCTCCCAAATACTTACTTGCTTCATACCATTTTTCCTCTTTCCTTTTCTATCACAGAGACTAGACTGAAGCCTTGCAAAGAGCCAGTGTTATGATCCCTAGATTTGTCATTTCAGATACTGCAAGTTTTACTTTCTCATACCTTTCTACGTGGTCTGTACTTTTAAAATGTGTTCAAACCTTTGTCATCTTGACCAGAATTGCTCTTTGAATTCTCATATTGCAGAACATAAATACTCTTTATTTTCTTCCCTCCTCTAATATTCATACATACACTTAATGTTTTATTCTATTTCACCCAAGTGGGACAAGGTTTTTTACAAGGTCTATCTCCTGCAAATGAGTAAAATGAGATTTGTTTTACTTTGTAATCTTTCATCTTCTTCATTAAATATCGTCACAAAACTGTCAATGGAGCTCACTTGATGTTAGGTCTTTAAATCCCTGTTTAAGACAAATACCAGTATGTTAGTGACCTAGGGAAAGTGTTGTAAAAACAAATTAGATAAGCAAAATAAAATCTTATATCATGATGATAAAGTTTGGGGCAAAGAGAACTATTTCTTAGCATATCTTTGTCTTCCATTACTACAAGAGCTGCACAAATTCTTTCACAAATGACGGCAGATAAGAGAGCCACATAAAGAATTTCTTTAGATGGCTCTGACCCAGTTAGCTCTCCTCAGCCAGGAACCAGAATGCCTTTGTCTTATTTTTTGCTGGCCTGTGTTTTTCTGAGCAAATTTTTCACCTGCTGGTATCTCTAATTTTATATTATTTCTCCTATTACTGCAATCCTAAGAGATTTATCTAGTGCATATTAGTGTTCTCTCCTGTTGAACTTTTAACCCCTGCTGAATTCCCAGTGATGGAAAGAGCCCCTACTCCCCTGGGTTTCATTTGGCTAACAGCTGCCCCATTTGCTTAAGCTCCAGGATAGAAAGAAACTGTCCCTACTGCTGTTTCTGCACTGACAAGTGAATTTTCCTAGTTGTTTGATTTTTCCCTTCTCCTCAACTTTCTCTCTTCCGTGCGCACGTTTCACTGAGCTGTGACTTACAAGGAGTCAACGAAGTAGGGAGATGTTGGGTAGCTCTTCCAGCTGGCTGAAGCCACAGAGGAGGATGCTGTAGAGAAGATGTGTGGTACTGTGGGAAGGACAGAGGGAGCAAGAAAGCAGCAGATCAAGAAGATGATCTCAAAGCAAAAGGACCTTGGTTTTGTTTCTGTGCTGCCTCAACACTTGTGCCCCTGTACCATCACGTCAGTCAGGATTTGGGGAAGAGGGCCCTGTACCATCACGTCAGTCAGGATTTGGGGAAGAGGGCCCTGTACCATCACGTCAGTCAGGATTTGGGGAAGAGGGCCCTGTACCATCACTTCCGTCAGGATTTGGGGAAGAGGGCCCTGTACCATCACGTCAGTCAGGATTTGGGGAAGAGGGCCCTGTACCATCACATCAGTCAGGATTTGGGGAAGAGGGCCCTGTACCATCATGTCAGTCAGGATTTGGGGAAGAGGGCTAACTGATGCTTTCCAAAGTGCTCCTAACTCTGATCGAGCAGCTGCTGGGCCTCCACTATCTAAAGGCTGATCTGGAACCTTCCAGTGTCAGGCACGGCCAAGATGTCTCAGGTGAATCACGAAGGAGAAGGTCACACGCCGGCTTTGGATCAGGCAGACGGGAGTTAAACAACTTGGCTCATGAGATGCCCTAGGTTTGTTTGAGCAGCACTGAGAAGATTCCCTGTGTTAACGAGATGGACTGCGTGCACCCAGCCACCTTGGGACGGTGAAAGGAGAGCGGCGTGCCAGCGTGTTCTGCCAGCGCAGCTGGTGGGGTCTGCTCTCTCTTGTGGCGAGTCCTGCCTTGGAGCTTTCCCAGGATTAAATTGCTGGCGCTCGTTGCATCAGCAATGAGCCAGAGGAAAGTCCAGGTTGTCTCTGCTTTGTGCTGCTTTGCTTAGTTCACCTGAGCTCCCTCCCTCCAGGCTCTACCTTTTTGGTCTAAAGTTGGAGGCTTTGCATAGTGCATTTTGCTGTCCTTGCACTCAGTTATTTTGTCCTTCCTCCTGCTGACGTGGGTGAAGGTTGAAGAGGAGCGTGCCATTCTCCATGTGGGTCACTTCATGCCATCAGGACCTGTGGTGATAAGATGGGGTATCAGAAATAATATTATTTATTAGTAATATTATTATTAAGAAATGTTGCTGTGAGTGTGCAACTATTATTTCTTGATAATAATGTTATTATTAAGAAATGTTGCTGTGAGTGTGCATGTCTGGGATTTTGGAGAGAACAGACATGTACCTGTAGCCAGGCTGCCTTGGGGAGGGAGCTCATCAGCTGTGAAAGCCCCTGAGAGTCACTCCAGAGGCTCCAGAACCCCCAACACACAACTTTTGCCAGTGGGTGCCACCAAAGCACCTCCTGAAGCTGGTGGGACAGTTGATGTGGATGCCTACTTGATGAGTGAGTGTCCAGAACGGTCCGTCTTGGAGAGGCTAAAGACAAACCAAAGAACTGAGCTTTACCCCTTTTTAATCTCCTTCCAATCCAGGACCAGCAGTTTCCAAATCACATTGGCTGGCTGTATGGCT
Organism: Struthidea cinerea; assembly: GCA_013397865.1. Classification (NCBI taxonomy): domain Eukaryota; kingdom Metazoa; phylum Chordata; class Aves; order Passeriformes; family Corcoracidae; genus Struthidea; species Struthidea cinerea. The sequence continues at coordinate 1,499,889 of VZTI01004092.1, forward strand.
TTCTCCAATTCCAGAATCTTAAGGTCCCAAATTAAATGGATTTACTATGAATTTATGACTGACAGCTGCATCTTTTATGGTCTGAGTATCTTCTGTCCTTTTTTTGTACCTGAGACTGGTTAAATGTTGAAATGCTCCTACTGCCCACCTCAGAGAATGCCACTTGTCTTCTCCAGACCCAGATTCCTGCAATCCTTGAAGAGCAGGCTTCAGAAGGAAAAGGTCAATGCACTTATCTGCAAACTACTGTTTTCATCTGTACACCAAAAAAATTGTACATTAACACATAACTTGCACATGTAACGGGCTTCATCTGCAGCTTCTTGTATTTTTCACACAGAATAACCCGAAATAACAAGTTCTAAGCGTGCATTAGTGAAGAGAAATATTTTCTAGGGTAACCATTACCCCAGACTGCACAACAAGCCTTGACCCTGAGGACTCTTGCTCTCTTGGGAATGGGAGGGAGAAGGGAAGTGCTCTGGGCAGAATCCCAGTCCTCAGGGCATTGCTTAATGCACATCCATCCTTGTGCTCAGCCCAGCGATAAACAAACAGCGAGGTCCGAATGTGCCTTGCACTGTTTGGGTCTAAATGGATTTCCTGGCCTCTTCCAAATGCTGTGCCTGAAGGCATGCAGTCCTTTCCTGGGGAGGAAATCAGGGATAATGGGGGAACCAGAAGGCTCTGAGGCATGCTGCACTGTGATGTACTTAGAGCCCAGTGATTCGGCCTCGTGTGCTGGATCCAGGCTGCTCTTCCATCCTGTCCTGATTGCAGCCCCGTGGCTGGAGGGTGCTCAGCTTCCTCCAGCTGCAGCAGCAAAACCGCTTGTGTTTGTTTTGGTCTCGCTTATCCTGTTGCTGATTTCATCCTTGCACCAGCTGACAAACCTGGAGCAAAGATACAGTCTGCAGCCTCGCTGCCTGGGCAGCACAGAGATCTTCCCTGGGAATGTGTAATTGTGTGATTTGAAACAAGGTGACTTTATCTGAGCCTAATTCACTTTTCAATCTCATTTCTGTTTTGCATACTCTGGGGATGAATCTGTACTCCCTTTCCCGCCCTGCTTTAAAACTTCTCTAATCCTATTTTAGTAGAATTTTTTTTGCTAAGCCCTGAATAAAATAGGGTTGATTTCTTAGTGCAGAAAAAGTGCAACACTTTTGCAGCATATTCCCAGAAGACTCAAAAGAGAACTCCTTGGGTTTGGAAGCTGATTCGGAGAAAGGAGACAGAGCAAAAACTGGTAGTATTTAACAAATAAAATGGTGAGTGAAGTATTAGGAAACGTTCTAATTGTGAAGCTGCCTGGCTTGTAGAAGAAGCTTGGGAAGCAAATAGTGGAAGCTCCATCTGTGTAACGTGAGCATAATAAAAGTGTTGCAGGGGAGAAAATGCTGTAGAGCCCAGCCCTGTTCCTTCAACTGCCGCTGCCACAGTTTTTCTGGCTTTCCTACCTGTGCTGTTGGTAGCTTTGCTTCTGCCAAGATAAGAAGTATGTTTCTCCCTGTGGTATTAACTATCAAATAAGAAAAAGGGGGTTCCTTCAAGGCTGAGGTGAAAAAAAAAGTGTAAATCTCTTCTTTGTTTCTCTGATCATCTCTGAAAGCATTTCACCTCCCCTTGCTCTGCCTCATTCTCTCCTACTCTTTGTCAACAATAGGAGCAGAAATCTAAGCGTTATATATAGCATTTGTGGGGCCTCTGTGCTTGGCAGCACATTCTCTTGTGGTTTTGGGGCTGGGAAACAATGGTTAATAGGGTATTGTGGCATTTTTTTTCTATCCTTGGCTGCCAGTTAATATCTGCAAAAAAATCAAATTTCAGTGAACTCTGCAAATCTTGGGTCATAATGACTGTAATACCTGGGCTGAAACACGAGGGACACTGTGGCTAAATTGATTAGAGGTACTAAGAATTTTTCCTAATGAAGGTGGGACTTTTAAAATTTTGTATCACAAGACATAAGAGTCTTCTTGGCTCTTGGCCATATACATGTGTTGCTGAGAGGGAGTTTACAACATTTTCTCTGCCTCCAAAGTGATCTTTTTAAAACACACGGCTAGCATTGCTGACTTAAAAGGCAACGAGCCTGCATCAGGGGCTCTGCACAAGGCAAGTGTCATTATTTGATTCCAAGGAATCTGAAATTTTGGAAGGTTTTGCCCCAGCTGTAAACAAAGCCCAAAGCTCCAGCTGTAAGCGTGCAGCAGTTGTCTGTGGCTCTGCAATCTGGCCAGCCCTGGAGTGAACACAGCTCCAAATTATTGGATGTGCACGTGTGTTCTGCACACTTGTCACAGTGCTGTAGATCTTGATGTTCTATGACCTCGAAATGTTTGAAAAAGTATAAGCCTTTAATATTAATTAGTCAGTTCAGATAGGTCATACAACTGAGGGAAGAACAATTATTGGTAATTAAAAATTAGGTTATGAAAATTATATAAATTAGATTTTAAAAGTGTTTAGGCAATAAAATGTTCATATAGGCAAGATATTAATTAACAGTGAAATGCTGGACTGGACTCTGCTCTCAAGTGGTAACTCCACTCTAGTTTAAAAAAAATCCTACTTGTGAGAAAGTGGTGTGAGGGCATGGAGGCTCAAGGCTCATACATCTAATTTCACTGCACACGTGTCATTAATAAAGTGTGAAGCTGTGAATTGCAGTGATATGAATACCTGAGAGCAACTTTCTTCTCACATGACACCAAGGCACTTGAAATTCCCTGGAATGCTCTGCAATGGCCTCAAGGTTAAGGCAGGATGAAGCTGATGGCCGGTTATATTTAGCCCAGGTCCTTGACTGCAGGACTCACTCACTCCCCTGCTGCTGCGTTTGGACCCACCTCCAGTGACCTTCAGTTCACATTGTGAGATGGATTTAATTTTTGGGACCTTTGTAAATAGGAGCTGGGTGTGGATGGATTCTGGAGTGCTACGATGGATGTTGCTTGCACAATCTGCAAGTTTTACTTGCTAAATCCCTCGGTTTTACCTTGAGTTTCACAGTAGCTGATTATTTTGTGACAGCCTAGTCTTCTGCAGTTACACTGCTTTCAGCTCTAGTTTTAAAACCATTGACATTCTAGCCTGAATAGCTTTTGTGGTAAAGTTTGAAAACGTGTAGCAAAGCCTCAGAAATTATAAATCAAAGAAAAACTTCTATAAACGCTGTTCTTATTAGGCCCTTTTAAGGCAAATCCAGGATTTGTGTATTTACGTGCTGTTAGTTTTAGTGTGTCCTGGTTTGAAACAGATTCAGAGTTCTTAGGAAAAAAAAATCATTTGTAAAGAGCAACCAGCAGTATACAAGAAAGTGTAAGATGTAGTGTGGAAGAGCTGATTTATGATTTACCCTAAAATTTGCTTGAAAAGGAACAAAATAGGGGACACGTTACCAGGCAGGTTGGTTTGTTTATCCTTCTCATCCATTAGGGATGCTGGAAGCAGTGCTGCTCAAAACTGTAGGAGCTGTGCTGGGGTGGTTTTTTTTTTTAAATAGAAGTCAGCCTTTGGGAGGNCATAGCTTTTGTGGTAAAGTTTGAAAACGTGTAGCAAAGCCTCAGAAATTATAAATCAAAGAAAAACTTCTATAAACGCGGTTCTGCTGTTCTTATTAGGCCCTTTTAAGGCAAATCCAGGATTTGTGTATTTACGTGCTGTTAGTTTTAGTGTGTCCTGGTTTGAAACAGATTCAGAGTTCTTAGGAAAAAAAAATCATTTGTAAAGAGCAACCAGCAGTATACGAGAAAGTGCAAGATGTAGTGTGGAAGAGCTGATTTATGATTTACCCTAAAATTTGCTTGAAAAGGAACAAAATAGGGGACACGTTACCAGGCAGGTTGGTTTGTTTATCCTTCTCATCACTGGAAGCAGTGCTGCTCAAAACTGTAGGAGCTGTGCTGGGGTGGTTTTTTTTAAATAGAAGTCAGCCTTTGGGAGGGAACTGAAGTGTAGATATCCTACAGGTATCTCTCCTCTCTAGATGCTGTCGCATAAAGTAGACTGGTGAGGAACGTGTTGTTTCTCTCGCCCTGAGACAATGCACTGCACATTTTGCTCCTCATTTTGCATTATCAGAGACTAAAAAGTCTTCCCAGCTGCCCCTGAAACTGCCAAATGGAGGTCTTAAAACCATGCTCAGTTAAGCTGGAACGTGCGAGCAATGAATGTTTCTCAAAATGAGGGGCTGGGAAATGGAGTGAAATGGGGAGGCCGAAGTCTTCACGCTGTGTTGTTTCTGCATCCTTCGTCTCATTCCACGCTGTCCCCCGCCGGGAGGGAAGGGGGAGTGCCATGGGTGGGACCTGATCCTGGGAAACTATTACCAATATTCAGGGCACACCATGGCCAGGCTGGCATGAGCTTCTTTAGACCTCCTTCCTATTACTGGCTCCCTTTGGGTTGTGTGGCTCACATGCATGAACACACAGGCACAGGGATGGCTTCAGTAATATGAATCCGAGAGGAGTTGAGAAGGGTCCTTGCATGGAGTTCCACAAACAGCAGTTTATTGCTACAACTCGGGAAGGGTTCTAGAGGCAAATGACCCTGAACATGTGACAGATCGATCTTAAATACAGGTGTGTGGCTAACACCAGGAGCCAACCAGGGAATCAGAACTGGGGTACATTACCATAACCGAACAGGCATCCTGGGAGAGGCCCCTTTCCCTCACCGTAACCGTTAAGTCTTTGGCAGCAGAGAGCAAGAGCTCTCTCTGTCTCTTGTACCACTGGCTAATCAGCCACCACACCTTCACAGCCTGTGCATTCTAAAACCTTCCTGGGGTTGTATAAATCTGATCGCTTGCCATTTGTGGCAGAGCAGAACTGCAGCGGATGATGCGCTCCTGCCTCGCCCTCTCGGGATCCTGCTGCTGCAAGAGAGAGGCTCGGTGTGTCTGCCTGCACTGCTCCTGCTCATTCCTTCCACCCAGGCCTGCTGGTGCTGGCTGGCAGCCTGTCTGGTTTGGTAGTGTCAGGAGAGAGCTGCTCCGGGGCACGTGAGATGAACGTGGGCTCTCAGACGCAGCTGCTGCGTGCAAACCACAAGGGGTGACCCACTGAGATGCTTCCTTTTGCCTACACCTCGACAGGGTGAGGAGGGAGCTGGAAGCTGTTTGTGCTGGCTGTGATGGCAGACAGGTGAATTGGGTATTGTGCAAAGCCTCCAAAACGCAGTGGGTCTTTCTGTCCGTAACTGGTCTCCTTTCTTGCCTGCTCTTTCTACACCCTAATAAGTATTTCCAGATTGGTTGTGCTAATGATAATCCACCAGAAGCCCAAAGCCTCCAGTCATGGAAATTTACTTCTCCTTTCAGTGTAGCAAGATATAAGCAAATAATTACGTTTTTAATATTTGGTAGCGCCACACAGAAAAGTAATATTCATAAATTTCCCAACACCAAAATCATATGGAACCCACTTAATTACTAACAAGTAAACAATGATCCTTCCTCCTTAAAATGCCCAAACACGTTCATAATTAGCTAATTAAACTACCACATAAATGATTATTCAATATAAAAGAGCGATGGAGGGGTGGGCAGAGGAGGAAAAGCAGTGAAACCATTACCCGCAGACACATTTCTTTCTCCAAGGAAGCCAGTGAATCGTTACAGGAGAGATGATGAGTGGAAAATAATAAGAGCAGCAGCAATAATTAACTTGCCAGCAATAATTAACTTGCCAATATCTGCAGCTTGAAGCCAAGCAGTGTTTGTTTGGCCCAGAGAAGACCACGTGTGAGAAGATGCTCACCCGTTTCTCAGCACTTTGCCATTTTCTGCAGTGGGCAGAGGAGTTGCCCTCATTCAGTGCTGCTGAAGGGCCCACGTAAACCATTTGCTCACTGGTAGCCCAGGATAGAAGAAATACCCAGATTTCCCCTCTCTCCTTTTTATTGTAACTTGGGAAATCCTCGAGGCTGCGAAAGATCTGAGTGTTTTGGTTAGAGAGGCCAGTTAGAGAACTACAACTGGATGTCTTCTCTGCAAATTGGTAAGAATTGGATAAAAAAAATTAAAAAGGTCCTCTCTCCCTGGTGATTGGGTGTCAATGCCGAGTTTTTAATGACACTGCTGATAACATCCATGCAAACCAGCAAAGTCCTGCTGGTGTATAATTTCATGTAGACAAATTAGTTCATTTGGGTAAGGTTGACATACCCAAACACAAGCGTTTTGTCAGGAGCTCCATTGGTTTAAAAAAATAAAGTTATAGAATCATGGCATGGTTTGGTTGTAAGGAACCTTAAATATCATCTCGTTCCAACACCCCCACCACAGGCAGGGAAACCTTCCACTAGACCAGGCTGTTCAGAGCCCCATCCAGCCTGTCCCTGAATGCTTCCAGGGATGGGGCATCCGCAGCTTCTCTGGGCAACCTGTGTCTCGCCACCCACACAGTGAAGAATTTCTTCAAACATCTAATCTAAACCTACCCTCTTTCAGCTTAAAGCCGTGACCCCTTGTCCTGTCAGTACATGCTCCTGCAAAAAGAGCCTCTCCAGCGCTCTCGTAGACCCACGTTGTGTAGGTTGAATTTATATTTCCAAAAGCATACCAAAGGTAATTGGCATTCCTTAACTTCTGCATCTTTTCAGCGTTTCTACTGCCCTTGTCACTCTCGTACCTGAACCTCATCTTTCAGCCTCAAGGCAGCAGAGTTCCTCTTTCCCTGCAGGGATCAGGCTGAGGGGGTTTCAGTGTCTGCCCTCCATAATCTGCCCCATACAGCAAATATCCTACGTAGATATTCTGGTTTTTTAATGTTTGGGTTATTTTTTGCCTCTAGTTTTTTTGGTTTGGTTTTCTTTTAGTTGAATAACAGTTAAAAAGCAACAAGACTAAAAAGGCTGTTTGTTAAGCAGGGAAAGAAAAAAAAAGTTGGAAATGCTGCTCAACAGGATGAAAAATGAAGTTGCCTACTGGGTTATGGAGACGAATGTCCTTTAGTAATTGTATGAGTCAGATTAATTCTTTTCCAGTGTTGTAAATCAGTATGCTTAAACCTTTTTCCTTTAGCAGATTGGTGGACAACATAGATCTGTCAGTTGTCTTTCCTCCCTCATACCTAAACAATTTTTATGAGGCTCTTTCGTATTTTGGTGTTGGCGACGCTGTTTTCGTGATCCCTTGTGATGTAATAAAGTGGCAACATTCCTGAACAAGCACTGCAGAGCTGAGGAATGAGTTTTGCGCCCTTCAGATTCTGTTTTCAGAGAGAACTGTGTGGAGTGTTTGGGCCTTGATAACTTGAATTGGGCAATAAATTGAAGTGGTGTCTTAATGGCTCTCTGTTTTAGCTTTTATGCCATGTCACTGAGATGTTTGTGCTGTTGGAAGGGGAATTGTTGTTCAGAGCCTACTTAACAAGAAAACTGCTGCGTGGCTAAGGGTAAAAAGAGAGGAAAAACAGAAATGAAGCATAGGGAGAGGGACTGGACATGTGGGATCCCTGCAGAATTGACCAGTGCTGCCCAGAGCACCCAGCCAGAAGCAGCTTCTGGGCAGGCAGGGGAACAACTGGTCTGAAGACCAAGTGGAGCAAGTTTGGACAGCTCCTGGCAATTAGACATGAGGGGGATTTGAAAAGAATGAGATGCATATCTGCCACAAAGACAATTAAATGTAAAATTTTGTGTACAAGGTATGAAGCTCCTTGCTTACTTGGAAAAGACAACCCTCTCTCTTTTCCTGTGAAAGACAGTGAGAGCTGCTGAATAGCTCAGGAAATGTTGGTGGATGCTTTGACAGAGACAGGGAACCCAGAATTTGGTCAGGTGGCTTTTAAAATATTGGCTCTGATTCACTGTTGTGCCCTTTGCAGGACTACAAAAGCATGGGGAATGTGGCTGTGGGATTTGGGGGTTTTCTGGGAGTTGCTAGGGAGTCATTTTGTCCATAATACAGGTTAGAAGTTCAGCAGCTCTTGCCTCCAGAGGGCTGGACCAACAGCTGGGGATAGTGTGCTGTCAATGTACCCCCTGTCCATAACCCTTGAGGAGCAGCAGCGTGATTTCATCCCATCCTTTCTCTGCCAGCCAGGAGAAGGGAGGCAGACATGAGCTGTGAGTTCAGCACTAGGGTCCCTGCATGCTGGTGAGGAAGAGACAGGGCACCACTGATCCTCAGACCATTTGTTTTCCCCCAAGCCACACCTGGCTTTGCACCTTATGCTTGTCCTGGTGCTGTCTTGCTTGGATTTCTCATGCCTCGTTGTCAGCTTCTGCTGACTCCCAAGGAACACATTTTTCTTGTAAGCCTCCATTAAAAAAAAACTGGCCTAGGAATTAAAAACATCATTACTATAGGGTGCTCGCGGTGTTTTATCAGGAGCTTGGGAACTCTCTCAGAGTGTGACAGAAGTATTAAAAAAAAAGTATCTAAATGGGGGTGATAAAGTGGGATGAAAATGGGAGAAGCCGCGGGTAGGAGGACAAGAGACAAAAGCCATCAAGTGCGAGGAAGGAAAACAAAGGAGAATCGAGGTAACAAGCAGTGAATTTGTAAAACAGTTCCCAAGTTAAGCTCTGTTTCTGTGGCTGTGCTCGCTGCAGTGCTCCATGCTGTCTTGTATCCACAGTGAAGGCCCCTGGAGACTGCAAACCATCTCCCTAAAATAGGCATCTGTCCTGTTTGTGTTGCCATTGTCCTCCCTCCTGCAAAGCTGCCTTGACTCAGTCCCTGTGGTAAACTGCCTTCAGGCCCTTCAAAACCACGCTCAGCTGTCAAGTGCCTCCAGGAGATGGCCAAAGAGCATTTTTTTTTTTAATTTATTTTGCGTATTCCTTACCTTTCTTAAGTATTCTGAGTTCAAATATCCTTGCTTATATGGAGCAAATCTCATTTCTGTTCCCTTCTTCCATCTTGCCTGTGTAGCTTTGTTATTCCTGGGAAAGATTCACAGCCAAGTAATCTTTTTTTTAGTTATTGTTTTTACCCATAAAAAAAAGGGCTCTCGCTCTTTAGAGGGGAATCCTTGGGCTAAATTGTTTTCACCACCACTCATGGCCCACCACTGAACCCGGTGCTCTGATACTCTGCTTCACCTTGAGACAGCTTGGCTTCTTTCTGTGTGCTCTTTTGAAAGCTGTCTCATGTGCTGACTGAGAGCTAAATGCTGTAATAAGAGAGGGAGAGGAGAAAAAATTATTTTTTGGATATAGGATGTCCTTTTCCTTTCCTTAAGTGATTAGAGGCAGATGTCAACACTTCAAAATAGGCAGCAAAAGTCATTATTTGGTGCACAGATGGCTTTCCTCATATACTGGAGGAGTTTTAGGGGCATTTGGGAGTTGGGTATTTTTGAAGAAAATTTGAGGTATGGAAAGGTTGTCTGCTTTTAGGGTAAAATTAGACATTCACCATGAAAAGGAAGGTGCCTTGAGCTTAAATTGGCATAATTGAGAGAAGACCCACAAGTGGCCCAACAAAAAAAAAAAAAAAGGAATGTGAATTCTTTCTTCCCATGCCCTGGGAGTCTGTTTCTCATCCTGCTTTGGTTTATATTTTCTTTCTCCCTCTTTATTTGTCTGTATCATTTTTGTTTATCATTCTCCCTCCACTCTAGTTTTAACATCCCGAGTTAACATAGCACAATGTAAATATCATGCCCCACTCTCTTACCTAGTAAACAAGTGTACATGTTAAATATTAGAGCATGATTAAGCAACTCTGCACACATCCTGTGTCCTAGATCCTGTGTGACTCATATGTCATGGCAGTTAATCAGCTGTAATTGAGTAAAGCAGGAAAAAAGGATAATACCAAAAAAAGAGGGGGCTTGGTTGATTTTTGTTTTCTTTTTTTTTAAATAGTCCAGGAATTCTTTTCCATTAATAAAAGAATGGAGATTTTTGTGTTGCCTCCATTTGAAGATCTGGGAATGCTCTGTGTGTTCCTTGCAGGCAGATTGGGAGTATACAGAGGGATTAAGCAACTCTCCACAGGAATGCAGGCATGCTGAGCAGAGATACAGATTTTAAATGAGGCAAAGCCACTGAAGAGCTCAGCGTACAAAGTAAAGAAAGCCTCACCAGTCAAATAAAAAGTGCAGAACAGGGGAATTTCTCTAATCGAGGTAAACCTTATTTATCTGGCAAAAATTAGTCAAAACAGAGAGAGTGACACTCCTAATTCATGAGGGGAAAACTGTTGGGATGCGAGTATCACATCATATTAAATTGTTCTGAAAGGAAAATTTCCTTAAGGGGACTTGGGGTTTTGGGTTGCAGAGCAATACAGATGATGTGCTGCATTTTCAGGTCTTGCTCAGAGGTGGAAAACTCAGAGCCTAGATACAAGAGAAAAATGTATCCATTAAAATGTATTGAGCTCATAGGCTTGTATGTATGACAGCACTTTTTTTTTTTTTCCTCCTCCTAAATAGCCTGAATTTCAAAGAGGAAAAATCAGAAATTCATAGTACCTGTTATTCTTGGGTTCTTTTCTACCTAAACACCGTCATGTTCTTAAACAGTAAAGACTAACTGCTGAAGCTGCAGTATTTCTCTCCGAAATTACTGCCTGATAAAATGCAGACCCGTAAAAATTATTTTAGAGGGCTGTAAAGCTCCTCTTGGGAGTGTGCAGAGTGGGAGTCCTGGTGAAGGGAAGGGTCTTGTGGGCACAGCTGGGGCTGGAACAACCCCACATCCCTCCTTCTGGGGCTCCACCAGTCCTACGACTGATTATTAGAGCCCTGATCTCCCTCCTTGGGAAGGTCTTCCTTGCTCACACTGCAGTGCTCTGGAGCAGCACCAGCCTTACCCAAAGCGTGCCAGCAGGGATTTCTGAGGGGTGTGCTGAGTTTAGATGAGGGAAGAGTGCTTACTGTCAATAAAAAGCCAATATTCTCTCTTTTACTTATGAGCTGCTCAGAATTTGACCTCGAATCTCTATTTTCATCAATCTACCCACAGCATGAATTCTTTTGATTGCCTTTAAGCAGAAGTGCCACAGCAGTGAGCTGGACTGTGCCTGTTTTACAAGAGACACCTAGAGACGTGCTCATCTTGAGCACTCACTACGTGCACCACCTTTTTATTTAGTCGTTTTTTGTTCTGTGTTTCAAAGAGCTGAGGCCTTCTGCATCACTCTGTCGCAGTCCTGGGGAGTCCATCCTGTCAGATACTGTTCTCCTCGAACTGAATCACAATTCTGTCAGGGAAGTTTTGGCTCTGCAGAGAAAAAAAAGCACAGCAACAGGCGGGAGGAGCAGCATGTTGATGCACTGGGTGTGACCACTTCATTGGGACCCTGGTGACTGGTCCAAGACAGGTTTTACAGAGCACAGGAGCATTGTGTTGTACAGATAAGGATTGCAACTCCCTCTCTGGTGAGTGCAGCCTGTCTCTACTGTGCAAGGCTGCCTCTGCACCCCAGTCAGCAATCAACTGTGGCTCAAACAGCGCTGAGCTTTTAGCAAATCAAAGTTCACACCAGCTGCAGTGCAATGAATTCTTGCTGTGATATATATCATGTCCTCCCTGTGAGCATGGGGCAACAAAAAGCTGCTAAGCTGGTGTTGGTAACTTCTTGTTCAGACAGTTTTCCTGCTGAGAGAGAATTTTGGTGCTTCTGGTCCCCACTGGCACTGCACACAGACATTTGTGACGTCCTGGTGTCGTTTTGATGTTACAGTGCAAATGTCACCACATAATAGGTGTGCTCCTAGGGCACCTATGTATTAGTTTGCAGAAGTGGGCCAAAAAACATCCCTCTGGATAAAGAAGTTTCTTTGGCACCTCACAAACATTGCCTGACGCGTACACCGTGTCTGTGGTGTGGAGTAGCAAAGCGTCCCCCCAGGATTCCGCCATCCCTCTCCTGATTTTGTCGTGAGGTGGTAATCAGGTAGGTCCAATTTCCAAGCTTGTCTCTCGGTTTTGAACAGCTTTTCTTTTGGAGGTGGAGCTCCAGACACCTGCACTTTCAGCTGAACCTCTGGAAATCCCTGTGTACGAAAAGAAAAGTGGAGTGCCAAACAAAGCAACAGGACACACAAAAGGTTAGCGAGATGGCAGAAACATGAGGCAGGAGGTGGAGTCTCAGCAACAAAGAGGGGCAGAGACAGCAATATCTCAGTTTTCATCCACAGGAATTAATCAAAGATTTCCAAACATTTAGACAAGGTCTTTTCATGCTTGTCAGAGGTTTGTCTTCTGTAAATTGCTATTAGCTTGTTAGCTGGTTAAATCAGTCAAGTCGCTGTGCCAAGCTCCAATCCCTAGAGGCATCATCAGTCCAATTAGTCAACAAATCACTTGGTGTCTCTGAAAAAATAAGAAATAAAATCAGGCTGTCATTGTCCTAAAATGGGTTCTTACAAATTGGAAGACCTCAAACCTTCAAATACCTTCATTCTATGTATTTCTCAATTTTCCCAGTTGTGAAATAGAGACAGTTTCTCTTTTGCCTATGGGGTATGATTTATATTTTAATTCATTCATTACTGTCTGGTGAGTCTTATTGCAACCTTTGGATGAAGGAGACTGTATTTATTCAAGCTGGTAGTATTGCTGCTTTGAAGACTTCTCTGATCTATGGAAATCAGTAGGTTCAGTGGCCTAAGCCAAATTCTCGGCAAATTCTGACTCTTTCTCCGCTGCTTGTAACAAGGAAACTCCAGCATTGCTCCAGAGACATAAGGAGTTCAGCAATCCACTAATCCCCACGTTTCTCTAAGTCTAGGATTAATTACAAATATGCTCAGCAAAGCTCATAGATTTCTGCTGCAGGGGCTCTGTGGAGGCAAGGCAAAAGAGATCAAAAGAAGACTAAACATTCACAAGGTCGTGTTCCTGAATGCCCTTCAGAACCAGATCCTGAGGAAGAGAAACTCCTGTTATAAATATCACCAGCCTAGATGAGAATCAGTCAGAATGATGGTGCTTGAGAGCCTTCCCAGGGAGGGCAAAATCCCCCCTCTTCACATGGGCTCTGCAGCATAATCTTGGAAAACCCTGAAACTGCATCATAAGAACAGAAAATCTCTTACTCCATCCCAGTGCAATTGCAGTGACATTTCTGAACTGATCAGCCCTGGGGAGAAGTCTGAATTCTTTTTCTCCCAAGAGGGATATCGAGCCCTTTTTTTCAAATGATGACACATGGAGGCATTCCTTGAAATCCCAAATGACTGATAGATTTCTTGCCTGGATCTGCCTTAGCTGCATGGGTGTCAGAAACATTTTGAAAGGCTTTTCTCTCGTGAATCGAGAAGGACTGTCCCCTGGAGTCTTTCTGTCCAAGCCCAACAGACAGCTGCCTCCCTGATGAGACAAATCTGGCTGCATCTTGAGGCCATGGATATCTATTAGAGCCTCAGGAATACAAAAGCTAGAGCTAGAAAATACCCTGGTAGGCCATTTAGTCATCCTACCCCCCAGGAGAATTTAACTTCTAGGGATTTAAAACCTGTGACTTCCCAGCCAGTGTGCTCTGTCACAGCCCTCTCACCAACACTGGCATCCCAAAGAAAAGTTTCCTTAATGTCCATCCTGAACCTTCTTTATGCCAGTGTAAAGTCATTACTTCCTGCCATATCCAAAGTGAAAGCAGGCAAAGGAATTATTCACCATCTCTCTGCAGCAGTCTCGAGCCTTGTCTTGACCCACCTTCTCTGTGCTGAACAGTCTCACCGCAGCTTTTCCTCTCAGGCAGTTTTTATACACTTCAGGAGATCCCTGTTGATCTCTCTTGGATCATCCCCAGTCTCTCCATGCATCCTTTCATTCACAGAATTTCAGCAAAGCTTTCACCCCCGCTGTGTGGAGCAGAAGGAATTTTTCTTGTGTCTCTGTTTACGCAGCCTGGCGTGGCGTTGGCTTTTTTTGTTTTGCAACGGCGTGACGTTGAGTCATATCCAGTGTGTGATTGACTGTGTAACCCCTGCAGCCTTCTCTGAAGATCCAAAGCACTTACATGATGAGACAAACTTGCCCTTTCAGTTGGCAACCTCATCCTTTCAGGCAGCTCTGTCGCTGTGAGCGGCACTAACGACGAGGAATGGCACGACAAGTTCAGAAGGAGAGCAGTTCTGATCTTTATTAATTAATTAATTAATTTTGTATAACAGGGTTCGCAAAGAGTGTGTTGAATGGCATAAGACAGTTGGGTGCTCGGCCATCCACCCCTTGAGGGGATTGGTCAAGCTCTAAGACACTTATTCCAAAATATCAGAAGGCCGGAACCACAACAACCCTGCATAACAAACCCAGGTACAAGATAAGGAGTTAGTTTACAAAAACCCATAGCCGTGTTTTTCACAGCTTCTGTGAGAACTGCAAAGTTCTCCCAGAACGCTGCAGAAAGCTGAAAGATTTCTCTACCAAAGCTTTTCGGCATCCACACAGCTCCAGAAGACTTGTGGGATAACTCAGCCCTGTTAGTTTCGTATCTGGCGAGCTGTACCAGAGATTTCACTGTCAGCTCCCATTTCTGTGTAACAGCCCGGCTAACTATAATATAGTGCAGTGAATCTACCAGCACTGGTTCTTGGTAATTGAACTTTTCATGGAGGGAATGATTGCAGAAAGGAAGCTAATTAAAATTAAAGAATTTCTCTTAATTGTTTTATTTTATTTTATGGCGTTTGCCATAGGCCAGTGGTTTCATAGTCCTCATTGCTTATGGTTTTTTTATATCCCTGTGAAAACAAATTTGGTTTGAAATAAAGCAAGGTGAGACAGCATAGGAGAGTGGAACAGAGGACATGCAAGTGACAGAGTTGTTTGGAATATAAGTTGTAGGAAGTAGCTTGTGGAGTTGTGCTCAGGGGCTTCAGACAAGTCCTTGTTGCATGCTATCCTATGACTGTTTTTATACATCTTCATGAATCCTTTAGAGGGAATTGTTAGGAGAGAAAAAAGTATTTTGGAAAATTTCGGTTTAGTCCAGTTGACTAAAACGAGAAGACTTCAGCAAAACACAAAAGCGTTTGCGAAAATTTAATCATTGGTTCTTCTTCCATTCAGAAAATATTCTATGAAAAAATTTTAGGTTGCTGTGTTTGTTCTTGCAGTCTGTCAGAGGATCTGGGTGAACTGTGGACTGAGCAATGCTTATTACCTGCAAAACTGGTTCCCCTTCCATCTGTGTGTTACTAACAGTACCAGAGACAGTCAAAATACAACGAAGGAGCAAAATCAAAATCTTTTTTTCCATGTCTATGTTCGTTCTTTTAACACCCTTTTCACTGTTTCATAAATAATAGCAGCTTATTCCATTTAATTATAGTTTTTAATTAGTTCCCCCACTGAACTCAAACGTTAGCAGAGCACTGCCTTAGCATAGTTTGTAGACAACTAAAAGAAAATGCTAAAATCCCCCAAGTCTGTGCAATTTGATTTTGTGTTACTGTGGAGTATCTCTGGTGTTACTAGGCCAAAGTTTACTATCCTCTGGTTTTCCTCAGTTCTTGCTTGTGTAGACCTTCTGGAAGTTGGTGGAAATTATGTCCATATAAAGACTTAATTTAAAATCTTTTTTTTCAAAATCAGATTTTTTTTTTTTCATGAGAAATTTCACTGTGCTTGTCAAATTTATATTTTTGCCATTTTTTTTTTTGAGTCTAAGCTTATTATACAATTTTTAAAAGCTTTGCCTGCAATTCTATCCATTTAAGGCATCTGACTGCATTAAATATGTATTTTGATTTGACGTTCCTGAATTTAACGTGGCAATCTTCAGTCAGCGTGATCGCTGCACGTTTGCCTGGGAGATAACACGACAGGAGAAGAAGTGTCTTAGAATGGCATCTGGGGGTTCACCCAGCTCCTTTCCCTTGCACGACCTGAAATGTACAGAAATGTACAGAGCAGGGGGATGGAGGGGCAAAGAGCCAGCGAGTGTCCCACGGTGCAGCCTGTGAGGAGTTTGTACACTGAGCACCAGGAAACCCTTGCAGCCCATCCCAGCTCAGGCACAGCCGTCAGCGGTGCTGGGACGTCTATTTCTGTGCTGGGAGCTGGGTCTCGGCCAGCAGCAAGGCAGGTGAGGGGTTTGGCGTGTTACAGGCCAGTCAGAACCACTAGCCAGGATGAAAACCTTGGAAGACGTCCATTGCAGCAGCCTATAACGTTAATAGCATTAAAAATAATGTTCAGACGGATCAATGTGAATCCTGTTTGCTCCGAGCCTGAGGCTGATTGAAGAGAAAGGGAGCCTTGGGAACAGAGGGAGTGAAAACACGGAGTGTAACATCTTATTTTCATCAAGTGAACACAAAACCTTTGAAATGCGAGTCCGTTTGGCAGGGTGCTTGCCAGCCCTGAGCAGTACTCTGACGCAGAGGAAATCTGGCTGAGTTCTTAGAGTAAGTTTTCGCCGGGATTGGCCCCACTGAGTGATGGGTGTCATAAGGATTTGACCTAAATGATAAGAGGGAATTCTGGTTGTGGGTGGGATTTGGATCTCTTTTTTTTATGTTTTGCAGTCAGGCCAGCTGAAATCTAATTTTCCCTTTAGACACAGATCCCACAGCCTGCAATGCTTGCAGGAGACAGAGCTACCCCTGAAGCCAGGGAATAGAGGAAGAATACACCTTTTTGCAAACTAGCCAGAAGATAATCAAGCTGAGTTTAATTAAAGGACATTACAGGATATTAATATGTTTCTTGACCTCTCACTGTCCAGACTCTAATATTTTTCTTAGTTTTTATTTTATCTAGATGAAAATAAATATTGTCTTAAGGGTGTATCATAGTAAAAGAAAATACAGGTACATGGGATGCCTCTCTTCTGGCATGATAATTAGTGCTCACTATAGTTATTTACTGACTTTTCAATTGCAAAAAATGGCATGGGTTCAATCTTCATTCCTTATTAGTGTCTGAACTTAATTAGAAATCCTTCTCCCTTGTTTTTAATGAATTAAATGCATTAGCACTTATTAACCCATTTCATAGCTGTTTGCCTTTTTTTTTTTTTTTCCAATTTTCTTTCTTGCTGGTTTGCAAGTCAGGCTGGTAGAACTCCAGGCACTGCCTGCAAAATTACGGTATTTCAAAACTTGGTTTTGTTGACTATTGGAAGGAAAAGTTGGCAGCATTCTGTATGCAATTTTCCCCCTCTCTACTGCCTGTAAAGGGAAATTGTCAGGGAGTTCCAGTGCAGAAATAGCAGGGCCTTATGTTTAAACATTTTTATTGAACCCCAAAATGTTTTAACATTCCCTGGTCCGTGTGTTTGGCTTGTTTGAAGCAAATCCAATCATTTTGCTATGACGTGACCCCGCATTGCTCTGCACCCAGCCCAGCACTGCTGAGGGCCCTGTGGGGCCGGTGGGGAGTCCTGCGGGGTGAGGGTACCCCAGACTGGCTGGGTGGGAGCTGGTGGCATCCAGTAGGATTACCGGTTTGTCCCTTTACCCCTAGAGTGCACACACACAGGAGAATGAAGCACACACTTGTCTTACAAGAAATGAAAATTTGTGCCCTGGTTTGACAGGAGGAGGCCGGGCAAGAACCCGAATTCTATTTTCCAGCTTCTTGTCCTGGGGTCTGTTTCAACATCAGTAGCTACTACGGTGAGGGTCAGCAGAGTGGCTCTTGGGAGCCAACCAAGGGACTGAAGAACTGGCAAAGTTCTTTTTTGGTTTACCTAAATTAGCAAAACCTGCTAAAAACGAAAGCACTTCTTTCACTTCTCCTCGCCCAGGAAGTCTTGCTACTCTGCAAGTAGAGCTGCAGCCCTGTGAGCTTTATCTGTTTAAAATGAAATAAATTTCTATTCTCTGGGTACTGCACAGGTCACAGTCATGTTTTTAATTACCAATTAGCCTTCCATTAAGGAAATAAAATGAGTTTTATGTGCTGGTTGTCAAAGGTCCTTAGAGCTGCCTCATTTCGTGTGTCCTGTCTGCTCAAGCAGCAAGCAACCGAAGAGAAACTTACTCAGGGGTAGTAAACAAAACCTGAAACAAAAAGAATGATGGAGCCTGAGACGGAGAAGCTGCAAGGACTTTTCATTTTTCATCCCCTTCAGTTGTGTTTTTCCTGTCTGCCATGAGCACTGTGAACAGAATGTTAAATATGCCCTTAAGTCACTCGTGGAAAGTAAAGGTCACACACACGTAGACGCTCCATCTCTCTGTCCCTTTCTCTCTTTCTTTCATGCGTGCACATTGTGTGTTTTCATGAATGTGTACGGAGAAACCCCAACCCTGGAAGACTGAACTGTGGGACCAATTTATTTGCTGAGGAATTTCAAGAGGGAGAGGTTATAAATAGTCATAAATTCAATTTATTTATAAAGCATTCCCTGTCAGGCGTCACTGCACAAACAATTATAAAAGAATTGTAGTAGATTAAAAACATAAATTAGAGCATCCTAAAACGTGCAAGAGTGATCGGATTAGAATGCATTTGACAGAGACGTTTCAAAAGTGGGATTTGGTGAGCTGTTCTGGGTGGTCAGTCAGAGAAAAGTCTGTGAGGTCCAGGGCCAGATTTCTGCAGGGGCTCTCTTGCAGGTCCAGCTCTTAGCTCAGTGGTTGAGAGTGATCCACAGAGGGTCTAAATAGTGCTGGATGGTTTATTGAGGAGTCTGTGATTGCTGAGATCTCACCCCCTGTGAGCTGCCCCAACCCTCCTTCCTTTGGCAGCTGCTCCTCTCTTCTGGAAATGTGCTCTGCGTCGAGGGCTCGTGGGGCAGAGGCAACGCCATCCCTTCTGTCAGCTCAGCACACGGGCGTGCCACCTGCACGTTTGGGTTCCCCTTGCAAGGCAGTTTAGGGGAAGTTTATAATTATTTAGTGTTACCTGAGAAGTTGCAAAGACAAAGAGAAGTGGGCAGTTCAGCCTACAGACAAATAAAATGAGTAGCAAAATTCTCCCTGATTAAGACTATTTTAGTCTAACCTGGCATGCACTAAAATTATTCAAAACTTTGTAACAACAGAGATTTTTTAAAAAGTAAAAAAACCCCACAAACAAAAAAAAAAAACCCCACCAAAACAAAAACAATAACAAGAAGCCCCCGAAAACCCCCAAACCAACAAAAAACCACAACAAAATCCAAAATAAAACCCAACTTTCTGAGAGAAATGATTCTTCATTAAGTTAAGGGCATGGAACACAGCTCTCCCACACCTCTTATCCATGAGGGGATTGTAAAAAATCCTTGGCACGCAGGAAGTCTCGTTCTGGGTATATTTTCAAAGTTGTTCACTATCCCCACGTTGGGCTCTGTTGGGAATTCAGCCCTTCATTTTGGGGCCCAATTTTTGGTCACCTTTTTGGAAAGATGACTGAATGCAACCATGAGTGTTTCTCAGTGTGCATGTTCGTGTGGCAAGTCTAAGCTTATAAGGCAGACAAACCATAGCTGCCATGATTTTGATTGCAAGCAGTTAAATCTAAAAAAATGATGTAATTGATTGGAAATTAACAAACCTCACGGGGACCAGGGTTACTTCTTTTCAGCAGTCAGATGGTTAAGCTTCGTGCTTAACCACTAGGAGTTTCAGAGACTCATTGAAAACTAACATGCTGAGAGCCCTGATTGTGTAATGACGATCAGATTGAAGTGATATCATGATAAGAACTCCAGGCCTGCGACTTTAGGACTCAGCTCACAGATGGTGCAAAGCACCAGAATCATTTGAGCTGTCCTTGCTGAGGTCACACAGGTTGTTTCCAAAAGCAGGCGTGTCCTGCTTAGATGATGCGCTGTGGAGAAGACCTTTCAGAAACTGTCCTAATGAATCATTAATTAGTTCTCTAGAATCCTTCCTGAAGTGGAGATATACACACACACACACACACACTGTTCTGTCTGGCAACAAAATACTCCGTATTTAACACTAGCATGGTTTTTTTAGATCAATAATGATTTAAAAAATGAGTAAAATAGAGCACTGAAATGCTTTGTGGCTGCTAGACTTGTGTATTTCATCGCACACGTGATTGAGGGCAGACACCTGGGTGTGGTGAGCAGCCCCTTTCTCACTTATTAGGGTCATTTTGTGAGCTGGGTGAGACACATATGCCTTGTGATGATCTGTTAGATACAGCTGTTGTACTGGGGCTGCTCTGATTTAAATGAATGCTTCTGGTACCCTGTTCTTGATCAGTGGCTGGGAGATGGACAATTGATGGGGGTGTTTCTAATGGCTGTGTTAACCTTGGGAGAAGACACTGAAGTGCCTCACTGCCCCAAAAATACATAAAGGGAACTAGTAAAAGCTGCTTCTAGGGGTGAATTTAATTCCTAGGCATGGTAACAACACCTTGCCACCTTTTAATTTCTATCTAGAGATCCTAATGAGGCTCTCTCAGTCATAAACCTTATGCTTCCTTCCCTGATTTTGCTTCCTCCTAGAAGGGTACCTAGAAGGGTAATCTCTTGTTGGTCTGATCAGAATATAAAGTGACAGTTCATTTCAGTTTAATCAGAGCAGTGGACCAAAACAAAACACCAAAAAAAATTAGGATACGACCTTCTTTGCCTCTTCAGAGCTGTTCGGTTTGGAACATTTGTTCGTGGCCTGTTTGTATGGCTTCAATTCTTGGTCATGCCAAAGAAAATCTGAAGCCATAAGGAACATATTCTCTGGTTTTGACTCATGGGTAGGCAGGATCCTATTGTTCTATTTCAGTCAAAAAAAAAAGAAATTAATCTTGAGCAACAACACCCAAGAGATTTCTGTTATTGCTAGACAAAGACAGTAAAGAAAAATCTTGTAAATGTTAGACGTTGTCTAACTGGCACCAGAGTTCAAATTTTAAGTTTGAATGGATGCATAATCCTTTATGTGTATCCAGAAAGGTGCTTGACCAACTCTATTGTGAAGAATGAGGCATCCCAGTGGGAAGCATTAAAGTACAATGGAAAGGAAATATGACGTTTGTTAGATTATTCTGAGGACTAGAGGTGCATTAAGAGATATAAAACAAGCATATAGAGTCTCAGAAAAAATATAAGTTGAATAGGGATTTTTGTAGGTTGTCTAGTTCAAATTCCATCTCCAAGCAGGATCATCTTCAAAGGTGTTCAAAATCTTCTCCAGTGTAAATATTTTAAAATAATATTCCTCTTGTATCGTTATCCAAATATTATTGGCACGTCACCCCTTTCTGAAACGTAGGACTCCCAATAATTACATTATTCTGTATACTTGGGGCTTGTTTTCCCACCCTCTGTTAGTGAAAAGCGTGGGTGAACTGACGATAAATCCGAACAGCAGTGGTATTCGTCATCTGGTTTGGGTGAGTATGAGCACGTGGCTGACTAGGAGGGAAGGTGTGTTTGTACAAGGTAAGGAGCACAGGGCGCTGACCGCCGTGTGCCTTGGCTCTGCGTTACTGCGGGACTCTGGCACACAGCGATGTCGCTGTTAAGTACCGAGAACGGCGAGTAACGACACGATCCAAGTTCAGGAAGAAAGTAGTTACTTAATTAATTATAATTGGGTTTATATAACTGGGTTCCCAAAGATGACAGGAGGTCATTGCATTTTAGACCAGCCACCCCTTGTCTCATTGGCCAAAGCTCACAACACCTACTTCAAAATATTATTTCACTGTGTACTGTAACAACTCTGAAAAACAGATCCCAGGTGCACAGATAAAACCCAGTTTACAAAAACCCATAGCAGTGTTTATCATGGCTTTATGAGAACCACAGAGCTCTCACAGAATGCTGCAGAAAGCTGAAAAATTCTCTACCAAAGCTTTTCAGCATCTACACAGTGTAGTTCCACTAAACCTGTAAATAAATTCAACTTGATCCTCGCCTAAGCGCTCTAAGAAAAAGAAAGACTTTACAGACTAAATTCTGCAAAAGAGTTATGTGTGAAGTATTCACTGATTTGCCAAGGAACCCCAGAATACAGGGCACGTGTATGAGGCCTGTAATCATTTAAAACTATTTATGTTCTTTCCTGTATTCATTTCAGGAGAAGTTCTTTAAATACATTGTGGGCACCTGGTGAATTATCATAAAGTACCGAAGGCTGGCTTGCGCTACACTCCTGTTTTATAATTGCTTCTTTCAGATTAGTGAGAATTCCATCTTTCATTTATTCTTCTTGTGTCGGACACCTTTAAAGTGAATCCCCCATTTACCAGGGGTTAATTAAAAGTTGGTATTTCTGCAGTGCTTGGTATGAATTTAACTCTGCTCATTTGAAAGCCTGACACCGTCTTTGGCTGGAGTGGAGAGAAAGCAGTGCTGATCATATTTGGGAATTTAACCTTTCAGAAGCACTTCTGTCTTCTCTTTACCAAAATGGTGGGTTAATCTTTAGTTCAGTGGTAGTCACCCACTTTCTTCTTTGGGTTTGTTTTGTCAGGTAAAATTAGATAGTGTTCTTTTGCTTAAATTTTCAGATTGGTCTTTTTGGGGAACGTGTAGAAGAAGGGATGTTGTGTTTTAGGACCAAAAGTAACAGCAAGTGGAGTTATGTTCAGCAGTATGACATCATCCCTTTCTCTCTATCAAATGGATATGACCTCTTTTTTTTTGCAGTGACAGTAATTTTAAGGAGAAATTTAAAAAAAAAAATCTGAATATGTTCTTTCCTTTAAGTTTTATTCCCTCACGTGCTTGTATATTTTCATGCATACTTAGATGAAAATGTCTCCTGAGTGACAAAGCATGCTCAGAAGTAACTCATTGTCAACAAACCTGTCTTAACTTCTTTATTGAATTGATCCTCAAAGTGCACACGTGTGGCTCTTCCTCCCCGAAGGTCACAGTTGTCTATGTTAGCAGTAGTCTCCAGGTCAGCATATTCGCACAGTGGGGATATCCATACCCCGGTTGTGATGATAACCCGTGATCCAAGAATCATGGAACCTTTTTTCATGCAGTCCCCGGGCCGTCTTTCCCAGCACTGCAGTTCAATCTCCTTGCTGTGAGCACCAGAAAAGATTGTTTTCCCTGCCAGGGAAAAGTCTGAGTGCTTCCACTCTGATCCGTGTCTTTCAGCGCCTATTGACGTAAGCATTGCCAAAACATCCTATATGACAGAGGCCCTTAAAATACTGCTGTTTTCCTTGGATATCTGGGTATTTGCATTACTGAAGAAGTGTGTACTCTTATGTTTAAGGAAGCTTTAGGGAACAGTAATGCAGACTCAGGGGTAACTAGGGTCAAACGGGCAGCCCCGTAAAGGTTCTCACTGCGCAGCGCTTGTGACTCGTTACTTCAAACATATAAGCTGTAGGTTTTGAAACAGGGTTTGTAACAAGCTGGTCAGAGTGCAAGTAGAGAGAGACAGCAAAGTCTGAGGAAGCATTTAGAGACTGATTTTTAGATTGCAAACTCTTTAGACTGGTGCGTATGAAATGCAAGGACCCGATCGTGATTTCATTTTTCTTGCAAAGAAAATGCTATAACCAAGCAGTGCTGCTGGATGGATGGAGTTTAGAGAGCTGGGATCAAGATGGAGTGAATCTTTCTGATGACCATTTCTCAGAAATAGCACTGGTCTACTCGCTTTCTGACAGGGGAAAACCCTTCCAGTAATTTCCTCGGATTTCCTGTTTTCACGCTCCTTTTATGAACCCAAGATGACATTAGCCACAGTTTAAAAATTATAAACAAAACCAAACCTATGACTTCTTTGGAAGACACATGGGATTACAGAGGTTTCATACACAACACAGTAATCCTCTTTTGGTAATATATCTTAGAGCCTTAACAGTAAGTTAAAGTTTGTTTCTTTGTTAAGAGTAAGATGATGTACGGCTTGTTTCTTGGCGGTGTTAGTGCTGGCTAATCTATCAGCCAGGGCAGCTGATGCTCATGTCCTGTATCCACAAAAAAAACCCCAACACAAAATCAAGCAGGGGTACAAGCCGGCCCCAAAACATGTGTGCTCCAGGGACTGTCCTGCTTTCTAAAATTTTTATCCTTCCTCTTCTTCGACTCATATTTTGTTGGTGTTTTTTCTTTGGTTTTCAAAACATTTATGTCCCTATTGTCCAAGCAGGAAGCTCCTGCTTTGTAATTCTACAGCCTGCAGTGTGCTTCGTGTGCCTCAGCCACGTGATCACAGTTCCCATTTCTAAGAGACAAATATAAAAATGCTGTTCCTTCTCTCTTGCAGCTCCAAAGTTCCCTCTCTTTTGATGCTGTGGTTTGGATTAGTGTTTCAAGGGGCAATGCTGTAGCTATCTCCTTTCAGTCCCATAAAGGTTGTGCTCAGCTCCCTCCCTCCCTGTCAGCAGGGAACTCTCTCAGAGAGAAATACCAGTATTTGTCTAGCTTGGTTTCTTCTGAAATTGCACCAAATTAGGTTCTCAGAGGAGTTGGGATGATGGATTCTTTGCAGTGCTGTGTCCCTTGGGAGATTGAAACGCTGGGCCCTGGTCTACCTAATCTGTGAGAGCAAAGCTTCAAACGAGCAGTCAGAAGTGCAGATGCCCACTTAGCAGAGGCAAATTCATTGTTCTGTGACTGCTGAGGGTGAGAGACGGTCCTGTCGCTTCTGACCTGAGGCAGGGAGTGGCTGAGTCACATCTCTGGGCTCACTGGGCAAGGTGGCATCAGGATTGGGACTGCAATCCGCGTTCCAGGGGACTCAGTTATGCTATGTCATTACTGAGTTATGCTGTGTTCATAGAGGCTCTTTAGTTTTATAATATGAGAAGAAAAGGGGACACAAATTATTTAGTAGGCTCTTCAAATTCTTCTTGAGTCTGAGCAGGAGTAGCTTTCTGAAATGGTCTTGGAGCAGCTGCACTGTTTCATCTCAGCAGTATTTTTCCTTCAGTTTTAGACCCTGAAAACATTAATTTAAGTGCAGAGGATCATAAAATCTATCCTCTGCTCAACATTCTGTATCTTATGTTAACTTCAGAGGCTTTTATAGAATTTTTGTTTTTATGGATCTTTCTACCTTAGCTGAAGCACTCTAAAGAATTTACTCAAACAGCTTGTAGTTGTATATGTATATATGTCTGTATCAATGTGTAGGTGTGTATATACATGCACGTGTGTGCAATACTTTGGCATATTATTGCCTCAATAACATCATTCAACAAGCAACATTTATTACGATAACAAGAAGTGTCTGTAGTCCTATAGGCATCTCTGAAGACAGAAAAGGTATGAGGCTCCTAAACCCAGCCAAATGGAACGTGTTAGTTGTTGAAATATTGCCTGCTCTGTGCGGTGTTAAATATTTTTAAAATAGTAATTAAAAAAAAAAAAAGTTGTTCCAGAATTTTCCCAAGTCTTTGCTTTTGTGGACTTTTTTGCTTGCATTAGTACAGGTATTTCAACGAAATTCATGGAGTGGAAAGGCTCTGCTGGCCAGGCAGGCCGGCACAGTGCTGTGGCTGTGCAGCACGGAGCCAGACAGAGCTCCAGCAGCCTTTGTCCCTGGAGGAAAATGGCAGCGTTTGCTGTTAAATTGCTGGGCATGGGATCAGCTTTAGGCCTTCTGCTTCACCTGTCCTGCCCACCTGCTGCTGATGGGAGCTGGAGCTGTTGAACAAGAGGGTGGGCTGGCTCCTCCGCATCCCCTCGTAGCCACTCGGCTGTGGCTACCGAGAGAGGTTTTAGGGGAAGGCTGGTTTTAGGGCCCGCAGCACTTTGTCCCGGGTCTGTTTATAGAGGGGCAGGGACTGAGTGTGCGGGGCAACCTCAAAGGCAGAATGAGGAGCAGTTTGGCCCTCTTTGTGGGAGGGAAAGAGAGTCTGCCCACAACTGTGGAAAGCCCCTGGCTGAAACAGGGAGTGAGAAAGACTAATTATTGGGTTGGACTGCCATAAGAGAAATCTTTCTTTCCGTCCTCAAAGGTGTTCATTTGGCACTAGTGAGGCCATGTCCATCTCAGGCACAGCACTCCCTACTCCCATCCTCAGTTCAGGGCGGGTTCTTCCCCGTCAGAGCCCGTTTTTACCTTTCTTCAATCCCTACGCAGGCTTTAGCTTGTCCTTTCAGACGTGGGGCATTGCTCCATGAGGCAGAGCTCTCATGAGCTGTCTGTGTGGGGTTGGGCCTCGGGCCATGTTGGTAGAGCCATGTGGCAGCACGAAGACTGCATGGACTTCCCTTCGTGGGGTCATTTTGCATTTCTTTTGGGTTTTGTCTGAGAGATTTCACAACAGCTGGTCCTACTTTGCAAATGTGTGCATGGAGAGGGACCATTTGGGTCGGTTTGGCTGTGATTTGTGTATCAGTACTCGTTCAGTTCTCAGCTGTAGTGGAAGGAGAAGGGCCACTACGTCAGTGTCGCTGTCACGTCCGAGGCGCACAAAGAAAACTACAGAGACCAGGCTCATGAACAAGTGGAAGCTGAAGCTTTTCTTTAATAATTTTCTGACTACTATATAGGACAGATCGCAAAAAGTGTGTTGAGTGGCAATAGGTAATTGGTTCCTCGGCCATCCACTCCTTGAGAGGATTGGCCAAGTCCTAAGATACCTATTCCAAAATATTTTCAAAGTCAAAGCCATGACAATCTTGCAAAACAGCCTGCGGGTGCAAGAAGTTTATGGAACTGTGACCTTGTTTAAAATAGTTTACATGGGAAAGACAGTCTGCTCACAGAATATTGAGAAAAGGCTGAAGAATTTCTCCGCTTCTAGCTTTTTAGCACCTACAACGTCAGTCCCTTCCAGGAGCGTGCAGGCCATCATGGAGCTCTTTCCTGTGCTCAGGCCCGTGGCTGGACTCCTGGTTGCAAGCACTTACTATTCGTAGAGCTGGGAACATAGTATTGTATGCTGTTGTTTCCTTTTCTGAGTTCAAGGGAAGGGAAATCCTTCGTGTGCTGCTGTGTCTCCATCTGGGACAAGGACAGGCAAATTCTCTGCTGTGGGTGTGTTCAAAGGCTTTCCTACTGGATCAGATAACTGCAGAATGACACTCTTTCTTTTTTTAGGTGTTCCTTGCACTGAGCACTGGGGGATACTGCAGGCATTGGGAAAGCATTGTCTGAGGGAAGCCAGCAGTATTTTAAAGCACAAACATGTGCTTTACTGTCAGACGGAGTTTCTCAGTCATTTAAAATATCACGTTAATGTAAACATGCAGATGAACTGGCAATTGCTGTTTTTGATCTGCAGGCTTCTAGTGAGTTCTTAATTACCTGGAGCTGAATGGAAGATATTCGAAGGGGCAGCTGTCAAATGGTGGAATTATTTTTTTTGTAATCCTGCTGATTTTATATTGCTGTATCATATGAAAATGCCAAACATGCGTTCAGCTGGACAGAGGAGCAGGGCAGTTGCAATTTGGAGCCGAAAAGAGAACTAGCGACCTGTCTGACTGTTGTGCTGGGTATCCTTTAAGATATGACAGGAATGCCTAGGACGTTTTAATTTGTATTTATCTCGGATTTTATTTCTTCAGTGCGAACTTTTAATAACTTCGTATTTTAACCTTGTAGGGGCTTGGTCTCCTTTTGCTGTCATCTCGTTTTCATGTACTTATCACCCACTCAGCTTGCCACGCAGCACTTGGGTAGCGATTACCTAATGCTGCGGTTTCCCTCCTACTTAGGTGGAGATCCCTACCATTTCTGCAGTACTGCTCTCCTTATTCCACGCTGGGGCTAAAAGCCCCAAGGACGGGAGATGGTGAGCCTGTGCACTGACTCCAAAAGCCTGCTTGCTTGTCCTAAATGGGGCTGTACTGTAACTGGAAGTGCCTTTGTTTGGAGATGCTTAATTGCAGCCTGCACTTCACAGGGATATGTGCAGTTCTGACAGGATGACTAAAAGCCTCTAGTGTTAGTCAGCCTGATCTGTGAATCACTTATCAGCAATATTCAGCCTACTTATCCCCCAGCAGCAGAAAAGGGAATCCCAAAGAAGGCTCAGTTTGACATATGCATCAGTCTCAGGTGGGCTCCTCTTATTTCTTCCCCATCTCTCCCCACAGTGTTGCACGCAGCAGCGTTTCCTCTCCAGAGGCAGAGGCAGTTCATCCTGATGGCTGACAATATTTGCCCACGTACGCTGCAGAGAGCTGAGGGCTGGGAAGTTCCTGTCGACCCTCTCCCCTCCTGCTTGGCGCAGGCCTGTGCAGGGATCAGTCCCTGCCAAGGCAAGGGCAGCAAATTTCAGAATCTAGGTGAAATTTAGTGCCACTTGTGCTGGCAGGGTGGCTGCAGGCCATGCAAGACTGAGGAGCAGAGCCCTCTGGGCAGCAAGCTGAGAGTGGGAGGCGTACCCAGCTGGCAGTCAGTGAGCTGGAGGCTGCAGGGCTGGGCTAGGGCAAAAGCAAACATCCTGACCCACGATTTGTCACTCACGCTAACCATTGTCTCTCTTGTTCTCTTCTCTTCCCCAGGAACGAGTGGAATATCTCTTTCTCATAATTTTTACAGTGGAAGCATTTTTAAAAGTAATAGCCTACGGACTTCTCTTTCACCCCAACGCTTACCTCCGCAATGGCTGGAATTTACTAGATTTTATAATTGTGGTAGTAGGGTGAGTACCAACAGTTTGTTCTTCAAGGCCCTGTCCACGTGGGGATACTGGCAACCTTTGGGAGCATGAGGGTGGGTGAATACTTTGTTACACACGGGTGATGTTAGACATTGCTGTCCATCGTGTTCCTCCGACAAGCACCGTTTTAATGGCTTGGAAGACAGGGAAATGAAACTGCTCTTTGGGAACAGGGAAAAAAAGAGAAAGCAATCCAAAGCTGTTGGATAAAGTCAATTGCCTGAATAGGCTTAACTGCAAGAAAATGCATTTGTTTTTGAATCTGTATGAATATTAAAAAATAGTATCTAGGTAATCCCTTAATTAAGAGTTTGATGACAGATAAATTCTGCCATCTTGTGAATTTTTACTGATGTTTCTCATTCTGAAAGGTGGAAGAAAAATTTAAATCTCAGGTTTTCCTACTTGCAAACAAAATTAATTTCCTCAGTTCTATTGCACTGCTCAGCTGGTGATTTCAACACTTTTAATTTTGACCCTTTTAATCTTTTAACCTTTTTAAAGACCAGTTTTACTATTGTAGATCAAATTGCCACTTTGAGCTGCAACCTCTCTAATTCTCTTATTCCTCTCCATGTTTTTCAAGTTTGGCATTTAATTTATTTGAATAAAAGCAAAATAATACACCTTCTGCTTTTTCTACCTGAGGGTAAGAGATAAGCAAGGGATTGGAATTGTGGTTGTTGAAGGGAAGAGGTGAAGGATAAACTACCCCTGAAGACAAAGAGAACAAGCATTTCTTTGCCTGAACAATTTGTCCCATCCTCCCACCACTCCATTGTTAGAGAGTTTCTTCGCCCACAAAAACTTGTAGTATTTTCACCTCTTTACCAAGGAAACCCTGCATCAGCTCCTAGGGAAAACATCAAAAGGGATGCTCCCAGTCATCAAAACCCCCTCATAATTTCTGCCCCAAACCAATCCACTTTTCTGACCGTTTTTGTGGTGGCCCCAAAATATTTAATCAGCAAACTGCCGTGTGCTTCCCAGTACCTCCCACTTCCCGTCACCATGGCTAAAAGTGGGTGGAAGGAGAATTCCCAGTGAGGGGGAGGGAGAACAGGCTGAAACCTATTCTTAGTCTCAAGACCTCTCTGCCTCCACGTGGACGTGAAGCCTCTCCTCACGGCGATGCCCGCTGTGCTTCTCCTTTGTTCCTACCCGCAGAGGATCCCATAGCATACCGGTGCCTGAAAATTGGGAAGTCCCCACCCCCTCCCCTGGTATTGATGTCCAATTCCATCACTGGTTCTGCCTTTGAATGCCCTCAGATATCTCACCTGTTTGGAAATTGCTGCCTAAGTTGAAGAAACATTGAAGAACAAAACTCCTGTCAACGTGATTATTCCCTTTTCATTTTTATGAGAAAGAGGCATTTTAAAGAGAGGACACATTGCCTCCCTCTTTTTCCATTGGACTGTGAGAGAGCGGGGCTCAAGAAATCACAGAGCAGCATTATGTCTCGTTTAAGTACAGCCCTTTTCAATTTTCCTACTAGGGCAGTTAATCAGCAAGATGATATTCAGGCTGAAATTAATTCCCTTGCCAATGACAGAAGCTGCAGCTCTCGGCTCTTCTATCTGCTTTTGCCTCCAGCAGCTCTTAGTCACTGGATGGGGAACAAAAAATGTAACTGGGGAAGGATTACATGAGTATAATAAACATGGCCAAGACCCCAAGGTCTCTGTTAAATAGTAACAATCTCAAGTGACAGATTCCACTTCAAGGCCGGATGGGTTCCTTTGATGTTTATCTGTTTAAACTCACTCGTACTGTACCACAGCCGAGGCTGGTGCGCTGCTTTTCCTCTCCACAAGCCTTCTGCAAAAACTACGTGGTGATACCATCTGTTCCTCTCCTGCCCTGTCCTCTTTTCCTAGGGGCTCTCTGAAATCCCTCAGTGACATTATGTTTAAACTTCAGTGTATTTGAATGTTTTGCCAGGAAGGAAGCCCCATGGAAAAGGTTTAAAATAAATTCTGAAGACAGAGAGGAGGGAGGAAGAAAGCAAGCACTGATAACAACATTTCCTTGCGGTGCCTTTTTCTGCCTATCGATGGAGCTGTTGGGGAAAGCTGAGTAATTTGAACACAGCTGCAGCACTGGTCAGAGGGATTTGTTTGGTGTGTGGGGCAAAGGATGGTACCACTGTTGTAGTTGCCATTCATGCTTGCTCTGCCTTACCAATCACCTTCATTTTCAATGGTGAATGCCCTTGCTACAAAACATAGGCTGGGTGGGAAGCACTTCTTCAAGTGCTGTTGGAAGTTAAAGGAGCAAGAAAAAGACAGGTTTTAGATCTTTCAAATCCACCTATACCCAGTTCACCACTTATAACTTCAAGAGATAACAGCACAACTGTCTTTCTTTACCTTAAAATGAACTAGTCGGTAGAGTAAGAGGAAAATGGACCAGGTATAAATTTTAGAGGGGAGTCACAGTTCCTGTAAAAACTGTTCATAACAATGTGCCTGTATACTTTCCCCCGCCTTCAGAAGATAGGTCCCCTGGTGTCCAAAGGGATTTTAGAGTCAGTGATCCTAACAAGGCCACAGGAACATGCAGCAGCAGCAGAGGGAGGCACTGAACACAACTGCTACGTTTTCTGGCGAAAGGATGCACTTTAGACCTGTAGGTTTGTAGCAGCTTATCATTCTTGAAGTGTGGGAGACCTGCTTATTCATCAGCTATATCTTTAAAGCTTGATTCTAGCTTCTCTTTAATAGTCTCTGACCTTGCCATAGCAGCACTTTAAAGGCTGCTTTGAAGAATGTTTATGTGAGGGTATCAGTCAGAGGCTCTACATTAATTAAGAGTAGAGACCAGACCCCTAAGCTGCTCAATGAGGCACAACCCACAAACACTAATGGTTAGGCAAATTGTCTCCCACTCCCTTCATTCTTGCTGTTCCTCTTTAGGAAAACACCAAAACTTTCAGGTATCACAGGGATGTCCCTTAACATTAGGAAATTTCTCTTGAGAGAAGACCATCTTGACAATATTGTGATAGAAGAATATCTGTCTTTCCCGGCAGTGCTGCGGTTTGTCTGCCAAGCACAGTTGTTCTCCAAGGACCTGTAACTTCTGCCAGGAAAAAAGGTGTTGTAATTTGAAAGGCAGTATTATAGTCTTACTTGGGAAGGTAAGCAGTGAAGATATTTGGACAAGATCTGAAGTCAGAGCAGGCTGGAAAATGTGGTCACAGTTTATGTCTTTCTAAAGACCTGTGGGGAGTTTCTAGAGGGCAGATCCAAACATTTTAATACTCACAAGTCACAGGTGAAACGTAAAACATTGTGAAAAACCCTTTGTATTTTACTCTTTTTTTAATACCTAAGAGGATTTTTTCAGTTATGTTTTTCTGCTGATTTTTGGCCTTAGAAATACCAAGCCCTCTGTATTCCTTTGATATTTTGGAGGCCCTTGACAAGTTCTTCTTTTATGCTATAAAAATCACACTGTACTCCCCACAGAGGAAGAGATGAAGAGCAGGTTACAGCCTTATCATGCTGCTGTTGGGGTCACCTAGCAAAGTGAAAACCCTTTTGATTTTTCGAATGTCTAAAGGGAAATAGAAAAATATAAGAAAGAAAAGCAGTATGAAGCTAGCGTCATACGTCACAGGCAGATGTAAAAAACCCCAAACAAGCCATGGAGAGTGTCCATACATGCGTGTGATAAAAATTGGTTTTTCTGCTCTTATAGTTCATGTCTGTCAGATGAATCTAGTTAGGGTGTAGTCATGTCACAAGTGAAATTCAGAAATCAAGGTGATGCTAATTGAGCTTCATCATTGGAAAGTCCGATATCCAGATGAAAATGGGGCATGAATTTAGGCTGGCAGAAAGTAGCTAGGTGGAAGGAAATAAGGTTGATGTCTGGTTTTTGGTTTTTGTTTTGTTGTTTTTTTTTTTTAATGGCAAGATTTTCAGTGGCCACAAGAGATCATCCCTCTTGCTTTTTTTGTACCATCAAACTTTGATTTCTCTGTCAGCACGGTGTTCTCTCACCCTGTGCTTGGAGCATGCTACCTCACCTCCTGAGAAAGAACTGCACCTCGCTCCACCACACCTACTGAAAACTTTCCCAAAAGGGTTTCATCAAAGAGCAGAATTTCCTATATAAATGTAGGACAGAAGGGCTCTGGCCTCATCTTTTGTATCAGTAGTTTAACATCCATCTGGCTGTTTCAGTCTCAGAAAACAATTAGCTGCAAAAACTAGGAGCATTTTGTAGCTGTACATCGTGGATATCTGCCCATGCCCTGACTGAGGAAGGTGGTGAGGACAAAGAAGAAGAATTGACAAAATGTACCATACATTTGAAGAGTGGAGTAGAAATTCAGTAGGCCACACTGGGCAGTCTGGACCCCAATACAAAAGGCAAAGAGAGTGAAATAAATGAGAGAAATAAGAAGTTGTAATGCATTGGTAAAAAGCAGGATTACTACAGGGGAGATATTAAGCATGGAGTAAATGCATTAAAGAAGGATTAGCAGGAGTAATGCAATTCAAGTTTAAATGTAGGTTTTTAAATGAGGAGCAGCAGGAATTGCTGCAAATTATTCCTGAGGTGCAGTAGGCAGATGACTGTGGGTACCTCAAAAGGGCACATTTAGCACGTCAGTGCTGGAGCACACAAATAAGGCCAGCTGCCCTGCAGTGGAGCTGCACTGGTCTGGGAAGGCAGGCTCTGTCTCCAGAGGAGTGACCTATCCTATGGTTGAGTTTCTGCTCCTCCTGAACTAATTTAGGACATCGCTTGGGCAGCAGAATTCTAGAGCAGTCTGGTTTGCTCACTGCACAAGTGGCAGCAGAAACAGCCTCGGTGCCCAATGCTGAGAGCTGCTCTTTGGTAAAACATGGGGCCAGTGAAAATGGGGATCAGGAAAACGGGCCCTCAGTTTTGCACAACTGCTGAGTCGGAGTTCCATGAGATTCCTAGTCTGGAGCTGAAAAACAGTATTAGAAGCCTTTTTGCAGTAATTTCTTTTTCCTTCAGAGGATCCCAGGAGACTGGGACTGTTGTATAGGTATGTCACTCATCACCTATTATGGGAATTCTGTGGACTAGGAAGATAGAAATGTTTGAATGTGAAACAGAGCACATTGCTAGAGCTTAATCAGTCGCCTACTGAAAATACATTAGGCCAAATTTGACCTACAGTGTTTCTATTATGAAGACCAGCAGATAATTGCAACTGCATAATTTGTGTACACAGCTCAAGAAATACATACATCCCAATAACTCACGGCCTTTGCATCAACCGTTGCTTGTCTCCCTCTGTGATATCTGTAGTCAATGCAGTATTTCTCATGGGCTCTGTTTTTGTCTTCTCTGCATCCTGCTTCTCAGTCTGCAACACCTACAAACTCAGCATCCAACCTCCCCACACACAGTTTTCCCCACGCTCGTTACCTAGTTGTTAAATCTTTCTGCGGTGCTTGAAGTTGAAGCTTTGAATAGATCCAGTTAGGAGTTCCTCAGTCACAGCTGACAAGTTTTATAAGACTCTTAATATGAATTAAAAAAACAAAAACAAACAAAGAAACCCCAAACCTGCTTAAGAAAGGAATTTCGTATTTGCAGTCCCCTAATCCACACTTTTGTGTGGACATAGTGCTGGGGGAATGTGTTGATTTAGATGCTTCAGTAAATGAATCTTCCTTTCCCTATCCAGGGCAAGCTCCCTGTGTTTGTGGCCCCATCAGGAAGATTTATCTGCAGGCTGCAGCCATTGC
This sequence comes from Struthidea cinerea, assembly GCA_013397865.1. Lineage (NCBI taxonomy): Eukaryota > Metazoa > Chordata > Aves > Passeriformes > Corcoracidae > Struthidea > Struthidea cinerea. The sequence continues at coordinate 1,534,052 of VZTI01004092.1, forward strand.
AGCTCCTTGTTAAGCCATCAGCCAGCTCAGCCTCTGCTTGATCCATGGTCTGGGGGCTCTCTGTGGAGTGTGCCAGTCGGGATATGGATGGGATCCTGACAGGGGCACCGCAGACTGCAAAGCCTGCGGGAGAAACCATTGCTGTATCAGGGCTGCCCTATCCAGTCTGGTTCTTGCACCCCAGGAAGTTTCTTTCAAGCAGTCTGTGGTACCTCCATGGCACCCTGCGGGCCAAGGGGTCTCTGCCACTCCCAGGCAAGCCTCTTTTACAGAGCGCCAAACATCCATCTAGGCTGGAACAGCTTTTAACCTCTCCTGCATTTGGCCGGGTTCAAGCTGAGGATTTCAAGGCTGAAAGCAATATCATTAGCAAATTCATGAGGAATCCGTCCTCCCCCAAATGTACTAATGTTTTACCAGAAAAATGGAAGCTGCTTCCTGAAAGCTAATTTATTAAATCAAGTTCTTATTAGCAGATAGGGTGAGCCTTCAGGTTTTTTACAGAAAAACATTGTCTTTTCTTCCTTGCTGTGCCTTTTTAAATGCATTCTGAGTGGGACATCTTCTCCTTAAAGCAACTACTCCTATTAGCCAAAATAAAACATAAAGGCTGGTATAATAAAACATTCTAATAATAAGACTCCTACAGTTTTGCACTTTCCTGAGCCAGTGCATCAGGGGATTTACAAATGGATCCACAAGCACACAGTGTGAGCACAGTCCTTTATCTAAAACTTGCCCCTGGAAGGGTCCTTGAGTTTACGCCGAGTTCTACCTGCAGTGACACTGGTGAATCTTAATTCTTTGTAAAACGGGTGACAGATAATTAATGATTGGCTTAATTAAGGGTGGTGATTTTCTCCCCCAAGGTGGATAGCTGGCTGATAAAGACAGCAAAGTGTTGGTAGCCCACAGCTGGCTGCAAGGAGCCATGGAGGAGCGTGAAGGAGGAGCACATCATGTTTATGTCTGCTCCAGAAACAAGTGTTTTGCAAATGGTATAGACATCACCAATAGGCTGTTGCATATGGGAAGAGTCTGTGTCTCCTGCACCATATGTGAATGTCGAGAGAGAGGTGTGACACTCTTCACAGGTCTGTGAGATAGTCTGGGTGATATGATGGTGACGATCTCTGTTCCTGTGCAGCCCGAGCCTTGCTGTCTGCCTACAGATTGTTTCCTCTTTCTTTTCGCAGGCTTTTTAGTGCAATTTTAGAACAAGCAACCAAAGCAGATGGGGGGAATTCAATAGGAGGAAAAGGTGCCGGATTCGATGTTAAAGCACTGCGGGCTTTCCGAGTATTACGTCCACTACGGCTGGTGTCTGGGGTCCCTAGTAAGTAATGCCATTGTTTTCCTTTTCAGTATCTCTGTGGTGTGGCATGGGGCAGGGGTAATTTGAATTTGCGTAACAATTTTGAAGACAGAGCATGATGCGGGTTATTTTTGGTGCGTGGGGGAAGGCTTTTTTCCAAATGTATGTATTCGTGATAAACGTGATATTAATCAAAGGATGACCAAAGCAGAGCTGAAGAGAATGGAAATCTCATGGTATGTCCGTCTGATTGTGCAACCTTTTTAAACAATGAAAGGGGAAGATCCAGGATTGTTGTGATTTCAAGCATAAAATCCTTTAAATGATTGTGAAATCATAGTGAAGTTTTGGTATTACAAATTCTTGACTTTGATGGAAATTCTGTATGGTTATGTGTGTTGATTTTGGAGGGAGAGGAACTTTTTCATTAAAGTTGCATTTTCGTCTTTGCATGTGATGTTCAGATCAGGAGCACTGGGAACAATTTAGAAACAACAGAATACAGGGCTATGACACACTCATGTTCTCTGTTAGTCCAATTTGCTTAAATTATTTGCAATGCCTCTGAGCAAGTCCTCAAGCAGCCTTTGATAGTCTTTCATCCATTTTCTTGTTTCCAGTGAAGCTATGAGTAGCTAAGTCTGGTAGTTCCACGGTGGAGGTGGAATATGGACATGGCAGTGTGGGAAGATTGTATCATTTGGCTTGAGAGTTTGTTATGGGTGGGACCTGTTTACCTTCTGGAGAGAGAGGTGGTTGAAAACTGTCATTGCTTTCCACGTTTATAGCAAAGAGAGATGCGGTGAGCGCAAAAGGAGTTAATCTTCTCCAGAATAGCTCCAGGGGGCACTTTGTTTATTTTTATTTGAGGATCTTGCTAGTCCGGTGTCTTAGAGTACTTCTACCTTAGTCATTCAAAACCCTTGAGTGGAGTTGCCATAAACTGTGTGGTATCGGTTGTTCTGACACAGTCTGAGCTCAGCTGTGTGGTTGGTGCTCTCAGAGGACTCGAGGAAGCTGAGGGAACCAAGCCTGACACAGTTCATATCCATATCCAGTCTCAATCCCAGTGTAGACTATCTAACAGTCCATTTGTGAGTTTTCTCATCAAGAGAAGTATTTAATTTGTACCAGAAGAGAGACAGGGAGCCTGGTGCAGCCTAACAAATATTTGGTCTAGGCAGCAAAATGCTAGTGCAGCGTGAAGCAAGCAAACCATCAACTTCACCTGACAGATACCCTCTATTAATCTTTCTGGTCCTGGCTAGGGACATACTTGTTAAACCAGGCTTCTTGGGGGCTGGCGTGGCTTTGAAAAGCCTACTGAGATCTGTAGCTAACACAGCCTCAATCTTGACTGGGCATTTTTTAATTGTACAAATGCCTGTTGATTAGCCTAGAATAGATGTTATCGCATCCATATGTATTAGAGCGTAGCTCTTCTCATGAGGCCTTTTAGATGAGATTGCCTAAGCTAACCATAAATAGCACATTACAGGATTACATTCTTACATAAGTTCAGTGCAGAGGTTTAGAAGTCAAGTCTCGGGTCCCATTCAAGTTCTGTCCCTGAGGCACCGTAAACACCAGTGGGTGAGTTACCAGCATTGCACTTGCAGTGTTTTGCCATCTATAAAGAAGTGCTTTTTGCTTCCTTGCCCTTCCAAAACGCACAAGACTTTTCCCCTGTAAGGAAAAAACCTGCACAGATTTGTCCTAGAATTACATGAATGTGACATACTCTGCGATTCCTTCTCACTTAACAGACTCTGTATGGAAGCAGCATCTCCTTAGTAAGAGGGGATCCTCTGGGTCACTGGCAGCCGCCTTCTGCATGGAAATTCCAACATCTGCTGCTTGGCTTGAGGTCCAGATCTAACTGCCACTACTTGGGAAAAAGTGTGTAAAGCACAATGATTCCTATAAAACAAATTTGTGAAACACATGGTGAATTTTTGCATGCAAACCTTAAACTCATTAGGATTGGTCTTGGCAAATAGGTTGTCTGAGGTGGAGAGATCGGCTTGCAGCATGGAGTAATTTTTTCTGAGTCACAAGGAGTTGATGCAGTTGTTTTTTTTTCTCTCTGGCTCAATCCATAGGAAATAATCCAATTTAAGAGGGACATGTTTTGTATTCAGGTTCATGCATTTAAAGACCTGTCTCAGCATATAGAGAGTTTCCACATAAGTTTGATTTGAGGTGGGGGAAAGACATATTAATTGCCCTCTGAAGTAAATCACTGGTGTCTGCCTTTTGCAGATTGAGAGTTGGAAACAAAAGTTCAAGATTTAACACTTCCACAAGTAGCTTCTAATTATTTATGTCTCCTGTTGGCTACCAGTGCTAGATGTTTAGGTCAACACGACAATCTAACAGCTTCAGATAGATGGACAGAGGATGTTAAGAGCTCACAATCCCTTTCTTCCAAGTCCCATGCATGCTTAATTCCTGGGACTTGGCTGTCTCTTGCCAGTAAATGTCTCAACCAAGAAATGGGGGACTGTCCAGTGCAATAAGTGGTTCATGAGCAAGCAAAGCTGGTTCACCCACAGGCAGACAAGCAAAAAGGTACCTTTGACAATCTTTGTTAGGATCAAACTGTCCAAGGCCCCAAATTACTTTAGTGCTTCCTAAAATCAAAAGGGTTTGAGGTCACGAATTCAACAAAGCCTGAAGACTACATCTGGATGACGGTTGTGGGCATATCAATATTTCATCTTCTTTAAGAGAACAGATGACACTTTTGTGCTTTGTGGTTATATGAACATTCACAAGACCACTTGTCATGAGGAAGAAAATAGACATTTTGTTCAAAAGATAAGACAGACATTTTTTATCCATGTCTCAAAAAGCAGCTGTGCCATCACGGGAGAAGGCTTCAGAGGCACTGAATTGAATGTCTTTGGATTCCCAGTACTACTTCAAAAAATAGTGTAATTATTTACACATTTCCAAGAAATTCAGTAAAGATCGGTTGGGTTTGGTCTGAAGGGGTTTTGTGCATTAGATTTTTTTTAAAGTAGTTTGTGTTCTTTTCCAGAAAACTTTTTATTTTGAGTGAGCAGTGCAGTTCTAATGGTGATTGTGTGAGGTGTACGGCAGAGCAGTAGATTAGACACTTCCCACAGCTCTCATCTCAGTGCTGGCAGCTGCTTTGTGTACAAAATAGAGTTTCAGAGCTAATTAGGCAAACTCTTCCCCCCCCCTCCCCCTTTTTAAAGTCTTACTGCTTCTGGAGAAATGGTCCACACTCAGCCCTTCTAGGCCAGCATTAATGTGTAGATTAATGGTGATTATTTTGAAAAGCACATGGATGATTTAGGTTTCATCGTAGCAAAGTCACTTTTGAAAATGAGACCTAAGCACTTGATACCAGCAATAGACAGGCTGGATTTCACTGTTCCACTGTTCTGTTGCTGCCACATTAACACAATTCTTGCAGTGCATACTTTATTTTGTTCACTGAAAGAACTTTACTGCTGGAGTACCAAAGCAGCCTCCTTGTAAGAAAAACTTCACACATGCATTGGAGCACCTGTCTTAATGTGTGGCATTAAGATCAATACAGTGGTCAGAGAAAGGAGAGAGAAGAAAAACAATTCCCTTGATGGACATAAGTAGACAAGTGCAAAACCAGCATGTCTACCAAAACTTAATCACTTTAGCATCTTGGAAACTTACCCAGTATGTCCTTTGGCATGAGTGTGAAGCATTGTAAAGCTTTCTAGGGACAGAATCAAGTCAGCCCCTTTGTGCTAGGAGTTTTCTGTTGATTACTCTTCTCTCTCGGTTTTATGTTATTACATATTTTAAAACTTGTTTTAAACATTTTGTGCTTGAGGGGGGCAGAAAGAAGCATCCAATTGGGCAATGAAGTAACATGATCCAATTAAAACAGAAAATCACTCCTGACTATTGGAAAGGGCAATGAGTTACTCCTGTGCATGCTAGTTCATGCCCTTTTAACTTACTAAATTCCATTTCTATCACCTTTATTCATGCCGCTGAATTATACCACCTCATACATTCTGTTCGTTCTCTTTATGTTGTACTTCATCTTAATGTCGCTGCATTTTTGCTACTGGTTATTGTCTATCTGATATTTGCTAGATTTAATTGATAAGCTCTTCTGGACAATTTGGAAGTCATATAATTTGAGTAGCTACTCTGCTCCATAATTGTGTTTTGATCTGCTGACAACACAGATTTATGTGGGCAGAAGACCCTGCTACCCTTAATGAAGCTAGAGAGGAAACTTGACTGTTCCACTGGAACAAAAACTCGCCATCGTTTCTCTTTTCTTTTTTTTTTTTTTGTTTTAATTTTAAAGACACAAAAAGTTAAGCCTGTGCTGTGTTCAAGCTTCACTGGAGTCTCGTAGCAGGAGATTTACTCAAAGGCAGTGTAGGTAGCTCTCTAGCACCAGTACTTACATGGTCTGCTGGAGATGCAGCGATTACATAACAGGGAAAGAGAGGCTATGAGCGAAAGGACCTCAGCCAAACCCTCCCCATGGCACAATGCAATGTCCTTCTGTCAGTGACACAGCAGCATGTAACTGGCAGAGTACATCTTTTGAGTTAAAATTAAATAAGACCACAATTTTCATGTGTGAATGCCTAGAGATGACTACCTTAACGTGTATTTAAATAATTAACTAGAGCAAATAATTTTTCAAAGTGGTACTTCTGTTTAAGTCCATGATTACTCTGAGTTTAAGAGAAAATTGGGCACCTTCAGACAAGGTGGATGAAAAATTTAGACATTTTTAGATTTTGATCTCTCTCATTGCAATTAGTAATCTGCCCTGAAATGCTCTATTAAAATTTATAATGCTTTCTCAGTCCCAGCAGTGTTCTCTACCCCATATTTATTGCGGTGTTTTCTCATTACCACAGTCATTTTCTATCCTTATCCCAAGCTCTCTGGCATTAATCAAAATATTTCTTTGAGCTTTGTAACAGGTAGGAAAGTGTCCTGCCTTTCCTTGCAATGTCCTGGTAGATCTGAGCCATCCAGGTCTATATATTTGATGCCACGTTCACCACATGTAGCAGTGAAGATGAGAAGTAAAAAACACCCTGAGGGCTCTATGGGGAGAGTAATGCATGAGGAAAGGTTCGAGATATGCTGGGGCGGCAAAGTGACCCAGTTGTCTTTGCTGTTAATTTGCCTTATTATTGCAGGTGGATGAAGCAAGGAAATCACAGGTGTGATAGGACTGGATTTTCTCCTGTCTAGGTGTTTTTGTGTGGGACACTGCCTTAATACATTGTGTAGGCTAAATTACAATCAGGTTTTTTTTGTGGAGAAGTAAGAGCAAAAGCTTTCAAATGGAAAAGCTTACCAGATGTTGAGGTTGTAGCCTGCATTTTCCAATAATGACTGTTGTTAACACTAAGACTGGCAATATTTTTCTCCCCCTTTTCAAGGAATAGGATCTAATCTAATAATCTGAAATCACAGGGGAGTTCTGTCTACGTGGGCTCATCATTCAGAGATGCATCCCCCTGAAAGAAGAATGTGGGGGGACTTCTATAGCAAAATACCAAGTAACTTACAGAGTTTAAGACAGCACAGACATGTCAGAAGCACCATGGTCATCTTCCTAACGTGAGACTAAGCAACTGCTCTATCTCATCTTTGATTCCAGGACTGGGAATTTGCTATGGAATGATTTATAGTAACATGGGTGTTTGATGCTTAGTGCTGTGAGCTAGAGACTTTGTCTTCCACTACACCTGATTTGGAGGTAGTGTACTTAACCAGGGGGAGCAGATTCAACATTTTCTCTCTTGCATAATCCTTGTAAACCTGAACTATTCTAGAAGCCAGACTGAACTAGGTTGTAGTTGAAACATCTTCAGAGCCCCTCTACTTGGTGTGTGCAGAAGGCTGGGCCAGTAAGGAGGGATCAAGCACCATGCAGAGAGCCCAGCTCCTGCTGCAGGCGCTCTGCTCCTGGAACCTTCCATTCTGCCTGGACCGTGCAAAGCAGGGAGATCGAAATGGTGATTTTCATCTACCCTCAAATGTTCTTTCCCAGGGAAGATACACTCTTCTCATCCGTTGGGTGATTCCAACTTGGGTTTGCCAAACCACTTTGCTGGAGGGTGAGGACAGGACCTAGAGCAGCCCTAGGTGTTGTCAGCTCTCTCTGTGCCTCAGTGTGCAGTGGTGACAGTCACCATCCCTGGCTGTGTGGCCTGGGATTGCCCTCCTCCCTCCCAGCCACTGTGACAGCACAGCTCAACCCGTTGCAATGATTCCGTTTCGCAGCTGTTGAAAGAAGGCACGTTCAGTGCAATTATCTGGTTTGCATTTGGGATTCTTTGTGGGTTTTTTTTTTTTATTTTCGGTGCCCAATCGAACATTTCCGCTGTAATTTCTCATTATTTTCTGCACTGTGAAAGAAAATTAGCACTGCTTTGTAGAGTTGAGGAAATAATGTAATTGAGGTAATAAACACAGGGAATTCAAGGAATCCAAAATGACATCTCTTTTGATAACTGTGTGTTTTTGGAATATGGCAAAGAAATGCGAGCCATTGACTGTTTCTATATGTTGAATAGCAGGTATTAAGCCTTAAGGAAATGCTAACTGGCAGCAAGGAAGTCCACGTTCTTTTAAAATGTATTTGCTTGTAGCAAAGGACAGTTGACAGGGGTGTCTTGCACGGGATTTGCATTTATTCACTGCCACTGGTGGAACGAGGGACTTAAATTTGCCCTCCTGCTGCCCGTGAGGTTGTGCTATGAGCTGCATACCAGGGGAGGGTTGCGGCTTGCCTTCAGTGGGAGGAGATAGCAGAAGTGGCCTGATCAGAGCTCCCCAGGTGTGAGAGGTTTGTGGGTAGGAACTAGAGAATACAGCAAGCTCTATAAGGAGGAAACAAGATACTTGGCAGTTTACTGCCACTGAACCTAGGAGATATAAATCCTTGACAACGCAGGGAACTACTTCAAACACATTTAGGCAGAAATTGGCTTCCAAGTATTAGTTCTGCCTTAAATTTTGCTGTTGTTACATCAAATAATGTCAGTTTTTGCCAAGCTCAGTTCCTTCCATTCGTCTTGAGGTCCAGGAGCTGTAGCAAACGTGCTCTCAGACAGATTCCTGATGTTCTCCTTCATTCTTGTTCAAGACTTCTCAACCCTCTGTGCCATCTCTCTGGCACATACAGCACCATGAGAGGACAAGTTGCACCACCTTTCCCATGTCCTTGCCTCTCTGTTTGTAATCTCAAGTAGCCAATTTGTTTTGCTTTCATTGCAGATGGGGAGGGAGTGGATTTAGAAAGGATAGAACAGTCTGAACCAAATGTCCTCATGAGGCTTGTTTCTTCATAGTTAACTGCAAACCCTACACATGCTTGCAAGTCCTTTATTTCCTTAGGTCACCGTTACTCAAGGGAGTAATTTGATTCCAGAGTAGCATCTCCCTTAGGTAAAGATCACTCCTGTGAGTAGGGATTACACAATCAGGACCTAAAGCATGCTTCCTTGAGAGGTACAGCCTGCAGAATGATGTCATTTAAGGCAGAAGAAGTTAACTCTGTGTAGCAGAAGCAAAGAAGGGTTTATCTTGCTGAGGAAGATTACTCACAGAGGCACGTTGTTGCTGTGTTAAAGATTTCTCTCATATTTTAAGGAACGCCAGTGAAAACAGAGAAATATTTATTTGATCTTGTCTGTGTAGCTCTTTTAAAAATAACCCTGACTACGAATGTACCCAATAACCGCCTCAGCCTCTATCCTACCAGTTACTGTGCATGCTGGCATGATTATTCAGCACGTCTTCACAACAGAAAAAACCCCAATATCATAATGTGGGACCACATCAGGGTGTAGGCAGCCCCTTCCAAATCAAGAAAACAAATCCCATGCTGACATCAAAGAGCAGACAGGGAGATAGTAAAAAAATTCTCTCTTGGCTTAGTAAGAGAATTTACAGAAGTGCTCTGGATGGATCAGACGTTTCTAGTACCTCTTTTTCGTTCTTCAACTAACGCCCAGAGTTCTCATTCAGAATGGGTGTAGGGCACAGGTCTGAGAGAGAGCCCATGCCATCAAGATGCTTGTCCTGAAGCATCTGAAAATCGAAGAATGCCATCTGCTGTCTCCCTGGAACAGTTTGCATTGTATCTGTACGGGCTGTAGCTAACTGGTACCAGCAGGATCCCCTTGGGTTCCCAGTTGCTCACTTGTAATTGCTGGCTGCTGCTGTGCTGGGCAAGGGAAGATTTTGCTGTTCCACATCAAAGCAGTAAGGGTATGATCTGCTTTGGGTTTTTCTTGCCTCCTCTCCCAGGTAACACCTGTACTGCATCTGATGTCATCCCAAGCTTATAAGAAATGCCGCTGCACACTTTGATTTCAATCGGCTGAGTTTTGCATTGCTTATTAATTTAAGACCTTGTAAGCAATGATTTGAAGTCCTTTGTTCATTTTCTCTAAAGTAACTGTCTATTAATGTGTTGCTGACCTGATGGGACCTTTTAACATTCTCTTTCTCCTCCTGTCCCAGAGATGTGACTGACACACACACTGGGCAGCAGTCGACTCGGAAGCGGGACGCAGGAGTGTTCCTAGGTTTTGCTCAGTGTTGGGGTGCACGATGTGCTGGAAGAGAGATGGGCCCTGAGGATCAGAGAGAGGGCCTCTGTCCTGGAGGTGACCCTGGGAGTGCATCCAGGTCACCAGGGATGGACTGAGAGAGGATTGTGTGTTTATGGACAGACTGGGCCTGTGAGAAGTGTTAATTGCAGTTTGTGGCCTTATAGGGCATTGTTTGCCTGTTACCATAATAGGTGAAATCTGTGCAATGCCCCAGGTGATTGGGGGACACTGTGGTGAGCATCTTTCCTGTTTATAGGATGTTCTATCCTGTTGGGTGCTGGGATTTAGGGAATTCTGACTGCACAATGAACGGCTTTGCATTCTTCCACCTGATGAGCAAGGTCCTTGCCCGTGCGTCATCACTGCAGCTCAGGACACAAGGTGGTGCATGGATGTTCCATGACTCTGGCATCATTCGAATTATTTCTGTGTGTCCAAGCCTTCCAAAAGCCTTGTTGGATGCCTGTGGTCCTTGTTGTGATTTCCACAAAGCATTACCAAAATATCAGCAAAGCACAGAGCAGCAGACCAGACAGTGCCCTCAACCAGTGAATGCATTTTAAGTCCGCCAATATATTTTTTTTCAGCGATGGTCTGAATTTATAACAATATTGCATCTTGTGCAAACGCTATAGTAGGGGAAAAAACCAAAGCGCAAATCAAGAGGAGGCAAAATGAGGAAATAATGTTTTAAAATTTCAATGTCTACATAAATCCATCAGAGAACTTCCCTCTTCTCTTTAATGCAGATTTCCCCAAATTCAGGGGCTGCCTTCTGAGTTATGTCTGCTTGTTGTTACTGTGCTAGATGAAAGCTCTGGTATGAACAACTAAAAAACTGTTCTATGCTTAAGATGTTCACTGACTGAACAAATAATTTGCTGTTCTGATCATGGGGAAGCATGGAAACCACAGCCCACCTAACCTGCAGAGCCTCTTAAAATTTTATCTAAGTTTTCTTTGTGCCGGGGAAAAGGGAAGGAGATCAGACATCTTTCTTAATCTCCCTTTTTTCCAGAAGCAAATCCAATTCCTGTTTAACACATGTAACAATAACCTATCCCATATGTGTTTTGCCCTTTGTTGCAACTATTTTTTATGAGTTGTTTGAGTGGCTGTGCCTCTTATTTTTTCAGTTTTAGATTATCTTCTGCTGGTTTGCTCTGCCACATCAATCACAATTCAGAAAACATCTGCTAACCCTCTGCAAAGAGTCTTTTTTTCAATTTCTGCACTGCTAAAGCTGCTCAACAGTTTTACATCAGAAGCATTTTTGACAGAACGTAGCTCACGGGATAAAAGAAATAGAAGAAATTATAAAAATTCTATTTTTGTCACTTCTTTCCATAGGCCTTACTAAATGTTGTTTTCTTTAGCAGTGGAAAGAGCTATAGAAATTCAATTTCTTTACAGGATTGCAAAACATCCTCTCTAAACTTTCTTCGAGCATCTCGTCTTTCAGCCACACACCGTCCTTGCAGAGGGCTGAGGCAGTGGTGTGAGCACTGGAACGTACCAAATGCTGTATATCCTAGCAGTATAGTCTGTTGGGGGAGTTTATTTTCTATTATTGCTTGCACATTAAGCTAGCAGCCTTTCTGACATTTCTCTCTTTTTTTGCGTTGACTGTTGGGTGTGGTGATTGGTTGGGTTTTTTTCCTGCAGTAAGTGTTGTTCCTTGTTATTCAGGACATTTCTGCGCTTGGCATTTTTATGTAGGTTGTTGCTGTACACTGGTTTTTATTTGTATTGGAAATTACCAAAGGATAAAGTTCCTTTTAATCAGGTTTAATGTCTTGGTCGGAAGTCAAACCAATACATCCAGGTATGAATGCACACAAGCTTCACAAAGGTCTGTCCTAAATCCAACAGTTATGTTTTTTAACATAAACAGCACCCAATGAAAGAATTTAGCTTTAAGTCTCACCCCTCCCCTTACTATACAGGTGAAAATTTAAACTCAGCCTTTAGCCCACCTTTTGCTTTTCACATGCCAGTGCTGAGATTATTTCGCTTTAAAGCTTTACTTTGGAGGGAGTCAAACTCCTCTCAGATTTATATTTGTATGGTTCTGTATCTGTTAAGAATGTAATTTAGCTGTTCAGATTGCAGCAGGAGAGCCTTTTGATTCCCTCTTGACAGCTTATTATATGTAAAAGAAAATTAAAAATAAATAAATGTTTAGTTCCAGTGCATTCTAGCAACATATACCCAATCTGTACAAAAGGCCTTCGAACTGTGCAAGTTGTAAAAGAAAGAGTTTCAAAGAAAGTAAATACCAATAAAGAGCCATTCTCTCTTCTGGCAAATACAACTTTGTGAAAACTGCAACCATTAATTTTTCTGTCCAAACGTACTGGGGCTTTCTAGTGAGCTGAAGGACGTTTTGCTTATTATGTCAGAAAGCATTTTTTTCCACCTAAAGCATTTATTATCTGATGTGTGCAAGCAGAGTTTTAAGTCTAATCAGGTTACTAACGTGGAAAAGAAAGCAAGCTGGAGTTTTAGGTATTCTGAGATGGGACTGATTAACCACTGAGTCGATACGTCCCTAAATCCACTCTCTGTTCTTAAAACTGAGAGTCAGACTTGCTCAGATTTGTCTGGCTCTGTCTTTTCAAGGATTTTGGCATCATACCGTATGTTTTTTATTAACAGCAATTTTCAGTTGTTTAGGAAGAGAAAACAAATCCCACATGTGCATCAAGGCAGTAACACAAATTCTTTCGGGTTCGCATGAATTCTTTAATTACCTGATCAGGTAGCTTTCTATTGTTGGGTTCCCAAAGTTCTCCTAAAAACCCTCTGTGACAGTGATCTGAAAATGTCACACTGTGCCTCTCCCGAGCTCAGTCCCACCGATGCTCATTAAGCACTATCCCAAATTAAAAGGTGGGGTGAATTCTCCAGGGCTATATGGGCTGGTATTTGTCATATACAGTGCTGGACTTCTACACAGTCATCTAAAGAGAGCGTTTTAGACTTTATCCAATATTTTGTTGTAATTCTTCTCTCATGAGGACTTCAAACTTTGTGTAGCTCATAGTGTGCCACTCGTTACATGCTGGAGCATTTAACCTGCAAGGAGATCAATTTTTCTCATCAATATATTTTTCCCCATGTGCTACAAAACTGTAAACTTATCATCCCTGGCTGGACTTCTACATTTACAGAATCCCTGTTAACATTTGTTATCTTTTAAGCTTTTGCCTTTTCTAAACCTGTTCACAAGTGATGAGTTAGAGCATCTGGAGAAGGACTTGAAACAATTAAAAAATTATCATTTATAATACAGAAAGGAGACTAATGCCCACTTACCTGAGGAATTATGACAATAAACTGTAAAAAATTTTAACAATTTTGTAAAACTGTTTGTAACCCAGAAAGTCATTAATCTTTCACTCAAACAATTGAGACCCAAGTGCTTTGAGCCCATTTCTGCTACCATGATGCTTTAGCACTTGCAGGTTTTTTAAGTTCCTTGTTTGCAAAACTATTTCCTTAGGATGTGTATTCACTTTTCAGAGCTGCATACGAACAGCATTTGACATCCTGAAATGAGGCTTTTCAATCATGTCTCAGTTCAGAGGTTATTTAACTCTTGGCTTGGGTTTTGGTTTTTATGTTCACCTGACCAGACAGAAGACGGTACAGCATGTTGACACGTTCCTACACAAGTTTTCTGATTGAATCCGGTGGCACAGGACTAGACCAAAATTCCCCCCTGTAAAGACTGTTCCCTGTCACAGCTGTGCACATGAAGAAGTTTAAAAAGTAGAAATGTGATGGGTCATTTTGCTGAGAGCTGGGGCAGTCTTTGGGCCACACTGTCTTTGGGTTTGGACGGCTCTGTAGGAAGGGGAGCAAAGAAAAGTTCTTTCTATCTGTGATCCTTCCCAGTGGTTAAGAATAGATAAAACCTTCACAGTGACCCCAAGAATGGTTTTCTCAGTACATGATCATCTTGTCGGCAGAAAATCAAAGCCGTTTCCTGGGAAAGGGTGACAGCTGATCCTTGCTGGCCTAGGAACTGCCAGGGCTCCTGAATGCCTTTTACCTGCCTTAATTTTAACCCATCTTTAGAAGTCCCTGTCTGGCAGAGAGTACTCGACCTCGTCCTCCCCACTCTATGTAAGACTGTTTTGCAGCACACTGTGGTCTTTGTTCCAAACAGCCTCAGAGTTAGCTCACTGGATTTCACTTTGGTTTTGTTCAAGATGGCTTTTTTTCTGTAACATGCAATTTCCTGTAGGCACTTAGTTGCTGCTTTTCTCTCCATGCTCCTTCTCTATATGCAGGGAGCTGCATGGGAGGGACACCACACCATTTTTGGGTTGGTTTTTTACATTTGAAGCCTGAAGATCTTGCCTGGGTCTCATCCTCAGCTGAGCTGAGCTAAAATCAAATGGTTAGAGAACGAGGCTGAACTTGTAGGAGCTACCTCATGAATTGTAACTGGAAAGATGAACAAGGTCTTTTAGTCATCAAGCAACTTTATAAGAAACTGGACGCTTACATACTTTGAACAAAAGGCTGCTAAAAGAAGTTAAAGCCCGCCAGGAGGAGAGAGGGATGCTTCTATGAGAGGTAGAAGAGGTCTCTTCCAGCAGAGAGTCAAGGAGCCTGAGCCATGTGTACATTTATCCGAGCATCCTCCTCAGGCAGCCAAAAGCTGGGGCTGTGTGCCCACCGTGCTCAGGACGAGCTGTGTTTTCTGCCTAAGTTAGGTCACTCTGAGAAGCAGAGGATGCTCAAGCTGAACTGCTTCCCAAGAGAAAAAGATCCAGAAAGAAGAGCTGGGTTTTGTTGTGGCTTTTGGTTTTGTTCTGCTGATCCTTTCTCTCCTCAAAGGAGGAGGCAAGGGTGCTGTTGCAAGACTTGGCAAAAGTAAAACCATTGTGTTCACGTCCACATGCCCATTGGTGTGAATCTCCCTGTGTGTGAGTATTTCAGTTTGAGAAGTTGGTGAAGACACAGTTTGAAAACACAGGAATGAGAAAATCGCGAGCAAATGCCAAAACTTCCTTTTTTCTATTTTTTACAGCACGTGGTTGTGAATTGAGTGCTTGTACATGTTTAAATGGCATTGCCTACTCCAGAGTAGTCACCCTGCAGCTTGAACATTTTCTTTCCTATTTCTTTCCACGTTAACTAGTTTTCTGTCCTGTGTTGTGTCTTTCCTTACTATTCCAAGACCCTCCCTATTATTCTTGAAATAGAAATATCTTCAGCCCCATGAATGCTGCACTACACCCACAGAATTTACTTTATCTAGCAATCTGCCACTAATATTTTGAGACTCCAGCAAGACAGAACAAGCCTGCCTCCCCAAATTGCTATTGTACAGCTGTCCTTAAATGAACTGTGTCATATGAGTTCCCTTTGCAACGCTGGTGAAGAAAATGCTCAGTGTTTTTCTCACAAATCATTGTAGATGCACTTTCCTAAGGTATCTTGCCATGACTGTGGACCTTTTTGTGCTAAAACTGCCTGTTGTTTTCCAGTTTTCCTCTGAAATTGCTATAAAACCTTTCATATTTATGAATATTTAATATTTTTCAATTTTCTTCGGCGATGCCTACATTTATTAAGTGATAAACATCCACTCTGGAGAATATTACTGGTTATATTGCTTGTGCTTTGGAAATAGAACCATAGTGGCAGTCTCTCGGTGCATTGTCAGAAATAAATGTGTTTTGTGGGTAGGCCTCGCTCGTGGCTGGGGACGGTGCATCAGCTCTACCACTCCAGAGTGGTTCCCAGAAGTGATCT
>VZTI01004094.1:0-60820 GCA_013397865.1 Struthidea cinerea
TTTTTTTTTTCTTTTTTGTAACACTAATGTCTATGTGATATGTCTTATCATGTCAAATAAATACTCTGTGCTGTTACTATCCTGAGCACAGAGTAAGGCAGGACAGGTTACAATGCAACTTTCAAAAAGAAAGGTATGCAGGACATACAGGACACTCAACACACAACTTTCTTTTCATCAGAGAAGCTATTTCCAAAAATTATGAACGCTGAGTTAGAATTGTATGAATATTTACTGTGAGAGAGAGCATTTTCTTCACTTCTGTTTGCCAAAATCTGTAAGGGCAGCTGCTAATCAGCAGAGATCTGAACCACCTTATTCTTTAAGTTTGTAATGAAATAGCCTAACACTTTGAAGAAGAAAAGAATTATATTAATTAGGGGGAAAAAGTAGTCAGTGTCCGTGGATTTTCCTGTGATGTTTTCTTTCAGCACAATCCTATGGACCTTTGATTTCACTGGAAATGCTGATAGATCCAAATTTCTAGGGAAATGGATTTCAAAGTTCTAAGCTGTTCTGAGCCTAATGCTAACCCCTAATTTGAAATGTGTTCAAATTTTCTATGATTTTTTTTCTTTGGACCAAGACAAGGTGGAATCTATCTCTGAAGCATCTGGAGCATCTTCTCGTCAATAAAACTGTTTTGATAACATGCCATAACTTATCTTCAGATTCTTGAATTTTGAAAATGCATTTCTGGCTTTAAGTCCACCTGGCTGCTCTGGCCATCATTTGTTAGAAAAAAAATATCTGGAGACAGAGCCTTGGCTGTCAGGGCGACTTTCTCTGCTGTGTGCTTAGTAGTACTGGGAAAAATCTGCAGCTTTGCACAGCTTCTCAGTACCAGATAGAATCTCAGGGTAACCCAGGGAAGCTGTTGAATTTGTTAATATTGCATCATTGACAAAGACACATAAACCCCTTTCATTCTTTTCTGGTTTTGGCAACTAATTTAGAGTACCATCTTCCAACACTATGAATCAAGGCTTCAAATATATTTCAAATATGCATCCACCTGTATAGAAGAGGAAAGGGAATCTCTGGCAGCAGCTGGCTAACTTGGTGAAGCAGGCTTTAAACTGAAGGACTCTGGGTAGGGCATCCAAAGAGACAACGTTCACTGCATCACATCTAACTGGGGAATAAGCCAGGCCAACCAGAGAAGTGACAAACATTCCTTATCTGCCTCCCAAGTCGAGATCCAGAAGGCAAACTACCTCGAGAGTGGGTATGGCTGTGGAGCCTCTTGCACCCTTGCTAGGAAATCTGCACACTTGATTACCTCTCTGAAATGCCTGTACACCAACACACACAGCATGGGGAATAAACAGGAATAATTAGAGATCAGTGTGAGGTCGCAGGGCCACGATCTCATTGCAGTTACAGAGGCATGGTGGGATAGCTCACATGACTGGAATGCTGCCATGGATGGTTTTATACTTTTTAGGAAAGACAGACTAGAAATGTGAGGTGGTGGAACTGCTCTTTATGTGAGAGCAACTGGGATGTATTGAGCTCTGCCTAAGGGTAGATGAAGAAGGAGTCAAGAGCTGATGGGTAAGAATTCAGGGACAGGCAATGTGTGACACTGCTGTGGGTGTTTGCTACAGGCCACCTCATCAGGAAGAGGAAGTCAGATTTTTACAGTCAGCTGGAAGGAGCCTCTCTCACAGGCCCTGGTGTTCATGGGGAGCTTCAGCTGCCCTGTTTTCTACTGGAAAGACAGCCAGGCACACACTGCCCAGGAGATTCCTGCAGAGCATGGATGATAAATGACTTGGATGCAGGACTTGAAGGTATACTAAGTAAATGTGCCAAAAAAATAAATTGGGATGAGATGTTGACTCCCTCGAAGGCAGAGAGACCTTGACGAATTAGAGAGCTGGGCAATCAAGAACCATGTAAAGTTTAACAAAGACTAGCACCAGATTCTGCACCTGGGACAGGGCAACCCTGTATGTATGGACAGACTGGGGAACTAGAGGCTGGAGAGTAGCCCTGTAGAAAGGGATATGGGGTTCCTGGTCAACGGCAAATTAAGTATAAGTCAGCAGTGCCCTGGCAGCCAGGAGGGCCAACTATGTCCTGGGGGCATCAGGCACAGGATCACCAGCCGGGCAAGGGAGGGAGGGGATTGTCCTTTTCTTCTTTGTGCTGGTGTCACCTCAAGTCCTGGGGGCAGTTTTGGGCACTACAATATCAAAGGGACATAAAACTATTGGAGAGTGTCTAAAGGAGGGCAATGGAGACGGTGAAGGGCCTTGAGGGGAAGCCATACAAGGAGCAGCTGAGGTCACTTGGTCCGTCCAGCCTGGAGAAGAAGAGACTGAGGGGAGACCTCATCACAGTCTACAATTTCCTCACAGGGGGGAAGCAAGGGGATAGGCACTGATCACTCTTCTCTGGTGACCAGTGACAGGGCCTGAGGGAATGGCATGAGGCTGTGTCAGGGGAGGTTGGGCTGGATGTTAGAAAAAGGTATTTCACCCAAAGGATCTTTGGGCAATGTAACAGGCTCCCCAGGGAAGGGATCACAGCACAGCATCAAGCCTGATGGAATACAAGAAGCGTTTGGACAATTCTCTCAGGCACATGGTGATTCTTGGGCTCATTCTTTGACAGGGTCAGGAGTTAGACTTCAATGACTCCTTGTGGATCCCTTCCAACTCAGGATATAGTATGATTCTGTGATGAGTATTTTTTTTAAAGTTAAAATATTTCAAATAATTTTATTTCTGGAAGTTAAATAAAACAGTGCAGAGGATGCCACAAAACTGAGAGGCTAAAAATGCTATTTTCAGAAATCTGGCTACTGGGTGCATGTTCTCTGTTGAAAAGAAAACTGTCACTGTTTAATGCAACTGTTTAAATAGCCCGTCCTAAATAGAGAAGAGTCAGCAAGCTTACGGTTGCACAAGGCTCAGTCAGGCAAATGTCTGGAGCACATCTTTTATTTAACAAGGAAAGGTAGAACCATTCTACCATGTTCTGACTGTTCAGATACGTGCTACAAGTGTTACAAGGCCCATTGCAAATTACTATTTCCACATTCATATCATCTTCTATTATCTCTGCTCAGTCACTGTGAGGCAGCCTAATCTATTCCTCACCATACAGACAATTTTTTTCTAACCACTAAATAGCATTTCCCATTTGGATTCTGATACCCAGCAATTTGTTTAAAGACAGTTTCTACATACCCTACTAAAAAATGTCATTTTGCAGACAGGGAGTTGAAATGCTTTCCCAACCTGGAAGTTTAACCCATTGGTTGTGTATGTAGGGGCTTATGTATACATAAAATTGTTATTTAAGTCAATAGCATAAATGACAATTACAAAGTATTGCAGAGACTGTATGATGAGTTGTCATAATAATGACTTTTAGATTCTTTTTACTGCTGAATTACTAGTAAAAATCCATTTATGAGCCCTAAGTTGGAAAGCACTTACACAGCTGCTTAACACCAATCAGTAGGTATTCAGTGGGAATGATCAAGAACCAACCTACTTTTACATTAGTATTAGATAGTGGTGAGGTAGTGATGGCTACCATGGTTTTCCCTCATATGAGGCCATAGGAATTATGTGAGAACACCTGGAAAATTGTCTGTAAAAAAAAAATCCAACTATCACTTGTAGTAATGAGGTGAACGAATAAAAGGACTGTCTTATTTCTTATTATATACGCTGAGGCTTTTTGAGAATTTGTACTTGCAGGTGTTAGTTAATTTGTCTTGTGCATCATCTCTCATTGACATTTGCACCTCATTTTCAAACCTGTCTGCAGCCTGTTTTGTTGCTTCTAAATCAACATGTAGTACCTTGCATGGATATACAAATGTAAACATAGAAACAAGCTTGTAAGGAGATCATATAGAATGATTACTTCCTCAGATCAGAACAGATATTTATTATAAATATAAGGAATGGCCAGTTTTCCATAACAACAATGATTTCATGGAAAATGTAGGCCTCCACAAGATGATAACATTTACTGCAAAATTTGGAAACTGATCACTTCTTGATCAGGAAAAGCAAACCATAATGTTTGTTTTGGGAATGGTCTACCTCCAGACTGTTTATTATCTAAGTACTCACAGTGCCCCTGGGAAATCTCTCTATTTCTGATCCCATTTCCATACCTCCCTGAAGAAGGATTTCCAGTTAGACTAACACGGCAACTCAGCTTAATGTTATGGGAAAAGGCATATATTAATATTATAAATTCAAAATATAAATTCTGTAATTCTATGTAATTCTATGTTTCACAAGAAATTCTGGTATTTCAGCTTGATTTTTGATGAAAACAATTGTGAAAAATCAAAATTTCCCATGGGAGAGACAGAGAATTTAAAATTTTGTTTTTTACCTGTACTTAGCTGACTTAGACACAAAGGGAACATTTGGAAATATGATTTAAATTTAAGTTCTGTGCTGGCCACAAAATGACAACCTACTCTAACACTGGGCATGATCAGCCTACAACTCATAGGTTAAATGAGTTATATGATGTTACAGAAAGTCAACTAGGTCTACTTACCTGGCCCTCCACCTGCTCTTGAATGCCACTTTTCTTGAGATGGACTTCTGGCAAAAGACTTTAGGCTAGATAAATTATTCTGATGGTGACAGGCTGCTCCTGGTTGCCTTTTTCATCATTCTGAGCTGCATTGCTCATGTGCTACACACTTTCGAGTTTTTCGATAATTCTCTAGGAAAAATGGTGGTGAAGAACAGGCTGGTTATCACTGTCAGAACCATGAATCCATGAATCCTTCTCCCTGACTTTCAAATTGCCTGTGGACCAGGGAATAGCTGGAAGTGCAAACCATCCCTGTTGGAGGAAGACACTAGTTTCTGTTTTCCTAGGACAGTTATGGCTATTTGTGTTCCAGCATTCAGGTAGAGGAGGTTCTTAAGCCTAACCTGAAAGGAGGTTGTAACAAAGTGAGGATTGGTCTCTTCTTCCAGGTAACAAGTGACAGGAAATGGACTCAGATTGTGCCAGGGGATTTTTAAATTAGACACGAGAAAAAAATTCTTCTCTGAAAGGGCAGTTAGGCGTTGGAACAGGCTGACCAGGGCAGTGGTTGAGTCACCATCTCTGGAAGTGTTCAAAAACCAAGTATATGTGGCACTTAGGGACATAGTTTAGTGGTGGGCTTGATTTAAATTTACTTAAAAACTTTACTGCACATATTGCATGATGAGACTTTTGCAGCTAAAATGAGTAGTAGAACATTGGAATGTTAAGGCTTCATCAATGGAGCTGTACAGTATTTTTCAACAAATTAATCTATTTCCATGTAACTGAAGGCTAAACAAAAGTTATTTATGAGTTTCCAATTCTGCCTTGTAATTCTGTACAAGGAATTAAAAGTCAAATTAATTGCATTACAAGGACAGTTCTGGCAAAATGTGTGTGTCTTGCGTATGTCACCTTGCTATCAGATATGTCCCTAAATCCAGGACTGAAAACCTTTTCAAGCAAGGCATCAGCCAATGTAGAAAAGTGACATCTGATTCTAGATGACCCTGGAGCTGGGGACATGGCAATACTTCTCTCATATTACAGCAGTGGCTTTCCTGGCAAAAATCTTAATACCAGGAAGTGATGAGATACACCTTTTCACTTTTTTTAGCATGACATCTTCCTTAGATGTTATTAAATGTATGGCAAGTTCACCACCAGAATCTAAATCATTAATTTCAAGTTGTTGTTTGGTCTTTCCAGGTCGATCATACATTAGAAAGGACTGTTTAGTTTGAAAGATAGGTTTTGAGTAACAGGTATGTGCCTTCCATCACATTGTCCATAAATGATTTTATAGTAATACTTCAGCAAACAGAAACTCTGTCTTGCTTTTTTAATTAAAATTTCTTTGAAGACTTTAGGAGTAGATCACCTGCTCAAGGGTGCAGTGCCTGATTTTGATTCCTTTTTGATGAGTTGAAAGAACTGATATACTCTCCGAAGAAACAAGACTTTCTGAGCAAATGTTCTTGTGTAGGGAAGATGATTTGCAAAAACCAATGATCCACCTAAAACTCCTCCAGTTTGAAATTACGTTTAAAATATTTATCATCACAGAAAGCTTTGTTTTAAACTGTATTTCAATCGTCCATTAGTTTTCCAGCTTTACATGATACTGTGTTATCTCCCACATGTCAAAATACTCCCACTGAAAGGACTTCTGATATTTTATGCCTTGTTTGTAAAGTCAAGTACAAAAGAGCAGTAGACTTGATAAAATAATCAAAATAAACAATGTCAATGCTCAAAAGGACACCTACAGGACATCAGAGTTACCAATTCCTGGAGATGAAGGAAGCAAGTACGTGCCACTGCACAGGTCAGATTGAGCTGACTCAGGTATGCTATGTCAGCTGTGCTTTCTGAGGCTTTGGCACGCAACCCAGAGGCACACTGGCCTTGAACTTTATTAACAAATAAATGGAAACACAGTCTGCTAAAACATGGCATGGAATTTTATTTTAAAAAATTGCAAGTTACTGTTTCAAAAACAGGGAAAGGGAAGCCTGATAGGAGACAGATGAAACTGTGCATCAGTTTAGGGGTGAACTGCTGAATTGGTTATGTGAAGGGAAAAAGAAGACCTATCTTCCCTTTTCACAAAATTGTCTTTCTCTAGGAAAGATGGAATTATTTTTGAAAGCCCCAAATGTTGATAGTCCCTTTTTGGAGTGCTGTGGTGCATTGGAACACATGTTCTTGTGAGCACTGGGCAGAGACACAGCTGATTTGGTTTTTTCAGAGCAGTGCAAAATCACAAAGTGTTAATGCAGCATTGTGACGGGCATCTCCTTTTTATTTGGTGTGTGCTATAATGTGAATCGCAGTATTCATATTGGATTCCTCAAGGTAGAACATGAGGGTTTCAGGCACTGATTCATGCTCTTACCTGAAAGCATTGCAATGACAACTTCATGTCAGCTTGAGTCCCAAGAGGGCTGGAGGTTCAGCAAAAGCATGGAAGCCCCAGTCAAAAAGCTGTAGAAAGAAATAGCAAAGAAATAAACAGTTGGAAAAAGGCAAGCAGCACTTCTGCCTTAAAAAGGGCTTAAAAAGATAGTCAAGGACTTCTATGCTTCTCAAAATACATCTTTCATTCAAGTGACAAAAATGCAAGCAATCAAAGGGAAAGTTAGCAGTGTAAAAATCATTCCATGACATATTTTTTTTAAAAAAAACCTGTTGCATTTCCTTTGGTAAATGCTATGTTCAGAAATAGCTTGAAACAACTGGTACAAGTGGAAATGAATAGTTTTGCCTAGGCCACAGTAAATGTTTGTTGCATGAGTACATAAAGTACTCATCTCTAATCTAATCTCAAGTAAAGATTAGAGAAAAATTTTATAACGTAGCAGAACAATTTATCTGCCTTGTAGGCTCACGACTATGAATTGAGCATTTGTGACTGAGGAAGCAGTCTGTAATCTCGATCTCCTGTTATTTCTTTCAGTAACTGCTGAGTTTTGATGCTTACTTGCATAAGGAAGTAAATCTTATTCATACAAGAATTTAAAAAATTTTATTCTTCTATGAAAAATATATACATTTAACGAGCAAAAGACATGAAGCAGAATTTGGATTTTATCCCGAGACAGAACTGTGAGACAAGATCTACAAATGTGGAGTGCTCTTGTATCTGAAGTGCCATTGGGTTTCTCTTACATGCCATGAATACTTTAAGCTGCTTGCCTGTTGTCATAACAAAAGTGAAAGGAAGAGAGACAGAAAGAGAGAAAGGAAAGGCAGGCAAGAGGGCACCCGACCCTATATATAGTAACAGCAATGGAAAGTGATCCAACATTTGGGGTGCTTACTTGAATGAACTATGAGTGCTCTGAATTAAATAGATCATTACGTTCCCTGAAAAACTGAGAGTTGTAGTCTTTGGCACAATGATTTATAACATATTCAGGCTAAAAATTGAATTCTATCATATGCACAATGCAACCTATGAACTTATAAATCCATCTGCATAAATACTGTGTAGATGGGGAAGGTGGGAGGTTCTCAACAGAGAAAAATAGCTGCTAGAGCTAGAGCAACCTGATTCTGAGTTAGAAGTTAATTTTGAGGGTAAGTGAGGTGCTAGGCTTGTATTTTCTTAAATGAAAATGAGAGGAGGTGAACTACAGAACTACATAAACAAATGTCCTTATAGAGTCAATTTTTCTATAACAGCTATTTAGAAAATGTAAAAGGAAATAAGACTAGTCTGATGTTTTCTGTTATCACTGGATTAAATTATTCCTTTATCTGAAAATAAGATCCTTCAGCATTTTAACAACATCCTCTTACTTTAAATCAGCATTTTTCAAAGTTTTAACATGGAGGTAATTGCCTGTCACTGCTGAGTAGAGTAACATACAGAAAGAAAAAATAGGTTCCTGTTTTGGCCAGAAAGTACCAGTGCTGGGAATGGAAAATTTAACAATTATTTTTTAGGCTTAAAGTTAACATCCTGCTGAGGCATTTATATTTGTCTGGGCACTTGCACAGAAAGACATTGCTGCAGCAGGTTATAACTGGCCAACAAAACAAAGGTTTTCTTTTGCAGTCTGCGGCCTTGAGATTTCATTATTGTAATCAAACAACCAAAAGCAACTCTGACTACTTGATTCTGCACCACAAGACAGCCTCCAAAACCAACCAGTTCCCCAGACTGCCTTTCACCAGCCTATTTTGATGAACACAGATAGACTAAAAAAAAAAAAAAAAAAAACCACGGGAAAAAAGGAAGGGGCTTTGATTTTTCACAGATTGTAAGGCAGTGGAGAAATCAAAGTGTACTCAACACAAATATTTACTGCAGCTGAGATTTCGCTAGAAATTAACAATTTTATGAGAGGTGACAGCATCAGTATTACAATAATATGAGTTGCCAGATCATGTGATTTAGGTCACAAAATAATACATTTTTATTGAACCACCTTTACAATAACCACACTGCCTATAAATTCTGAACTGTATACCATAGAAGGTTTCAGCAAAACATTTGAAAATGCTGGAAACTTCTGTCCAGACCTCCAGTTAATCATAGCATCATGTTAATTAATAATGCTTTGAGCAGGACAAATCTATGCCACACAGGAACACGGCTGCTGCAATCTTTGACTGCAGAAGTCCTCATATTTCTCCTATTTGAAGTGATATTTTTCTTACCACGTTCTACAGAAGGCAAAGTCATGCACTGTTGTGCTTGAAAAGCCATTAATGTGGTTCTTCTGGAGTGTAATTAGAAAGTGCAAATACCGATGAGGATACTCTCAGATGTTCAGAAGGCCATTTTTTCTTTATATTCATATATATAGAGATATGTATAAATTTATATCTCATAATAAAGGATTCAAAGAGATGAGTTTCTCTTTATTTTTCCTTTTTTTGACTTACACATTTTGAAATTATGCTAAAATATAGCAAGAATCAAGAAGGTGAAAATAATAATCTCTTTATCCAGAAAAACTGTGAATTGGGGTTCTAATCATACAATTGAAAGTGAAGACATCTACTTTCTTGACTTCCATTATGATTGATTTTAGAATGGATATTTTGATAAAAGAATAAGCAATTAATTAATTGGAAGATTTGTTCTATCTCCAAACAAAATTTTCAGGTGAGTTACCCCTAGATGTGCTATAATTTCAAATTGAGTTTTGGAAATCTGTATTTGTGAGTATTTTTCACCATCCTCTTCTTCCTACCCCATTTGGATACATTTGGATCACACTTGAAATATCAAACTACAAAGACTACAATTTTTAATATTTGAGTACATCACTGAAGCTTTTAGAGAAATGCTAACCATATTCCTTTTCAATGAGCTAATATTTGGTATGGCAGAGCTAAATGCACTTTAGCACAGAAACCCTGATTAAATCCTAACTGTAACACTAATGCAAGGCTGTCTGAATGGGCTGATAAGAGTTACCTATGTCACACTGCTGTTGCTTTCAGCAGTAGAACAGATTCTTCTAGGGATGGATTAGAAATGGAAAGAGACCAATCTGTCCTAAGGAGACCCCTTCTGTTCCAGTGTGTATTCAGCCATGGAAATACAGTCAATCCTCTCTATCCTCTCTGTCAAGCTTCTTTTCCCGCGTTTTCGGAACAGCATCTTTATGAATCTTTAAGAACCCAATAACCCAAGGAAGCACAGTAACTACCTCTTAGTGGGAAGGGAACTTCAGCATGATCTCACAATGGGCCTATCTGCACAGGCCCTCTATGACAGACCACTGTCAGCCTCTTTTATAATGCCTCTTTCAAAGCAAAATCTTCTAAAAAATTCGTATTGGTAGGTGATACCAATGATGAATCAATGTGTAAAAATTGTCAGAGAAGAATACAGGGTTTGTTGTTTAATGGTAATTTAATAACATTAACTGATTAGTAGAGCAGATTCATAGTGGACAGCATTAAATTTGAATAGCATAAGTGAGGCTTACTTGTACTGACAGCAGTTAGGTTTTGCTAACAAAGACTACTTGTTTTCTTCCAATTTGAAATATATCTCAGAAGTTTTACTCTGGTTTTCTTTTCCAGTTTAGAAAGCTCCAAACAGTGAGGGTATTTATTGGAAACTAGCAGCTTGCTCTCAAGAGAGCTGGTCAGTCTTCCCCTATTTGCACATTCCATTTACATTCATGTTGGCACATTTTAACACAACAGAGATAAAAAAACCTCCAGCATTTTGTTTTAAAGCACAGCTACAAGAGGAAATCATTGCCCATTATTTTACCTATAATATTTCTAGATGGGATTTTTTTTTTTGTATTTTTAATGAGAGAAAATAAACAAAAGATACTGCCATATATTTCAAACTGTAAGCTTTTAAAAAGCATCATTATCTTTTTTTTTTCTCCAGTTACAGGAGCAGAACAGCCCACAGGTGCTGTGTAGGGTATTTTGTATCCTCATTTATTTAGAAATTAATCTCACCTGGCAAAGTAAAAACTATTTGCTATTCCCAGCAGTGATGACCTAAAAAGTCAGCATTAAACAGTATTTGTTAGACATTTTACAATGTAATCAGGCCTCTTTATTGATGCTTGCTGCTGAGAAGGGCATAAAGGTTCTCCCAGAGAAAGTAGTGGAAACTCAGTTTCAGCAAATCACTTAAGCAGGTGCTTATTTAAATATGTGTTTCAATTTAAGCAGGTGCTTATATTCCATCAAAGTAAACTAGTCTCAAAAATGTACTTCAGTGCTCTCCTAAAGCTGGGCTAGCACCTTGATTAAAGCCTAAATCTGCAAACACTTACATTTCTGGCTTTTCGCTAAAGCTCTTTGAGAATTTCGGAGCCCCAGCTTAGGTGTTATGCATCTGCAATGAACAAGAACATCTCCTTTCTCCATCTCCTTTCTCATCTGAAATCTCACTGGCTGATGAAGAAAATATAGTTTAGCATTAAAAAAGATAAATCAGAAGTCTTATATCTTCTGTATTAAAAAATGCTATGTCAAAATGAGCTTTCATTCCTCTAGCAAGGTGAATAACCATGCTTGTGAGGAAGAACAGCATTCTAGAATTGCAGCGCTCTTACCACTGAGTCACAACTGAGCCCGAAAACAGATTCCCCACTTCTTGGGATCTGTAAAGGCCCCTCAACCTTTCCATAGGAGCCTGTGTCTCAGTCACATACCTTGCCCAGATGTCACTGTCAGTAGCCACATTTGCCCTGATAAAATAGCCCATTTCTTCAGTCATTTCAGTCTAGAAAAATAGCTTGTTTATATAGCTTCTTAACCTCTGTGCTGGCTCAGGGTTGCCGTATTTCATAACATGAAGAAGGTGTGTTTAATAAATTCCCATTTCTGAATGTTTCAGAGAAACTGATGGGAGTTATCCCTGCATGGTAATGGTAGAATTAATACTGGTAAAAACATATAACAAATACGTATACTGAGCCATGTGTCTGCTAGAAGAAGTTTTGTATATTTACATGTGAATAACTGGGTAAAGGAAAATTATATTTATGAAAGAAATGCAAAGAGGAAGGAAGGAAAAGAAATGTTATTACAAAGTGTAATTCTTTGAACATTTTTGTGCCAATAAAGCAGTGTTTGAGGGTTTGGACATGTGGTTTGCACACTTGGTTTTATTCCTGATGTCTAAATGTTTTTTTCCATTTGAGTAATTTAACTTCCAAAAATCAATGTGTGCTTCTGGATAAAGTCTGAAGGGTTATCAGAGACACAGACGTTAAAAAAGTAATACTTTTCTGTCTCAGACCTCCTTCATCAAGGATTTGCATATACCCAGAAAGATCAAATTTCTAATTTGTAGAGTATTTGGGGATTTTTGGAGATGAAAGGCACCATTCAAATGTTAGCTATTACCATTGCAGGAGGCAATCTTTACCATCACAGTAGGGGTAACTGCTATAATTAGTGCCAGATAGTGTTGCTACTGTTTTTCATTTATATTACTGACAGTTCTGAAATTATCTTGTGGGGAAAAGCAGGAATTATTTGAGAACCTATTCCTGACTCTGATCTCTAATTAATTGAATGTATTATCCCTTAGAGATATACTCTTTTAGCTGAAATATTGCAGTAGTTAATGTTAGCATGACTGACAGTATATTGCTCTTTATGTGCCATGGGACACTGAATATGATATCGTACAATTTTAAACTTTTACTTTCCTTTGAACTTCCAGGTTCAAGCTGCTAATTATCCACAACTGTGTTTCTGATCTGGTGAGCAAGGTGTGTTGATTTATGTAGCAGTCATTATTAGTGCAACATAATTGAGAGGCTTGAAAACATTTAATGTCATTTCACAACCTCAGTTTGCTCTTTCATCTTTTTTTTTTTTTCAAAATAGTGGTGTATATGACTTTTTTACTTGCATATTAAACTTGGCATTACTGTGTTTCTTTACCTGCACTTTACAATACACAATTTATTTTAATACCAGAAATGCTCACCATGCTGAAGGAAAATTTCTCTTCTTCACTAAATCACTGAAAAAAACTCAGTATGACATAGACAACCAGTAACAGAACTGCAGTAAAATTAGCGCAACTGGCAGCTTAAGGTTTTGTCATGTTTGTAGAGAACATTCAACACATTCAGCAAATATATTATTTATTGTGAAAAACAGTTACAGCCAATTATTCTTGGTAACTTTTAAGAATAAAATCCAGTGGACACCTTCCCATCTCTTGGACCTATAGCACTAGCAGCAGTTAAACTATTTTGGCAGCAGCCCAGCACCAGGTACTTATGATCTGTAAGAAACATCTGTTTTTCATGGAATCATAGAATGGCCTGAGTTAGGAGGGACCTTAAAGATCATTTAGTTCCAAACTCCCTGCCATGGACAGGGACATCTTTCTGTAGACCAGGGTGCTCAGACCTGGCCTTGAACACTTCCATGTTGACATTCCTGAGCAGCATGTGGATCAGTATTAGGCATAGTATGCACTGTGCTGTAATGACAGCACAGATCCAAGCCAAAGGAATATCTCAGGTGAAGCTTTCCTATGAAATATGTGACTATTTCCTATTGAACTCCTGACAAATCATTTAAACTGCTCTAATACTTGTCATACAGTATTTTAAGATACAGCTTTTTTCAATTTTATGAGAATTGAAAATACAAGTGTGTGTGGGGCTTGTTTCAGAGAAGTTTGAAAACCCCATACTTTATCATTAATGTGTTTAACATACCAGATACTGGTAGGAACTTGATATTGATGGTTATAAATATTGATAATATTTATGGAAGCTGGGGAAGTTCTTTCTGTAAGTCCATCTTAATCCACTGAGCTATCTTTACATCTTGAAGGACTGTTGTTTTCCCACCACTATATGTCAAATTTAGCTTTCACTATGGCAGATGATATAACTGCCCTATTTTCTCATGAAAGGTATTTTCCCATGTAAAGAAACTTTTTTGTCAAGGCCTTAGACCATATATTCATACAGAACACCCAAGTTAACCATCACTTCCAATACTTCTGTGACTAACAGAGACTGGTCATTTCTCATTCAAAAGCACGAATGTAAATTTACTCATTTACTCTCTTACTTTTTTATTTCAGACGTAGATAAGACAATTCTGGCTCTGTGAGCTTTCTGCATGCTTGCTTGTTTTTGCACTTCTGCAGATTCCCTAGAACAATTTGCTTAACTTTTAACTTTGTATTCAGGCTATGACTTAGCATGTAAGTATCATATCCATTTTTCCAAACAATTTAATCCACCATGATGGTGTGCTCATGTTGAAGGTACGGGTCTTGTGACACCATAGACTTGTAGATAGAAATGTTTCTGTTGTTGGATACATATACACACGTAGCATACATATATACCATGTTGTAGGATACATATATAAATGTAGCCAAAACACATCAAAAATCTACTCATAATGCATTGTAAAATAATTTTCAACAGGCTCTTCAATCCCACTCTACTGTTTAAGGGTTATGATTGTCAGGCTTTTCTCTCCAACTGAAGCCATGTTTTTGGATGTCTTTCATATGCATGCTATATTTATGTACGTCTCGGGAATTCTTAAAATTCAGTTCTTTATGCAGTGAAGACAGCAAAATTGTAGAACATGCATTTCACATACTGATTCAAAATTAAATTTTCATTCCTATTCATAGGCTTTCCAGGTGTCTTAATATACTTTGAGAGGGCTTGCAACTTCACAAAGTCATCAGTAGCCGAGAATTTCATTAATAATGTTACCCTTTGGTTCACGTTATTAATGAGGATGTTTAGTAAGAACAGGCACAAGATCCTGCACTACCCTGTTATTAACGGCATTAATATATTTAATATTTGGAAACCACTCTGGGTTTTTTTTATGACATACTATATCTTCTCCATTAGACTGCTGTACTTCTGTTGTGCAGCAAGCAATTGAATTTGGCACTGCATATTTTGATTTGTGCTAACACCCCTATACACTAATTTTACTAATACGCCTTACATTTATTTATGTCATAAATCAAGTTGCCCATGCATCCTTACTTTTTTGCAAAATACATTCATATGTCCTTGTTTCTGTATCATGAGTGGAGATTCATTTTGGGTTGATTTTTCTGCTGGCCTGGCAAAATTATATTTTTTGCAAGGTACTGTAAACATCTTCTTTCATGACATATCCCTTACAACAAATGTTAAAAACACTTTGCTATGAAGTTTACCTGATTTTTAATTCAATTTTATTACATACACTGTTCTCTGGAACTCTCTAACACTTTAAAGTATCTGGTAAGTTCTGTAACAGCCAGTCTAACACCCTCATGGACAGCCAAACATGCTTTCTTTTGCATTTAATGTTGCACCTGCAGTTTAAATCGGAGCTCTGTATAATTCTCAGAACAGTTAAATATGCCTGATTTCCATCATTAGCATGGGAGTAAACTGAAGCTCAAAGTGATTTGAGAGCAGCCCAGCAGCGAAGTACTTGGGCGTGGTGGTTGATGAAAAACTCACCATGAGCCAGCACTGGGCACTCATAGCCCAGAAAGCCAAACCAATCCTGGGCTGCATCCGAAGCAGCATGGCCAACAGGGCAAAGGAGGTGATTGTCCTCCTCTGCTCTGCTCTTGTGAGATCCCA
Organism: Struthidea cinerea; assembly: GCA_013397865.1. Classification (NCBI taxonomy): domain Eukaryota; kingdom Metazoa; phylum Chordata; class Aves; order Passeriformes; family Corcoracidae; genus Struthidea; species Struthidea cinerea. The sequence continues at coordinate 15,615 of VZTI01004094.1, forward strand.
CCTGGAGTGCTGCATCTAGTTCTGGTGTCCCCAATATAAGAAGGACATTGAACTGTTGGAGCAATTCCAGAGGAGGCCATGAAGTTGGTAAGAGGACTGGAGCACCTCCGCTACAAAGACAGGCTGAGAAAGTTTGGGCTGTTCAGCCTGGAGAAGAGAAGATTGTAGGGAGACCTCATAGCAACCTTCCAGTACCTGAAGGGAGCCTACAGGGAAACCAGAGGGACTCTTTGTCAGGAAATGTAGTGATAGAACAAGGAGTAATGGGTACAAACTAAAAGAGGGAAAATTTAAGTTAGATATTCAGAAGGAATTCTTTACTGTGAGAGTGGTGAGACACTGGAACTGGTTGCCCAGGGAGGTTGTGGATGCCCCAGCCCTGGCAGTGTTCAAAGTCACATTGGATAAGGCCTTGAATGACCTGGTCTAGTGGGAGGTGTCCCTTCCCACCACGGGGGTGATTGGGACTGTATGAACTTTATGGACCATTCCAGCCCTTTACATCCTATGATTCTATGATACTGGGTGATGCGCCAAGAATCCTGTAGTGAGCTACTAGTAAATGTGCCAAACTGAGAAATCCCCTCAGATACACATTTGTATCTTCTGATCTTAGCTGCTTAATCTGTTACAATGTTACTCCAGCTGTTAACATTCATCCAACAAAACTTCTTGCCTGTCTTTGACACATTTAAGCATGTTATACTAATACACTCTTTAAGCATGTTATACTAATATACTCTAATTATTCATAATGATTGTTTCAAATTTTACAAGTATTTCTTTTGTGCAGTTATTTTAACCTCTTGCTCAGCAACCAAAAGTTCTTAGTATTTACCGGTGTAGGCTATGATTTTCCAGAAAGTACAGCAATAGTTGACCTCTGTGTAGCCATGTGATTTGTACTGTAGCATTGGTATGAGCAAAAAGGAAGTAAGAAAGGCCAAAAGAATACATTTGTTTGTGCCATTCTTTGTAGATGACTTAAGCCACTGCTTGAAAGAAGTTTATTCTCTCTCTGTATTAATGCTGCAGAGCACTAGCTGCGCATGTGGTGGTGTTTGCATGATGCAGCAAAGGTCATGGGATTGCTTCCACTCTTGAGTTTCTGGACTGTCAGCTAATCCAAAAAAGCTTAGAAACAGGTAAAAAAAGTGCCGTTGGGTGGCAGAGATGTTGGAAATGTTTCCAAAAGTGGCTAGCAAGCCATGAGTATGAGCATGCTGTGCAATGACTTCTACCTCTCTGCTAGGAGCTCTGTCTGTCACGGGAGGCTCTGCCAGCTCACCCAGTGGGTGGTTCAGGATCACTGGTTGTCTCTTGCTGGGGGTTTGTCTGCAATTCTCTGCCATTTCAGGTATCAGCAACTGATTTCTGTCTTGCCAGAGCTGAAGAGTCCCATCAGCTATTTAGTTGAAGGATTTCATGCTGGTAGCTATTTACTTGCAGAGTACTGAGACACTTGGAGCTGACTGTGAGAATATCTCTCTCCTTTAATGCTCTGAAGAGTCTGACTGTCACACATTGCAAGTTCAGAATACTCATGCAGGCTGAAAGACCACCTTGCCACGAATACAGCACAGGTTCACTTGTCCATGCTATGGAATAAAATTAAACATTTTGTTTCAATTTTGGATATGAAAAACTGTAATGATGACAAAGTGAAAGTGTGTTTAAGTAATGCCATTAAACTCATACCTACTACATCTGGATTAAAATCTATCAGTAAAAATCTGTATTTCAAATTATAAGGCCTTATGCTATTCAGTGTTATATGCTTACAAGTTCAGTATTAGTTTTACTAAGGAAACGGGATGGCATTTTTCTTAATGAGTGTGCAATACCTGAAATTTCTCTGCTTCTCAGAGATTTAAAAGGCAATAGCCCTCTATATTAGTCTCTCAAAAAATCAACACCCTACATTTAAGAAACCTTCAGCTCACATGCAACAAAAAAACATATGGAAGCAATTTTTAGGCATAACATTGATTGTATATTCCCTTGCCTTTTCATAGCACATTAAAGTTAAAAGCGATCAGTTTAACTTCTATCTACTGAATATTAATTAAGTAGTTCTAGTGCATGTGGGAAATATAGAAATCAGCCTGACAACTGCGTTATCCAATGGAAACTTCATCTGCAAGCAAGTAAAAAATCACAATAGCTAAAAAGAGTTGTATTATAGAATAAGACACTGCACTTGTGGAAAAGAGGTCTAAGATTATATGTTCCAGTAGGAGAGATTTCCTCCCTTATTACTCCTCTACAACCAGACTCAGTTAACTCCCTACTGTTTCCTCATCACAAAAACTGAAAATTACTAAGTACCTTTTCTTCATAGTCATGAATCTTGATCTTTTGAAAATAAAAACAAGATACAATGTTCTGAAAAAATCTGTTCGATTTCAAAACATGCTAAGCCTTTTTCTAAAGCAACTCAAAACAGATAAAAAGATAACACTTTAAACATTGTTATAAAGGCCCACCATTCCTCCATCTGCATAGGAACTACTAACATCAACGAAGTTTTTGTTCTTTTCAGGATCAAGGCTTTACTTTGTCCGACATTTTCAAATATTTTTGTGACATGACTACAGAGAGAAGTATTCTCCCAGTTTGTTTTCCTGGGGTTGTTTTGTTGCTATGTACTACAGGTTCAGTTTCATGGCTGACTGGGATTAGTGAACACCAGCCTTCTAAGAGGGGCTTTAGGAACATCCCGCAAACTCAGTGGCAGATGGGAAAACATTTTTTGGCAGCACTGGCTTTCTAATTACTGCAAGAAGAACCCAGCATCATGTCTCTGCCCCAAGCAGCTGTACTTTAATTTGCAATGGAAAAAATCCAATCAGATCTGGTTTTCCCCCTCTCTTGACTTAATCCTGCCTTGTTTTATTTTTTAATGTGATCATGGTACTTATTTGGTTTAATATTTTAAACTAAGTTTCCCTGGGTGTTTTTCACGGACTGACTGCCAAGTATTTCCCAGTGATGGGATTAGATAGCGATTAGCCGCTGCCAAGAACTTTCCTTGAGTATGATAGGATTATTTAGGGAACAAACTGTTGTCATGTTCCACCATCAAGAATTGGGATTCCAGGAGCAGACCAAACCATTCAAGCTGTAAAATAGTAAGTGTTCCAGGGAAAACTCAAAGAGAGGGCAACTGTTGCAGTGTATGTGGCCGTGGCCACTGCAGCAGCACATTCAGAGCACTGGTGGACAAGCCCCCAGAACACAGAAGTCTGATTCTCACCCCTGATAACGGCGAGTTCCCATGTTCCTAGTGGTTCTTAGTTTACATGTTTTAAGTTTATTGGTTTAGGAATTCTCCACCCAGTTTTATGTATAAGTTCATGTTTATGTATTTCCTGTAGTTGCTTATGTATTAGCTCTGGAAAGTTCTCCCTTCTTCGATGCCCCATTGGTCTACTCATATAATTCCCTCCCTTATGTTATCCCTATTGGATAGTCCTCTGTTGTCTCCTCCTCCTCAGTCAATCCCCATTGGTTGTTTTCCTTTGTTCCACCCCTGTATAAAATGCTGTACTCTCCCCTTTTTCCTGGTCTTTGGCCTTGGACCTTTTACCTGCAATAAACCAGCTAGAACCTACACAAAGATCCCTCTCTCATCCTTTGCCTCTGCCGACGCTTTTACATCCTCTTTGTTTGGGGCTCGCTCCTTCTGAAGAAGCCAGCTTTCCCTGCAAGCTGCAGCTGACAGCTTTCCCTCCTTGCTGCAGCCGACACCAAGGACGTCTGCAGCTGGATGCTGTGCTGCCTTGGGCAGCCCCAACAGTGTCAGGCAACAAGCAAGAAACTGGTATTTCAGGGTAGTCAGCATGTGAAAGTATCTACTGTCTAGGCAGAAAGCTGTCATCAAGCTCTCCAATTTATCATTTCAGATGTCAGTTAACGTACATATAAAAGGAATCAGAAGGCTTAAGTCTGTGGCAAGTGGACAGGCTGATGATTCCTTTTCCCAGTTCTAGCGACCACCAGAGCTCCCAGGATCTTAATTTGATTACTTTTAGACATATCGTGCAGTCAGACAGCAGTTACACTCATAGCGTCCTCATGCGTCCCAAAACATCACTTACAATTAAAAATGGCTCTTGACATTTTCATATTAACCATGTGTGCTACTACCTCCTTGTCCTGGTTCCAGCCAGGACAGGCTTAATTTTTGCAGTAGCCAGGAGAGACCATGGCTAGGACATGGAGGTTACTCTATACTGTCTCATGTCATTGCCAGTGCTGGGCTTCCCATGACGAACAAATTGTATATATATGTGTTTTTGGGAAAGAACCACAACAGTTTCATTTAGGTACAGCAGCAGTTGCAGTTGTTATGTCTAAAGGGCCAATCAGAACAACACCACTTTTCTTAGCATATTACATTGCAGAAGTAGAATTTATTGTATAGACTCGATGTCTTTACCACTTGTTATACCCACATCAATTCACAAAAGGCCAGATTTTAAGCACCCATCAGCTGTGTAAACAAGCCCAGCAGACTTGTGATGTAAATGCTCACATTAAACTGAAGTTAAAACTTACTTTCTCTTAGACGTTAAGAATTTTAGAATTTTCTCTTAGATTCAACATTATGAGTTCTCAATTATTATTTCAGAATTTATTATTAGTTCATAAGGAGGCATATGCCCTCACAAAATCTATTTTCTGCTAGAAAAGTTGGCTGTAAAACAAAAAGAATGTGGTGAAAAAATTTTGTGTGCCCTACAAAATGGCATACAGTTTTGCTTTTAATTAGATGAAATTTATGTATGTTTTCTATTGCATTTTCTTTTTCAAAGAATTATGGAACTACAGCACTTCTAAGACAGTAGAGAAAGCAGACAGATGACTCCTGCTATCCATTCTGGCTTCCATTCTACTTTCCTAGCCCTTTCACCAAACTGATTTTCATTAAAATACAATATTCCATGAAAAGGACTTTATCTACACTGTTTTTTGGCTTAGAAGGACAGCAAGAACTGTCATTGTTTAAGATATGTTAATATATCTAAGGCTTGAATAGCTTTGTTACTGCAATACCCAGGTAGTTCTGAAGCAAAGGTTCACCCATCCTGACCTACATATTAAATAAACTTATACAAGCACTGATTGATAGATAACAAGTATTTCACATATTCACATAAAGAAGTTTATATTAACAGAACAAAAAGCATTTTTAGGGCTTATGTCTTAAAATGAAAGGTTGTTTGTTTGGGGTTTTTTTAACCATTAGACTAGAGATAGAGATTTTATTTATCATTAGTTTGGGATCACCTCATTCACTATTACTGTCCTGTTTTACTAAACGAAAAATGACTTCATTAAAGACAAAGCCAGGATGCAATTAATCTACAACAAGCTGCAATGTGAAGTCCTGAAATACAGACTCAAGCATAGGCTAAAAAAACTTAAAGTGTCCAAACCACTCTTGTGCAAAGTCACAGCTGATGGGCTAATATCAATTCAGTACAAGCAGTAAGAGTGCCTAATTTTCACCACCATTCCTAAATCCATGTCTTCTTCCCTACATCAGCTAAATTGCTAATGGGAATGGCTAATAAGTAGATTATATTTTTTCACACAAGAAATGTGTTTACTAACAGGGAGCATCATAACAATCATAGGAAAAACATTCTGAGTAACTGAAAGTTACGACAACTCATATTCTCTCATAAAGAGAATTTAGCTGTTTAAGAATCCATTAGGAAATAATATTTTAAAATATTAATTCTATTTCACAAATCATGTGGTTGATGTCAATAACATTGCCTCTGTTGTTACAACTAAAAGCAATGTACTTGCAAAGCACATTCTGACAAGACAGCAAAAAAAAAAAAAAATACTGTTATTTATTGTACCATAACATCCTTTCAGCTGTAAGAAGTTAGGACTAAAACTGCATTCTACTTTGTTTTAAACCCTTGCTTGATGAACTTTCAAACAGTGTCAAAATGCATCCCAAGGCAATGATTTGCCTGTGTGAGGCAGCAGTTTTTCTGTTTCCCGCTCAAATTTGGTATTTTGCTTTATTTGAAAGTTCTCAGCAGAAGTAAATGGGAACAGGTGTGGGCTCATCTTATTAGTTCTTTAAATATTTGGGATGTGTGATGACTGTTTAGTTTCATAGAGAGTGAAACAAATTTAAATATTAAAGAAAATAAATAATCTGTTTTAGTTCTGGTTTTTATGGTTTCTTTATTGTCTAAATAGAAATATTTACAGACCCTGAATCTACGATCCTGAGTGATGGAATAGTATTTTCCTGAGAGCATACACAACACTCTGTTCCATTCTCGTGACATTGACTACTCATCACTGGTGAGGAAAAGGTTAAAGTATGTTGATGTTTGTCTGTTAACATCTGTTATATCTACTTTATATAGGAGAATAAAATACACAGCTTCTATCAATTCTGCCCAGTCTTTTATGACATCACTCCATCACTCATTCAGCATATGTTGGATGCAGCACATAGTGCACCTAACGTGTTACAGCTGTATAACAGGTGAAAAGTACATTTACAGAGTCTGACTGTCGCCACTGGGCACCGGTCAGCCACCGCCGGAGCGGCGTCCGACCAGGTCCCGACCGGGCTCGGCGACGGAGTCTGCAGACACTGGCGTTCGGCGTTTGCCTCTCAGCAGCACGCAGCCAGCCGCCTCCGCGGTAGGTGTCGCAGGCAGCGGGGTGAGACCGGCTAATCGGTCTCCTGGGGTCCGTCGTCCGGATCACCCAGGCTGCAGGTGGTATGCAGTGTAGAGGCAAGGCGACCCCGGAGGCAAAGAACGCGAGGAAAGGAGACCTCTCTCTCTTACCAACAGCAGAGTTTATTACCGCAGCGGCAAGAATGTGGGGAGAACTCCAAGGGATTTAGGGCGTGCACAGGGTTTTTAAGGGAAGGAAAAAAGGGGGGGGGTAGCAACTTGGGCCAATCGGGAAGAGGCACAGGGGAGGAGTAAGGGTACAGGATCCAATGGGGTATAACTGGGGGTGTTAACTTGGGCGGAGTCAGGGAGGAGCCAACGTGACAGACATGTAACAGGCATTACATGGGGAACATTCTGGAAGGGGAAAACTGGGCATGTGCGTAAGGGTGGAAACTTGAACAATGACTGATAGGGATGAAGGGAGGAGACTGGGTGGAGACTGGGGCGGAGATTCCTAGGCCATAGAGTTCTCCAGGGATGACTGGTCGGCTTCTTATCCCTCCATCCACTTCAGGGCTCTCTGTGGTGTTGGAGGAGGCGGCCTCTGGAGGGACCAGGAGGATGCTCGGCTGGACGCAGGTAAGGAACCCGCACCCACATCTGACTAAGCGAAGAATCTTACACTGCCCTCCTAGAAAACTAAGATTAACCAGCATTATACAGGATCAGGTGCAACATGCCTCTAGGAACATACAGCATAATAAATGGCAGCCTCTGAGGTACCTGAAACTCATATTTGACAAGCATTGATTTACGCAGAACTGTGAACCACATAGATTTCCAACTGGCAATTACTGACTGTTATCTCTCCCTCTGTGCCAGAGATATCTGTCAAAAAACTTGATAAGACAGTAGGAAAACTAAGGAAAATAATGGTGTTGAATCCACAAATGATACTATGGACTACAGATAACTGTACTAAAAATCTCAAAACAAAGGAATAGTCTAAACCAAGTATTACCCACACTACAGTAATTTTAAATTTGCACTGCAGTAGTCATGGATTAAACTCAATGGGAAGAGTCCCTGACCTCTAAATCAGCATGTTTGTATGAGTGTGATTGCACCTGCTTCAAGACCAACATGTGATCACTCTACAAAGTCACCAAGCCAAAGTGCAATTGAAACTGTCACACAGCAAGGCACAGATTATATATGAAATGCTGCATGGAACTTCAAACTTGCAAATCGCTAACAACTTAAGAAAAACAAAAAGCAGCCAAACAAAAAAGGTAAACCTGAGTACTGGTCAAAATCATTAATCATATCCACATCACTGGAAAAACATTTTCTGATAAGAAATGCTCTTTTTTGCAGGCAGCGAGCAAATTATCACAGCCACGATGCAAGGAAAGATCCTAAATTAGAAAAGAACTAGCTTAAGTAAGTTTTGAAGCTTCACCTATAAGAAGTATCAATTAAAACATTCATCCTTCCTCCGTCCCCTATTGAGCGGCACACAGACATAGGCACACTCCAAGACATCTGTGACAATACTGGCACATACAGAAGGCCATTCTTAGGAGGCGAACATCCATGCAGAAGAGTGTGGCATCAATTGAGACAAGTCTCAAAAAATTTTGAAGTTCAACAGTTGGAAAGAGACTGAAGGAAAAGAAGCAACTGTAGCATTTGGAGATTTGTCTTCTGTCAATTTTTTTCCCAGTGTTATCAACTAGAAGATAACTCATTGCTTTTCTGTAGTTACAATTTTTTCATTAATTAAATTCTTCATTATGAATGGTTGCAGATAAATCAGACAGATGTAGGTTTTGCAAGTATCAATGAATCTGCCCTTTGGTATGCAAGTTAGTCCTGTCCTCTTCTAGGAATAATGAACATTGATAGGAGGAGATGGAGAATAATGAATTTACCTTTTTTCAAGTGTGTGTGCAGGAAAAAGGAAAAGTTACAAGGAATAAGGGAGATTTCTTAACTCAGAATAAAAATATGACGTAAGATGCCTTCCATGAGGGATTCTTAAAAAGGCAGGAAAATATTTTTATTCAGCAGTCATTTCCCAGCGATTTTAAAGTTTTCATTGCGTTTTTAATAGATCATATGAAGTCTTAGATGGCCAAAGGTACTAAAATGGAGTCTTTCCTTAAAATCTCTTACATATTTAACCTACTTTGGAAGTTACATATATTATTAAAACTTCAGAGCCTGGGAAGAAAAATACATTTTTTCTTCTCTAGGCATTTTTCCATCTTTCATTATGCTGCTCCTTTTCCATTCTATATAAGATATTAATTTGTGACTAACTGCTTTGGGATCTATTTCTTGATTCAAATCTCTGCTTTGTAATGTTATTCTAATTAGGAAACATTTGTGGCAAGGAAAGAGTAGCTGAGAGTAACTTTAAATTGAATATAAGCTAATGATATAAAAATAAATTACACTCAAACTGTAGTAAGTCTCTAGGAAATATGACAAGTACATTAAAGTTATTACCTGGTAGAAGCAGGAAATATGTAAGACATTAAATGTGTATGTACAAGTGTCTATCATTCTAAATAATTTGAATTGCATACTATATATTAAAAGAATAAGAAAAAGGAAACACAAAACTGTAAAATCAGCCTTACAGAAATATTACTTACTAAGCATAGTACTTAGAACTTCAGAAATAACTCAGATAATGTTTCCTATATAATATTAAATCCATATTTGTAAAGGTCTTCAGTGAATATTAGTTACAGACAAACAGGAGTAGAATAATCTCTTGGAAAAGGAATCCTTTATGATTGCCCAAGATTTGCAGATGATAATTTGCAGCGACATCCTACTGCGCGCTTTGATGAAGTTTCCCTTGAGGCTGATGAGATTGCTTAATGTATGTAAAACTTTTCCTTTCTATCACATAAGAAAATCAATTTCTCCATCTGTAAATTGCAGTGCATCTGTGCTGCAGCTGTTTATTGCATCACAATATATATTGAAATTTAGAGTCACATATGATGACAGAAGTAGTTTCAAATGAAATTAAAGAAAAGAAATACTACTTAGAATTAACTTTTTGTTTTCCAAAGACTTACTGGTCTGCACTATTCATGAAAATGCAGCCGAAGTACTTTTATGATCACACGGGTTGAGCCTCTGGCTGTTCATCAGACGGTTTTGTTACTGAGTGCACATTATTTATCTAGTTAATGCTCACTGAGAAAGCAGATTGCTGTGTTTACCAGAATAAGGTAAATCCTCTGGATTTTTCTATCAGCTATTGACTACACTATATTCTTCAGGTCTGTACTACTTTTTCTAATTAGAATACATTCATATAGTCCCATGTAAAATGCTAAGCAGACTGCTTGATGATTGATCAAAAGCTTATGCTCTTTGAAAATTAGCTCACTGTCATGGCTTGGCATAGTTTGAGTTTTTAGTTAAAGAAGGGCTCCATCAGCCACGGAAGTGATTCTTTGCAAAGAGGTGCTTACAGCTTCCTCTAAACCAAATAGAACCAATCAACTGGCTAGTTTGAATATTGGCAACTTTTTAAAGCCACTTGAAAAGCTTGGCACGCCTCTGTGATCCACATTTAAGAACAAACAAACCGCGGGAAAGCTCTCTTGCTTCCAGTTTTTGGACAGGTAACTGAGGGGCCCGCGGCGTGGCCCAGTGGGGCCGGGCTGGGCCCGGTTCGGCGCGGCCCTGTTCCATCCGCGGCCCTGCTCCGTGTGGGCAGCCCCGCCGTGCGGCCAGGCCGACCCCCACCTATTTCGGCCGAAATTCATCTGAGGCTGCTGCCCGGGAAAGATCATGTGTGATCAACAGAGAGAAGCGAATTCCAGCTGCAAGGCCGGGGTGAGATAACTTTCTTAGTGCTGTAAGATTTCTCCAGAGCAGTTGAAGCCTGCAGACATCAATCCTCTTCCAAGTCAGAAGAAAAGGAAAGGTGAAGGCACATGAAAAAAAACACCATAAAGACACCAAAGTCAGTGAAGAAAGAAGAGCTGAAACCCAGAGAGAGGAGAAAGAGGCGATGCTTCAAACCTAGAAGCTGAAATTCTGTTGTAAGGCTATGGTGATGGACTACGATACATCAGAGTACCCGTTGTAATTTCATGAAAGCATGGGGTGGTGGAGCGTTCAAACTGCAATCGTGAGTAAAAGTACCTGTGCTGAAATAAGCAAATGTTAAAGTAGCTGTAATTTGATGAAAAGCTTGAACAAAGAGAGATCAAAGTAATGAAGACCCTTGCTCCCAGGGAAAAAGAAGACCTCTGTTCCTAGACATGAAGATGCTCCTAGAGATAAGTGAAGAGAACTTTTAATTCTGAACAGCTCATCCTTAAAACTGGTACCCTGTTAGCTAAGATTGAACCCTCAAAAGCCGTTGTGGGAAAAGCTGTAAGTCGAGGGAAGGGACTTTTACATGGAAGCAGAGAACCATCCCGGGCGGCTGTCTTGCTGTGGCATTAAAGCCATCTCTTGTGGAGATGTCTCCATAGCATGAGCAAGAGAGACTCCTCTCCTTAAGTGAACTGAAAAAGAGATTATTATAGAGGTGGTAAACTGACTGAAAAAATCTCAAGAGTTGTCTTTTTACATTGTCAGTGGGAGAAGGGAGAAAGGTGGGGGGAAGAGAAGTGTTCTGAAGGTTTAGCCTGACTTTTTTTCTTTAAGTCTGTTAATAAACTTCTTTATATTCTTTTAAGTTTTGTGCCTGCTTTGCTTTCTCCTAATTCTTATCTCACAGAAGGAAAATAAGTAAATAATAGATTTTAAACTAAACCACTACACTTAATTGGTGTTTCTGCCTGGTTTACGAACTGAACCCACTACACTCACTTATAATGAAGCAGCCTGTACAATTTGAAATGCAAGAATTTCCAAATGTAGTTATGATTCATTTTGAGACATAATAGAAACTCTACCAGGATCTTTGTTGTGCCATCCTCTTGCTCTTTTCTTTATGTCTGCTGTATTCCTATAATAATATTCATTCCTACAATATTTATTTTTAGGTATAAATAAAAACTCTGTCCAAATTCAAAACTGATCTGTTTAGAATTAAACAATATTTGACTGTAGGCAAGAAAGGCTGGAGGTCCGCTATTAATAACTCTACAGTGCTCTAAGTCTTACCTGTCTCAGCATGAATGGTTCAATAGGTTAAACATTTCTTTTTTTATTATCTTTAAAAACAAATTGTAATCAACACCATGACTGATGTTGATCATATTTGATGCCTGCCTGACAGCTATTTCATGGGCATTTGCCTGTAGGGGTGAGAGTAGTGGAAAGGAGTTTTTCATGTACATTTCTCTTTGTAACAGTCATTATTAAGCGGACATTGTTTCTGTTTCCTGTTTCTTGGTGCTATATCACTGCAAAAAAGAAACATTAAACCTGTACTCTTTTCTCATAGGAATGAATTGCTAAGCAGTCAGAAACCTTTTTCTGTTCAGCTTTAAAATGATTTTGTAAATACATCAAATTTAAAAGGAAAAAACTAGAGATTCTGGGCACTAGCTAGGCCACAAAGACTGGCTATCGAAGCCAGTGCGTAGCAATGTATCATTCTGGAGTGTGAGCACTGATAAATGGTACTGCTAGGAGAGGATATGATTCATAGCACAGTATTAATACTTGTTGACATAATTCTACAGTTAGATATTCATTTGCAAAGGCTGATATTTATCCCTCATACCTGTCCTAATTCTCTGACCAAAACTGTTTGAACTGTGCCTCTGTTTTCCCAGCACTGTCTGCAGGATGCTACAGTTTTTACCAAGCAAAACATGGAAGATTGCACAAGAATCAGGAAAAGTGAGAGCTATTGCTCCTCCTAACATCTGATAATAAAATTCAAAGCAGAGAACAATGTTCACGGGTCCTCTAATTCTTTCACTGGTGGAATAATCAGTGTGCTTATATTATTCTTGCTCAGTGTTTTTCTAATCTGTTCCTCATAGTATCTCTCAAGGAAGACTCCATGATCTCTCTAGACCATTTATTGCAGGTATTGCTTTCCACAGAGTTAGAAAAAAAAATTCTTCTACCGTGAAATACTGGCTACAGTTTAAGGGCAGATGGTTCTTTTCTCCTAGAGCATTGCCTGACAATATCTCCACTCTCTTTTTTTTTCCTAGACTATTTCAGGACTTGCACTTTAAATGTGGTATTGTTTTCTTTCAGACAAAACCAATATTTAGAGTCTCTAATTGGACTAAAAATACTACCAAATGGTAATTGTTCTGGAAAAATGAAGATTGGGAGATAAGGGAGCTGAACAAAAGAGTAGAAAAAAGATTGACCGACACGAAATGTACACAGGAAAATAGAATTGTGTGATAACAAACCTAGAACTTGTTGCCTTAATAGAGTTGGACAACTGCCTTCACCTTCCTTTAAATCTTTTCTAAAAATCAACTTGATCAAACCCCCATATTTGCTAAATAAATGTTATTTAATTATAACTAGATTATGAGGTTTTCAGATTCCATTTTGATTTGGAAATTAATTTGATATTAATTTTTGATAGGCCCCTAGTAGACATGGTTTAGAGATAAATTATTACATTCAAAATAATTTCCTGTCTTTCCTAACAAAGAGTTTCTGATTTCAAATAACACTGTGCCTAATTATATTTTATATATGTAATATTAAGGATAGAAAACAACATTTAATCTTTTAGCTGAGCTATTTCATTAATGATTTAACCCCAGTATCTCCTAATATTAGAGTAGTACTTATTTTGTGTAGGAATTTTTCAGAAGCAATTCTACAGCTATGTACTTCAAGCATCTGCAACAAACAGAAAAGGAAAATATTTTTGGACTCTTTTCATAGAGAGATTGTTTTTGACTGCTGTGACCTAAAATAATTTGTAGAATTATGTTAGTATGTAAAATTTGTCAAATTTAGACATGATTTGATTGTCATAGCATGAAGAAAAGAGTAAATATCTAGATATAACTATTTACTGCAATTAGAGATGTCTTGGACGTTTCTCTGAGATAATGAAGAGAAGGTCACAGTTTATCATCCCCCTTCAACTAAGTTGAAGAGAAATTCCTGCCAATTTATTTGTCTCCCATATTCCACCAATTTGCAGATTGGAGTCTCTAATTTTCAGAATATTTTTATACCATACATACAACTGCATTGGTAGCAAACCCTACTATTGTACAGGACTATGTACAAATATTGGTTCATACAGCAAATGGTTTAAGATGAGGCGCTTAGATCTTCTACCTCTGCATGCATTTTGTAATTACTTTTTTAAAGTTACCCCTCCAATATGTAACTATGAAAAAAGGTTTACTTCTGATTTGGTGTGGATACTGTTGCAAGAAAACAAAGTTATCACTTCTCACCTCCCTGAAAGCTCTGTGTAAACAGTTACACATGCCACAGCTTGGTTTCTGAATATGAAAAGCTTGAAATAAAAGGAATCTTACCCACCGAAGCTGAGAAAGAGAAACTTTGTGAACTGTAATTTCATGGTTCTTGCAACATGAAACTGCATGGCTGGAGTATTTGAACTCCAAATTTTATCAAAATAAATAAGATTTTGAATCTGTTTCTATAAAATGATGAGTGTTCACAACAGGTAATTAGTTTATTTTATCTACATCATCACTTTCTTGACTGTGAGATGTGCAACACACACTCTGTAGTTCTGCAAAGAATTCTATACAATTGGGGTCTCGAAGTTCTCTTAGCAGGCAACTAGTGGGTGATTTAAGCGTAAGCTAATGCAGTTCCTGTGGGTTTGAGACATTCTTCAGAATTAGCCTGGTGCCTTACTTCAGTTGTTCTGTTCAGCAGTCTAATTATCCATTAGGTAATGAAGGGGCCCAAATATTGCAAAGAGTTTTAAATTTAGATATTTCTTTTCTTTTGAAATAGAAACACTCTGTTCCTATCCTTATGCAAACATACTCAAGGATACAAAAATCTAGACAGAAGGACTTGAACACTTGGGAAAAGGTGAATGTGAGTGAGACATTATCTCTGGATGAGAAGAGAAAAGGAGCACATAGAAACAAAGAATATTTCAATCCAGCCCAGACTATGTATATGACTTTGTCGGGGAGATAGAAAACCCAAGACCCAACCAACCCACCAAAAAAACCCACAAAAAAACCTAAACCAAAGCAAAAACCAACCAAACAAAAACAACCAAGCAAACAATAAGAACAACAACATAAAACACAAACTAAAACAAAGCAAGCAAAGAAACAAAGATGACAACAACAACAACATTTTCCCCAAAAACACCAAACAAAAAAACCAAACAAACAAACAAACCAAAAATATAATAAAAACCCCAAGCCCTGGGAATGGATTTTGGGACAAAATGCCAGCTGATATTTTGATGCTGTAAGCCCAGTGAACTTTTTCATTCCTCTTCTGATAAATAGCACTTGAATCCAAGTGCCCGGCTGTGAATTTTTCTCTAAAATGGAAAGGTCAAGAATATCCCATGACAACTATCTCAGTCTAAGATTAGCTAAAGACCACTTAATAAATGAATTTCACTGGATTTCATTTTAAGCACACATTAAAAATGCACAGCAATTCTGTTATGCAGAGTAGGATGAGAATAGAGGAAAAACACATGAGGTGAAGGATTACTCCTAGGCAGTACAAGCATATGAGAAATAAAAGGGGAGGAAAGGCTCAGTGTTAAGAATACTTTGGTAGTGAGACAGCAGGCAATCTGCTGCGGTCAGACAAACATGTTGGCCTAGACTGGCAGTAGAGACAAAGATGGCCTAAATTTGGAATGACGAATGAAGATGATCTAATGCAGCTTAAGAAATCTTTTCTGTCCAAGCTTGAGTCTTCTGTCAGTGCTCATCTTCATTTACTGAAGTGAGACACCACTGACAGGGGCATTACTGGATGAAATTTAACACAGCTATATAGCTCACCTTTGATCTTAACAAATAGAGGGAAACTCCAAGTTAGCGAATCTTTTTATATCAAAGGTAACATACATAATCAAGGACTGTTTTTTTTCTGTGAGCCAGTTGATTACATTTCAATAGAGATACACAGCTGTCCTGCAAAATTGTCTCAGAAGCTATTCAATTGACTTGCTACAACACACATGTCAAATACTTAACGTTCATGATCAATAATTCTAAGCAAATTGCAGCTGAAAAAATTTTTGCAGCAGCCTACTGCTGCAAAATTGGTAAATTAATTGGTAAAATGGTTTCCACTGAAAAGACAGAAGTTTGTTTGGAATATGAGCTTGGCATTTTACTTTATTTTGCTGAAACACATATATTTAACATTATGTGAACATAGTCAGCTGAATCATATCTGGCAGACCACACTGGGTCTACAGACAATGCAATATGAAATAAGTTGATGGGTTTCAGTGTACTTTGGCAGCCATGGTGGCATAAAAAATCCATTGGCATTGCCACTGTCTCTGTGAAACGGCCTTTCAGTATGTTTTCATCAGAGACCACATTCTTGATGCTCAGTGTTGTGATGCTGATAGCTGCTTTCCCTTCTATTCCTTTCTGATTCAAACAACTGCTATGTCACAGATGCTTGAAATTAGATGTCGGGATTACAAAATGAAGAAGAGGGAAATCAGAACAATATGCATATACTTTAACAGTATACATTAATAACTTAGCTACTAGGTAACAGAAGACATTATTACCCAAGACCTTATAATAGAGTTGATCAAATCTTAACACACTTCTTACATATTGCTGTCGTATCACTAATGTCCATGGCATGTGTGAAGTAATGCCGCTGATGTTGTTTTTATACTTCGTTTTGTTTTATCAGAAAGATTTTAGTAATGTAAATTTTCATTTACAATACTTATGAAAAGCAGAGGTTTTAATATCTATACAGATATTAAAACATACACTCAGAGAAACAGCAAACAAAATGCTAGCAAATGCCAAAAGATTAACTGAAGCAGGACGCCTGTGTAACCTATCAAAAATAAATCACACAATTTCTTAAACAGACATTTTAAATGGAATATAAAATACTGGAGTAGAGCCTTTTAAAATCTTATGCTTACAATGGATTTGTGTACTATCTTCTTTCATATTACCAAAGCATGTCAGTATTTCTGCTAAAATGACATATTGTGAGTGGTATAACAATTTTACTTACATTGTCATTAGGCATCAGGCTTAACATTCAATTAAATCACAGCAGCCATTCACAGTCACAAAGTCCATAAGCTATTTGCACAAACTGAGGAGGGCAATGAAATAAAAGAAAGGATAAATTTTCGCAATGGTAAGTCTTTGCTTTTTAAATTCCCATGTGGCTAGCAAAGTGACTAGCTTTAAAACAAGTGACCAAGCGTAACATCAGTTTATATGTAGCTTTTATTCTGAAAAAATGCAGTGCTCTGATTTTTCAAGTCATAGTATTTTTAGGAAGAAATCTCTAACAAAGCAGAACATTGGACTAGATATGTTTTTACATGATTTTTCCGTCTGCTGAGTATTCATTCCATTCTGGTATGTCATCTTAAAAACTATCATAAAATCAAAGATGACAGAAGTGAGGATAATAAGAATAACTCTGATAGGAAAGAGCTACTGTACAAGGAATGACTAAATAAAGCTTTTCAATTTGGAAAAGAGACAGCTGGAATCGGTTGTGTCCTAGATGTCTACAAATCATAATAGGAAAGCAGAAAATAAAGACAGCAGCACAGGAACTAGAGGGCTGTCTGGGAAATTGTCAGGAAACTCTTCTACGGAAAAGGCAGAAAAGTACTTTCTTGTGTGATACGTGTTAATCCGTGGAACTCACCACTCCAGGTTCCTAGGTTCCAGAAACCTATGTGAGCTGAAGACAGGATTAGAGAAATTTACTGAGGATAGTTCTCTCAGCAGCTCTTAAACATAGTGCAGATTCAGCTTCTGCTGAAGCATCTCATAATAATTCCATAACAATTAACCCCTGGAAACTGTCCAGATATACAAGGCTAATGATCTTTCTTTGTAGGTCCTGATCCAAGTATTTGAATAAGAGTCAGCCTAATCAGTATGGCATTTCTCTGGTTCCCTGGCATATGAAGTGAGAGGATTTCTCATTTTGTCACGTAAAGCTGGTTGCTTTGTAGTAGTTCAGATTTTCTCCACAGACTATCTGGAAATAAGGCAACTTCATCATCTCTTAATGTTTTTCAAACAATAAGTTCATAAATTTTTTTTCCTTCTAATAGTCATATAAATAGAACCTTAATGACTCCAGCTATATTTCAGCCTGGAGTTTTGTTGAGTATTACAGAGATGAAAATAAAGTAGAATTTATAAATAAATCTCTAATTGCTAACCAGTGTAAATATTATTGAAAATATACTTCAGATGCAAAAGAAAATAGGTCAGATTAAATACAGGGTATAGACATGGTTTGCTGGAGAAAGGTGTTTTCATATACTTAATTCTCTGATCAGAAGAGCGTTTAAAAATACCCTCTTACAATATGTCTGTATTTAAAATTAACCCGGCATGATCATCTTGAAAATTTAGTGTGCATCCTGGCTTTTTTTTGACACATTCTTTTTGTTGTGATATTTCAAGTAGGATAGCATCATATAGGGCTTCTGTCTTCAACATAATAAAATCCTTAATTAATTCAGAGGATGTCTCGGTTTAACTGTCATTTTGTCTTTTTTTTGGTCATACTTACATCTTCTGTAACATATTTTTCCTAAATGTATCCATATTCTTGCAGTCTCACTGCAGTGCTTCCACTTGTATTGTGTAGAAACCGAAGTGTTCCATGTCAGCTTGTGTCTTAGTTTGGACAAATTTGGAGAAGAATATCCTCTGATAGAAGTCAGGTCACAACCACCCCTCCCCCCCCCAGGTTCGGGAAAAATTTTCCTCAAAGGAAAGTGAAAGAGATAACAAGCTATTTATTTAACAAACACACAGGTGGGGAATAATAATGCTAAATAATGAGATCCCTCTCTCTGTGGAGAGAAAACCTGAGAAGATTTCAGAGATCCTCTGTAGGTGCGGTCTCTCTCTTCCTCGGAGCTGGTCGGCGAGCGGCCACCCCCCCCGGGCCTCCAGGAAAATTCTCCTGATGTGTTCAGATGTTGTTGAAACAGTCCAGAAGAGAAGAAAAGAACAAAAAAACCCAAAAATCCTAGGAAACCGAAATTCAACCCTCCGTCTCTCGCTGGGAGAAAAAGAGCTGAAAAAAAAAACCAAGGGTACCGCCGAAAACAGAGGAGTGTATCTCCGTGTCCTTGAAACAACTGCTTTGAAACGTTTTTTGTTTTCTGTCCTTCTCAGGCTCAGTTTAAAGACACAGAAAAGATTGGTGGGCATAGGGTAGTGATAGGGGATACACATTATAAAGTCACCCTAAGACAGCTTGTTAACAGCCTTCATATCTGGAGGCTATTGTCATATACGTGTTTCTAAAATACGAGTTTGCAGCTTAGCTAAGGATAGAAAAATAACTGGTATAATGTTTTTATTTTCTTCAAATAAAAATGACTTAATTAACTAAGTGAACAGCAGGGTTGAAAGCAAAATATGATTTAAATGTGCTGATTCTATCCTTTTCTCATTTCTTATTAAGACTCTAAAACTTACAGGATTCCTTGGAGCAAGAGCCATGTCTCTGTTTATTCTGTAAAATGCTTAGTACAGGAGGAACCTCAAAAAAAATTACAGCTTGCAATTCTTCTCAACCCTTTCCTTCATTGTGTTTATACTGACATTTTAAGAATATTTAATTCTGTCACTTGGAGGTTTTCAGTAATTCACTTAGGAAAGAAACAGATGTAGACAAAAGCAGTGAGTGCCTGGGAGAGGCCCGTGAACCTATGCAAAAAAAAAGTGCCTAGAATTTTTAGAAGCCTGACTTTTCCCAGTGTGGTTAGTCAACCACATAACATTAATGCAGAAACAGCTTTAGATATTAAGCAAATGAAAACGCATGCTTAGCATGGCAAATAACAAGAATTCAAAATCGTATCCTACAGAATGCTGCTGTGTTACAGGAGCCCAAAAGCCATGCTCAATGGACCCTGGGTAAAGTCTGCAAAACTCCATCTCTGTCTGAGTCCTTACTTTGGCATGTACTGCTGGGATGTGTTGTCCTCAATTTGCATAAGAAAAAAATGATGTTATAGACCTGCATATTCGCTGTTTCCCTTGACAGCAATCTTGCATAAACTCATGGAGTGCGTGCAATGTGGAACATGGTGTATTTCTTTAGAATCACTTGTCTTAGAGAACTGGAATGGTTCATCTCCTAATTCTGACATACCCTTCTTCAACAACCTCGGCAGACTTTTTCTGTATCAATATTATTCACACAAACAGTTGTTCCATTGATGCTTTGCAAAACATGGTGTCAGTTTTAGAAGTCCAGCGGAGGAAAAAATTTTTTGGTGCATGCGTCTGTCTGTCTGTGCTTTTTATCTTCTTTCAAAGGCAACAAGATTCACATTACAGGAATCTTTAAAAATAACTGTCAAATACGTAAGTTCTTTCTATATTTGTTTACAATGCTCGAGGGTAAGTTTTACGTGTTTCATAGACTTGACCTGTCCTGTCAACACTGTTTGTTGCCTCCTGGTTCACAGCTGTACAAGCATGTATGGAAACTGCTGTATCTGCTTCCTTAAACCTTGGGGTGGCTCACAGTGTTTATGTCATTCAGGCAGAAGAAATGAAGAACCCAGTAGCATTTAGTTTGTATTTTTTTTATCCTTTTGAAGCAAATGAAAGGAAAAAGGGACCAAAAAAAGGTTCAATTATATACTTTTTGAAAAGCAAAAACCCTAAGCAATAATATTAATTGAAAGGCCTGCTTTTTTTGCTTGTGTTGTCCGTATCTCAAGTGGAAAAATATTAAATGAGTAGAAATTTTGCCTGTAGCAACCAATTTTTGCAATTTTTTACTTGAAATGGTTCTTATAAACAGAGTATAGATAGCAATACAATTTGAAAGGTGTTTTAAATAAAAAGGTTTAAGTGCCATAACAATCTATCCACAGTCACCAGGAAAATAAGTCATGTTCCCTTTTAGACCCTGTGTTGTTACAAAAGTAACTTGTTTCTTCTTGGTTAGTATATGGCCATCTACTTCCTAGTTCCATAAATATCTTAAAAAGCAGAGATGTAGATTTAATATCAATTCAGTAAGAACTGAAGTATAAGAAGTTTTTCAACATTATATTTTATTTATGTGGCAAGACTTTGGTAGGAGGGATGCAGTGGGGCTGCCAGGGTGGCTTCAGTGCTTTCTGTGTCAGTCAGGGTCAGTTCCCCCGTTTAGGTGTCCAAAGCTGAACCTATCAGTGATGCTGGTGGCACCTCTGTGCTAACTTATTTAAGAAAGGGTAAAAAATGCTGCCCAGCAGCTATGGGAGAAAGGAGTGAGAAAAAATATGAGAGAAACAGCCCTGCAGGCACCAAGTCAGTGAAGGAGAAGTAGGAGGAGGTGCTTCAGAGCAGAGATTCCCCCTGCAGCCCGTGGAGAAGACCATGGTAAGGCAGCTGTGCCTCTGCAGCCCACGGAGGTCCACAGTGGAGCAGACAAGCACGCTGCAGTCCATGGAGGATCCACACTGCAGCAGGTGGGCATGAGTGAATGAAGCTGAAGCCCACATCAAAACAGGCTTCTGTAATCAGCTGCAGCCCGTGGAGAGGAGCCCACATAGCTCTCTGGCCCAGAGAGCATCCATGCTGGAACAGGGCATTGCTGATAAATAGTGCTTCACGGAAAGGACTCATGCTAGTACAGTTCTTGACGAAAGATCCACATTAGAGCACTTTGTGAAGGACTGCATCCTGTGGGAGGGTGTTAGTTTAGGGAATCCATGCTGAAGCAGGGAAGGGCATGTGGAAGAAAGAATGGCAAAGAATGTTATGAACTGACTCTAGCCCCTATTCCCCATGCCACTGAGCCACTTGGGGCTTGAGCAAATAGAAGGGTCAGGAATAAAGGAGTGAAGTTGAGCCTAGGGAGAAGAAGAGAAAAAAGTGGATTTAGTTTTGTCTATTTTTCTCACTATCCTACGATATTTTTAAATGTCAATAAATTGAACTGATTTTTCCCAAGTCAAGTCTGTTTAACCTGGGTAAGTGGTAACTGATCTCACTGTCCCTATAATGAACAATGAGCTTTTCCTTATTTTCTTCCCCCCACCGTTGAGGAGGAATGAGAGAGTGGCTTGAGGGGGTGTCTGGCACCCAGCCAAGGTTAACTGACTACAAAGAAAAGAAAATTTAACTTTTTTTTCCTAAAGTAGAGTTTGGTGCCATAAAAGCAGGTCCTGCTATAATTTTTATTTAGGCTAATACATCCCTCATCTGCCTCCTACTGTTTATATTTATTTAGTCTAAACAGACTATGCCCAGACTATGAACTGATTCCATCCATCCCATACCTGTTCTGCAGTAGCCTCAGGGAAGACAGAGAACAACTATTAAAGCAGCACTTTACATTGACAGCCAAATAAATACTTGTCATTGCAAAAGTGCATGGCCTTTGCACTGCTGTTCCCTTTGACTCAATCCCCATTTTATCCATACTGCTCATGAAAAAGATCTAAAATATTGTGTCTAGACTCAGCCGTGAGAAAGATTTAACGGGAAGAAAAGTTTCTGCTTGCAAGAATCTTCTCTGTCAGTGACTTGTCATTCTCAGCAGGCTGCTGCAGAAAATCAAGGGAGGAATTACTAAACCTCTGTATTTCGAAAATCACCTTTACTTTTAAGCTCAGGAATGTTTGGAACATGATAACATTATAAATGCCAAGATGAGCAGCAGCAATAATAAGCTGCTGCAAAGACCAGCACAAGTGTTGACAAATCTCACATTTCTATCAGAAGTCTTTAAAACAGACTTTGCAATAAAGTGATCAAAGAAGTATCCTAGTTTTCTTTTTATGACCCAGAGTAATGATCTAGCTCAAAAAAGAAAAGGAAAAATGTGATTTTATTTATCAAAATAATGTATTTTCAAATTGATATTGTAATTTCTTCATATTTTTATAGACAGCACTAGATCTAGGATAAGGAAATGGTGAAAAAATTAGCTATTTGATTTGACAAGACATGGAAGGAAATTCAAATCAACATATAACTTGAAGCTCATTGTTTATAAGAAAAGAGCAAGTAGTAAGCTGGATACAGTCAATGACACCTAGTTCAAACCTCTTAAGGAAAAAAGCCCACAAACAGTGTTATCTGTGAAGTTCTAACACAAGTGGAATGCTGCCTTCTTAGCAAAAATTTAACTTGATAATATTTTTCCCCCCGCTATGCTTCATACCCCATCTGGTCACTGGATAACCTTCCTCTTTCCTATTTCTTTATTTCTGTGTTCTACACAAAACATCCTTAAAATCAGCTACTGTAAAATGAGCTCCTAGTTTTTTCCTCGATATAGTATTTTCATTTGTACTGCCTCTTTAATTTATGTTTCAGTTAATCTGTTCTGAGTACTTACATTCCTTCCTGTCACATGTATTTACTATCCCAGCCTTTGGCAGCTAACTGCAACCACAATCCTGTCTATTGACTATGTTACCACATGTTATTGTCTATAAGTGATTGACAATCACAGAATCAAGTCAGCGCAGAGTCACAAACTCCTGACTGGAACACAGCATGTAAGAAAGCTGACCTCTCACACAGAGTATGCAACACTGAAAAAAGTCTGTTCTCCAATTATATCTTTCTCTTCCAGGATGAACACTAAATATAAGTAGGAAGTGATCAGAATAGTTCATCAAAGGAGAGTCTGAGTCCCTCCTGTCATTTGTGTATATAGGAGATACCTCTCATTTCAGTTGTTGATCTAGCAACTTGAAAACTCAATGCCTCTATTTCAAACTGTTTTTAAAGTACAGCCTTTTTAGTTCCACGTTTCTCCCAGTTTTACAGTGCTTCCGACAGAGAGTGCAGCAGATTTTCTTTATATCTCCACCATTTCTGTACAGAAATCATGATCAGAGTAAAATTTGAAGAAACTAGTTGATTCCCAAAGCTAAATGTTTTTGGAAAGCCAAATTAATCATTTGAAATGGATCAGCAACAAGGATTTCAGCATAAAATCTTGATTAGTTATCATAAGGAGACCAATTTGATATTTGTTCCTCCCATAAACATTACCAAGGTAGTCACCAAAGGGCAAGAAGTTAATGTTCTTTTTGCAGCCTGGCAATGCACTCAAAACAGAAGTGTATGACACAAAGTATAGGGTGTTTCAACTAATGCTATTGCAGGGACTAGGTGGGCAGCAATTCTGTAGAAAATAATCTGTTGATTATAGTGGTTCAGATGTGAACCATGGGCCAACAATATAATGATACTGCAAAGTCCAATAATACTACTAGGAAGTTTAAACAGACATAATATGTTACATATATGAAGTAATGATTTGAACCCTATCTTTATAAAGCTGTCCTTTCCAAGAGCCCTGTCTAATTCTGCATAATAGATTTTAAGAAGAAAGTAGATATGTGGACAAAAC
The DNA here is from genome assembly GCA_013397865.1 of Struthidea cinerea. Taxonomy (NCBI): domain Eukaryota; kingdom Metazoa; phylum Chordata; class Aves; order Passeriformes; family Corcoracidae; genus Struthidea; species Struthidea cinerea. The sequence continues at coordinate 39,800 of VZTI01004094.1, forward strand.
AAAGGCCATTGAAAACAATCATAAGTACAGTAGCTGAATCTGTGATGAGAGAAATGGAATACGAGCCCATCACTGAGTGTGAGGTGACTGAACATAAAGAGTTAACAAGGGAGACTATACTGGTGACAGATGTTCCGAAGATAAGCATAGGGAGCACTAGTTTAGTCTGCTTGCAGACCTTGAGAGGCTTCACAGAACAAGTCGAAGAATATGTCTCATGAGTGATATAGGCCCTGCCTTCTGACAGTGAGGAGAGACAATGTTCTCCAAGGTGCTTACAATCTCTTTCCTATGATTTCTCTAATTTTCACAGAATGAGTTCTTTGTTTATAAATGCATTCCATTATTTACTACATCACTTTCATCTGTATTATAAAGAGTATATTGGGCCATTGCAGCAGTGCCTATTTTGTTCCCAATGCACACTATATATTTCTCTATCTTAGACATGTAAACGGAGTCTTTAAGAAGAACTGATCTCATTCTGCTTCAAGTTCTGCCTCTTGTAAAAACAATAAGTGGTATGTTAACAAGCCACTTTTAATGGAGAATTAGACTTCTTTAGTGTCTACACATCTGCACTAATGTTCCATTTTTCATTTGCACGTTTTGATGATTCAGTGCTTAAATATGTTACCATTTCTTCAGCCAAAGTGGCTTCTTACGCCAGACAAGTGTTGGTATATTCATACTCTTCTGATAGATGTTAAGCCACACTCTGCTGAACCTCCTAATTGATTTGGTGAAGCAACTGAAGTGCAGCTGCTGACTTTGAAAAAACATGTATTCAGCTTCTAAGAATACCCAGGAGAGGGTATTCTATTCAATTCTATTACTAATCTGACTGCAATTAAAATTCTTTGATGTGTCTCTCTGTACTTTTGACTTTATAGTTTGGGTTTTCAGAAGAATATCAGCAGTTCTAAAAAGCTTTGACACCTCAACCAGTCTGCATCCTCAGTCCATTGATCCTTTCATTATCGACAAATCTATCTACTAGTGTGAGATATTAATGTTCTGTCAGCTACCACATTAATAAACAAAACTGCTGGAATAATGAAGAAAGAAATTCAAATAAGGAAATAAATCAAACCTGGATTTTCTATGAAGCTGGATAGCTCAAGATTTTATTACTTTGCAGAGACTTTACAGATCAAGATTAGCAGGCAGAACAACGTCAATGCAGTTGAAGTGGGTATCTGCTAGAGACTTTCTAATCAGGAAAAAATGAAGAAATTAAAAAACAAATACCTTCTTAAAAGTTCTCCAGCTGTGAATTTGTGAGTCATCAAAATATTGACTGTTTCTCCTGGCAATTCCCACTGGAAATATGGTCAGTAGACCAGCTGGATAAAAAATTAAATTTAGTCAATTTAATTTTTATGCAGTCAGCATGGGTATATGAAGGTAAAATCATACTTAACTGAATGGAGTAAAGAAGTGTTCTACATCAGATTACTCCCTAAATACACTAATCTCTTCAGTTTGATCAAACCATAGTCTGTGTGTTTAAGTTATGGTGTTTCTAAATTATATCATCAACCCCTTGCCAGTGCCATCAACAGTGTAGAAAGTTAATGTTGGAGTATCTGAAATACGTCCACTGAGCTTTTACTTTTAAAAACAAAATCTGCATTACACCTTCTTGAAATTTTAGTTACAAGAAAAGCTTAAATTACATCTTCTGTGTTACACTCAATGGGTCTTTTGAATCTCAGCTGGAGCTCTCAAGTTTTGTATCAATCTGACTGAAAAACCTGTGACAAATATGCAAAACAATAATTTTAGGTAGAGCAGAAGCTTCTATTTCAATTTTCTTGATTTAAATTATACTTATTTTATCAATAGAAGATCTGATGTGTTAAAAAAAGCACTCATAAAAATATTTCTTGAAACAAAAATAGTTTAAAAATGGTTATTCATATTTTATTATTTATATCATGCCCGAATGAGTAAAGTAGATGTTCAGTGAGATGGAGCTAGCCAAATACACTATGTATATTCAGTTTCACTTTCAAACAAGTTTTTAAGGTTAATAAAATTTGATTCAAAGTGAAGCAGGAAGTTAAAAATCTCCCTACTTTTATTCATGGTTCAAGCAAAGTGGGAAGCATTTCAATTTATAGTGGATTTTGTGAGCAATGGCCCACATCTTCATTAATTTTTTAACATGAGTCAGAATTTTGGTGGCTACATTTCTTGACAGAATTCTTTTAAAGATTCAGGTACTTCAGTGCACTAAGAATTCTTCAGCTAAATCAGTGTCCTGCTTTCAATACTCAAAAGTTGGTCAATGGGTTATATATTACAAGAATGTATTGGTAATTTTTAGAGAGGAGTAATCTGTATTCTATGCTATGTGATGTCCTTCTAGGTAACATGACTCTGGCTCTGCTAATATATTCAAACCCATAAAAGTAGTCAGAGATCTTTTGAAAAGATCTGTCAGAGATCTTTTTAGTAGTTTACACGAAATGAACTAGTTCCTCAGGCATTCTCATAAAAATTGCTACCAAAAGTGACATCCTTATGAATGTGCACCACTGCTACTTAGAGCAGACCCCTGGAGGCTGAAAGTTCAGACAAATGGTGCTGCAGTTCAGATGAAGCCTTCAGTAATTCTGTCTGTTCTGTGGTGTTCAGCAAAGCAGTGTTTAGAGCTCAGAGTTTTCAAGGTCATCAGTTTGGCACCATTAGGACAGAATTGAAAAACGTCACCCTATATACATGAGAAGGCACAATTGTAATGTCCTGTAGGTATGACAAATGTTCTCAGTACTCTTCAGACTTTTAAAACCTTTATATAATCTGTATTAAAAATTTTGCTTGTATTATTTCAGACAAAGAGATCAATATCACCTAGCATGTACACAAGGTTATTTCATGGCCTCTCAGTGTCTTTGAGGTTTACTGAGTGCCCAAGAACATACACATACGTACATGATCTGCTACCATCAACTGATGAATGTTAATATCCTCTTGCTGAAAGTGTCATCTTACTTTAGATTGCAATAGCTGTAGATTTACTTGTCTCCTATCTGGCAGAGACTTTTTTTCCCTGGTAAGAGGAAATCAGATTATCAGATCGCTATTTGATCTCAATGACAGTGTTTTTTGCGAAGACTGATAAAAATTTTACATAAGTGACACATGATGTTATTGACTTGCCTTCTAAGAGATTGTTTATTTTACTTAGAATTACTCAGAATCTAAAATGTACTTAGAATTTTACTCAGAATTACAGCTTCAGGCACGCATTGTGTAGGCAAAGATGACACATTTTTTTCTCGAGCACACTGGCAGTGAATTATCATGGGCTCTATTAGAACCACCTCCCAGAAAACATGGTACAAAAGTCATCTTACTGCATCTTGGCTTCATCCTGCAACCTTATCTATTCTTTCCGGTTCTGCATTCCCTCTGCAGCTGACTATTGCTCTTTAGAATCAGTTGTCATTATGCCTCGACATATCACTGCTGTTTCTGAGACAGGGCCAGTCATTCCCCTGATTAGTAGTGGTAACAGATAACAGGCATTTGAAAGGATGAATCAAAGATAATTTTCAGTGAAAGAAAGGAAAGGATTGGCAGCGTTTCACTCACTAGTTATAGTTGTGGTGGTTATAAGACCTTCAGGCTCAGCCTTAGAAAATACCATATCACAGAAATATCTCTGAAACAATGAACAGAAATTATTTCAGCATCTTCATTTCAGTACCTTCTTTCAGCATAAAAAGGAAGACTCTGTGTGTGTGTGTGTATACAAGGGAGTAGACTGCTAGGAATTGCACTTGTGAAGCAAAAAGGAAATCCAAAACTTTTAAAGCAAAAGAAGAGTAGTGTTGTTTTCTTCCAAGCAAGGATATTGGAGGCATGAGTGAAGAAAGATCTATCATGTAGAGTGATATTCTTTCAGTACTAAATTAATCTTTATCTCCTTCTTTCGATGCTAAATAAATCCCTATGTGGTTGATGATGTTCTACCTGTGATGCAAGTTTACAGTGAAATAAAGAATCACAGACCTACCTATCCACTCGTACTTAGTAAAGGTGATCTGCCCTTTTCTTCACTACATGAATTTTACTACATGTATATTTACAAATGTAGGACATTCAGAAAAACTAAAGTAAATTTCTCTGCAGTTTCTGTCCTTGTCTGAAATTACAATGCAACATTGCCATTGATGTATCTCTCTGTACTTTTGACTTTATAGTTTGGGTTTTCAGAAGAATATCAGCAGTTCTAAAAAGCTTTGACACCTCAACCAGTCTGCATCCTCAGTCCATTGATCCTTTCATTATCGACAAATCTATCTACTAGTGTGAGATATTAATGTTCTGTCAGCTACCACATTAATAAACAAAACTGCTGGATTTGTTGGATTTGTAGTAGACGGGCAATCCTACTTAAGCTACTAAATAACAGTTATATACTACAAATGGCTAAACTTGCATGAGAACTAATATGTTATTCACATCATGTGGTTTCCTAAGATTATCTTCTTGGGTTTTAGCAGACACTATACAACAAAGATTAGTAGCAATCTAATCTAGTAATGAAAGCCTCATGATTGTTTATGAACAGTTTCTTTCAAAACATTTTTTACTCCTTGATTAACACTTATTCACATAAACGCTGCAGCACTATTACTCGTGCAAATAAATTGTCATAAAAGGTGTCTAATATGTGTCTAGAATTGCGATTCAGCCTGTTGGATTTCCAATCATCATTTTTAAAAGCTTCATATAAAATATTTTGGGTTTGGATTTTTTTTTTCATTTTAATAGCAGATTAAATCAGAGTGGAGTGATAATACCTCTAAATTATTTCCCAAACTGGAAATCTTAGTGTGTCCCATAGTTTTAAAAATAATAATAATAGTAAAATTATTTTTAAAATCGCAAAAAAATACACCTCTAGGCCTATAGCCAAGCATCATTTTGCTCTATAATGGGCCTCTAACAATTTTGCAGTTACTTCAGACCAAATTAAAAGTAGCTGGCCACAAAGGGCAAATCACAGGGAGACCTGGTGCCATTAATAATCACAGGTGATGATTAGTGAGAATGGCAGAGGAGACACTAAGTGCTAAGTGATTAAAGAGAGACACACAGACACTGAAATGTGGGCAGTGCAGGAAAGAAAAAAACAAGTAGAGCCCAAATGATACTAAAAATATTTTAAGCTGTAACATCTGTATGTGAAGACCACCTTGTGATTAAAACCCTGTCAGGTAAGAATAAGTGTACTGGAATTATTCTCACTATTTCAAGTGCTTTCTTCTCTCATCCTCATTATTTTCCAAAATGTTTTCTTTTTACCTCTTCTTTTACTTACTTCCTTTCTTTTGACTTGTAAACCAGTGGGAAGTGTGAGATTGACAGATACAATGACCAAAATCTGTATTAGTCTTTTCAACAGGCACAACAGGAGCAGTACCTGAACAAACTTTGTCCTTGCTACTGCCTGCCAGTCTGTTCCATCTCTGTTGCAGGCAAGTAAAATCTCTCAGAAAGTGCCAAGAGATGGTACTTAAGGTAATCTGTTCCTAAACCTTCCTGGCCACCAAGGTGAGGCTGACAGGCCTGGAGTTCCATGGATCCTCCTTTCAGCCCTGCCTGTAGATGAGTGTCAGATTTGCAGACAGTTGGGACCTCATCAGTTAGCCAGGACTGCCAGTACACGATTGAATACTGGTAGACTGCTCATCCTGTAATATTTTGGTGCAGGTTGGTAAATGGGAAATTAAGATCCCTTTGTTTTATGGGTTTCTTTTAGTGTGTGGGGTTTTTTTCCTTATAGAAGATTCCACATGAGTGGCTATTACCTGGGCACATTAAAAGATGATATAACAATAGTAGTTTAGTATGAAAATCTATATGTGATTTGTGATGTATGCAAACTATAATAACATGAATACTTCCGGAGAATCTCTTGGACCTCTTCCAGGAAAAAAAGTTGCTTCTCTAAAGCAGAATACCCAGATTTATAGTTTTTCCCAATAAACAGTAACAGTGTAAAATAATTTATATCAGCATGGTGCTCACCTAAGTGAAGGATGACTGGAAAGACTGAGAGACACAAAACCAACATATTCACACACACAGATTTCTTGCCTTCTTCATGAACCTTAAAGACCGTGAAATACACAATTTTTGAAGAATATATGCACAGCTGATAGTTTTTAAGTCATGAAGATAAATACCAAGAAGATAAAATATACTGTAAGATTTAGATAAATATATTTTTCCATGGCTAGGCCTTTAGAAGATACACAAATAAGAAAAGAACCATGATATATGATACCTCAGGAATGAACGCTGTCTTGGGAGTTTTCTAGGAGAAACTGTTTCATCCACCAGAATCTTAATTTCAAAAACCTTTCATACTCAGTGGATAGGCAGAGATAGTCTGTTCTGGCTTGTTTTACACATTATCTCCTTCTCTTCACTTCTTTTAGTTTTTCTTCTCTCCATTGTCTCCAACTTTAGTTCCCCTAACTAAAATTAAAAACTTTTTCTTTGACCTGATATTGAGCTGCCTCTCCCACACACCAACCTTTGCACTAACCAATGTAGACACACAGGATGAAATATGTCCAAACAAGCCTTCTCCCAAGTGACAAAGAAAGCCCAAAATAGCACCTGCCATTCTAGGTAAGATTATTAGATGCAAGTTGTATGCATCATTTAAAATCATTAGCATAAAATCAATAGCTCTAGGAAATAATTACAGTTTTCACCACGACCTTGTCCCTCATGGTATTTCATCCTTAAGGGTTATTTAATTAAGGCACAAGAAGGATAGCTTTCCTTAGTGATTATGCATGAAATTTAACTGACACAGAGATATGGAAAGAATCCCTCTCCTCCATCCTCAGAAGCCTTTTACTTCCTTATTTTTGATTCCAGTGAAGCAGTAGAATGAAAACCTTGCCAGAAGAACTAGAAAGGATGTGAAATTTCCTTTGCTCACTACCTTTAAGAATAAACTTGACAGTTTATTGTGTAGTGCAGTTTTATCTATTTTGCATTGTTCAAGATGGGTGAACTGAATGACATCCTGAAGTCCATTCCAACCCTGTCTTTGAATCATTTATCTTTAATAAATAAATAACTTTCTGTAATCACCTAATCCAACTCTAGTTTAGTTCTCTCCCTGTGATTGCAATGTGCATCCAAAATACTTGAAAATCAAACCTGTTCTTCTCTAGCTTCCAGATTTATAAACTTCCCTTATGATCAAAAATGCAGGCATTTTCCTTTTTTCCTACACACCAAAATTTGCAATAAAACCTCTGGATCTGGATCTTAGCAGAGACTTGATGACCATCTATTTACTGTTTGAGTTCAAAAGTTCTCACTGATACGGCTTTCTAAGGCCCTTTTCTCAGAACCGATAGACTATAACTATGGTTTAATTCAGAGAATTTAGATATGCATGTTCATTTCTAGTCCTAAAACTAGGACAGACTCTTTTTGTGTCCTTGAAAAGGTCTCTTAAGTTTCTCAGGTCCTCAGTTTCCCCAGAAAATACAAATGACATTTACGATTTCATGGACATTATATAGTATACTGTTGAGAGAAAGAAGAGAACTTTTTCAGCAGTATATTTGCTGTCACAGAGGATTTGTTGTTACCAGATTTCTAGCCAAAGTTTATCAATTAATGATAATTGAAAAGTTTAAGGAACTCAAGAGTTTTCCAAAAGGGGAACTACTATGACACATATAGAATTCTAGAGAAAAATTCAAAAAACTGTTAAAAAATTTCAAGAGGAAATATTTGAATACCATTGGAAATTTGAAGCTGTAGAAACTCAATGGAATTTTGAACAACTGCTGAAAACAGGAGGTTAAAAAAAGTGCCAGTTGAAACAGTTGAAACTGTAGGCAGTACTGGATTCAAAAGAAGGAATTTTTAAAGACCACAGCTGGTCCTCTCCATATGCAATTGTGAATCAATTGAGGTGGGATGAACCAGCTTGAGCTGAGAGAACTTAGGGAAATAAGAGTGGTTTCATTAATGGTACACCATAGCATTTTTACAGAAGCGTCATCTAAGATTTAGCCACTGATGGATAAAACTTGCTCAAGGGAATAGTCTTAGAAAGGAGGAAGATAGGAACCCTCAGTGCAGAGGCAAAAAGAAAAAAAGTCCCATAGATCTGTTCTGGTTCTTGTGGTTCTCCTGAGATAAGAGCTCTGGAGGCAGAGCACTGCTTCCCAAGAGCATAAGCCTGTGGCTGCAGTAGACAATTACTGCAGAAGTGTTTTCCAGAAAAAAATCTCATTCTTCTCTTAAATGGCCATTTTGTCTTTTATCAGTATGGTCTGATTCCACAAGCTCTCAGAGGGAAGAGATAGAAGCTGAACTATGAGGTTCGAATTCGGGTAATATAATAAAATATATGAAATTCTGGACTATATTTCAATTTTCAGCAGCTATGTTGCCATTGTTCTAGAGATCATCAAAATTGTTCAGCAGCATTTAAATTAAAACCTAGTCCTAAATGAGAATATAGCATAAAGCTGGCTACTCCCTCTTTCTATTTAATTCAGGCTGTCACCAGTGAGGCTGCTTCCCCTGCCCTGCTCTGTTTTTGCAATGAGGTTTAATAAATATTGACAGCAATTACACAGAAATAAGACTTTAAACAGGCCCGATTCAATCCTCAGAATGGACAAGATGCATAATGAATATGCTACACCCATTAGAGAGGAGGCTGATTCTGAAAGATGGCCTGTCTCAGCTGAAATTTAAGACACTTTAGATACTTTCAATATTGTGACACAAGAAGTTCTTCTCTGAAATTCTCACCCTTGCCTGCACCCTAATTGTAGCCTTTACATTCTGGTTCATGACAACAATATGAGCTGGTATGTGCTGTACTGGGAGCAGCAGACTTTACACTTCCTGCGGACTCCTTCATTTTCAGGAAATTCACAGTCAGCCATCTATCTTTCTAGACACTTTTTACCACCAGAGACACTGATCTCATATAGGACCTCAGCAGGGAAAACTTCATGGGAAAGAGGGAAGGTACTGCAGTTCACCAGAAGCTGTGTCTTTGTCTGGCTGCTGTGGCTGGCTAGCTCAGGGGTGAGGTCCCAAACTAGCTCAGCAAAATAGCAGATTTTAGACCACACTATAAAAGCCGGCCAAGCTGTCTGTAATTTTCCCTTATCTGGCTGCGGAGCCCCCTTGGTGATGCAGCTACATCCACGGGAAATCCGGGTTGGACCCCCCTGGACCCCGAGAACAAAGGAAGGCGAGAACGGAGACGCCGGACAAAGCTGGAAGTGTTTATTCTCTGGACCCCAGCAGCCGTCTGGCCAGCGAGCTGCTGGCTTTCCCCAGGGTCCCGGGGACGGGGGCGGGGCTTACAGCAACATCCAGTGGGGAGGGAAGGAACCCAGGGCCAGCCCAGCACCTTGGCACCGCGGGGGGAAGGGAAACCGGGGTGAACCAATACATATTTGTATAGAGATAACTTAAACTGAGGGGGTTTTTCCAGGTGGAGCTCTGTCCCCCCAAACCCTAGGCTGGCAGGTTTGCCAGGACAGCCCAACAAGAAGCACTAATTTCAGGCATTTTTTGTTGGGTTACAAATATCAATAATGCGGCATACCTTTTTTGAAAAACAGCTACAGTTGTACATGTGAATGAGGTAATTGTGCATGTACAATAGAGAATTACATATGTGTTGGGTAATTTTCATAAACACTTCTATTGAATTCCTCTTTGCTATATCTTAGGGCATTTAAATTAGGTACACAAATGTACACTCATTCTCTGAATTATCATATCATGTCTTTCATTTATGTAGAACATTATCAGTAATATAGAAATGAAATTTAATTATTAATCCTTAAGAACATTTCATGGCTATCAAGAAACATACAAATTGAGTCAAGTGGGATGTACTGAAGCCTGGGGAACTGCTGGAGACTAAGTATCACTAAACAGCACACATGATAATGTAAATATAAAGCAATAACCCCAGCTGACCTTCAATTAACTGATAATTCAATCTGACAGGAATTTTCTGGTATGGCTGGAAAGGTAACTGATTGACTTTAGGGACAAAACCTGAACTTATGATTTAGGGCTGCATTGAATTTAGACTTTTATTATTAAACAAAGAGAGCAGGGACGAGTAAGAACTCACTTTTATAGTTAACTGAGACATGGTTGATATTGCCTAAACCCATGAATTATAGAAGTCATTAAAAAAAAAACAGTGGGAGGCTTATTACTTGAATGCTCAAGCAACCCAAGTAACAAAAAATTCATACCAAAGATAAAATGGCAAGTAAACAAAGAAACTGAAAGCAATGAGTAATGTCAAAAATAGGAAACATTTTTCACAGGAAAGGCTGAAATAAAGAAATCCTCATATAGGAAAGCAGAAAAGTAAGAAATGCCAGTACTAAATCTGAACAAATATCCACAAAAGTTAATGGCAAACTTTTTGAAGTCTATGTCTGTTAGTATATAAATTGCTTTTCATATAATTACAATGTTTGAGTGACAAATTTTGCTGAGCATTTCTCAAATGAATTAGATTTCCTAGCAGGTAGACAAATTTCACTGAAGAATAAAAGTAATTCCTCATGTAGCATACATCCAAACAAGAAAGAAAATCCAGTCAAAATGGTTCAGTGGAAATATTTTCAAGGAGAAATGATCTGTCTGAAATAATTCTTATAATAAGTTTAATATTTTTTAATCTATATTTTCTGAAAACTATTCTATTCTTAGAATACTTTTCACTTGTAACAAAGTATTTCTTATACTAGAATTTTTAAATATAAAGAATAAGAGGGAGAAGTTCTGATGTATGACTACATCTATTTTTCAGGGTCTGATTTTCATACTCTCAATTTGGTTGAATCCCTCAGTAGCTTTTCATTTCAGTGGTGTTTTTCCATTTTTACATCAGTTTAACAGGGAGGAAAGTATAGTTCTGGATGGGACTCACATTGTGTGTCAATGTAAATGGGTCTCATAAAATTTAGGCAATATCACACAGATACATGCATGTATGTTCATATATAGATAGATATATATATATATATATATATACATATATATATACACATGCACATATCTGACAATCCCTACCTCACATCTTCGTGCACTGATATATCTTTATATATTATTTTAATACTTTAATATTAAATTAGTAATTAATTGGTAGTTAATTTAAATGAATTAATAATATTGTTAACTAATAATATATTAATTTAATATACTTTTTAATATTGTTTTAATATACATTTCACTGTTCCATGCTCTACCTTTACTGCCTAAACGAGAATTAGGCATATGCATACACCTGTATTTTCCTAGGGTTATTTGCCCTGTCCAAACAGAGCAAAGCACCTCAGTTTGCAAGCTTTTTTATGTCACCAGTAGACACCTCACTAGCCTGTATTTTGGGACAGTCTCTCACCACAGCATCTTCTAATGATCTAAAAGCCACAGGGATTTGTGTTGTATGCTAAGTCTTTAACAGAAGCCAAATGCTGTGTCAGCACCAATTCTAGTTACTCTCTTTGGTGCCATTAGATACACATGATGAGATTTCATTCCCATCATGTTTATAGTTTCAGCATTGCCTAAGGGGATTATAAAAACTAGTCGTGTCTGTGTGAGTCTTGTGGCATAGCTCAAAGAATATCCCTGAACTCAGGGCAATAATGCGTTATCTTTTTTTTCCCCCTCTGGCTATATTAAATAATGCTTTGGTATTTAAACATAATTTAGAGTATATAGATGTTGTCTGAGAGAGAAAGAGAGAATTTCACTCAGTGCAATTGCAAATAAAAACACAAATATAAGAATAAAAATATTACCCTACTACATCTTGCTCCTCCCTGATCTGAAATTCGTGGAAATTGTTAAACCTCAAGAACTACAGAGCTTATCTCTGTGACGGTAGCCCCTGAGAGGGAAGCAGATTAATTTCTGAGCATGAAGGTATCTTGTATTCTTCACTGGGTTAAGAAAGGAAGATTGAATGAGAGTTTAGGATGACCTGAAAGTGGCAAGGTGGTACAAGACAGGATTTTATACTGCTTCTTCAGTTTTACAGTGCAGCTCTTGACATAGATACTATTAGGCATGAATAATGTTATCACTGTTTATACTGTAAGCATAGAAACACCATTAGGTGGCATTTAAACAATCCAGCTGGCCATTCAATTTTTTGTCACAAGAGATTGAGCCTAATGTTAACAAAATAGCAAAAGGCACAGTCTGGTAACTGGAGTAGATATCTTCTGACCTTGAAAACGCCTTCTTCAGACTTTGCCACAGACTTTGTGGTTTTATCTATTAAAACCTAGAAAGTGTTTTGGCATCTCTTTCTGTTTCATCTGCTGGAAAACAGTAATTACAGAGATTCTTTTTTAAATCTGTGCAATATGATAGGGAAAATTAGAGGGGACTTTATGAATATGGCTCTTGAGTGAGAAAAATCAAGAATACATTCCAACATTTTTTTATTACTATATAAATTTGCCATATGGGCTAAATACACACTTACACAATACCTAGTGATTTACAGCCTTAGCCATTATATTGACAACAAAATGTTGCCAAAGGATAAACATCTTGATATATTTATTTCACGCCAGTGTAAAACTTGAGCACTTTTCACACATAGGACACCCAAGGTAATTGTTTTTACTTCTGTTTAACACTTGTGATTTAAAAGAAAAATATTTCTTTTCAAACAAAACTGAAATAACTGTCAGTGGATCTTCAAAATGACAGTAGTCTGTTTTTAAATGTCCCATCTTTGTATTTCTTGACATTGTAGATGAAAGAGTTGTGTCTAGATCTAGTATCTTTTAAAAGAAAAAGGACCATTTCCACTAAGTGCCCTATTTCTGGCAATTTTGCATTCTAACAAACCTGTGGCCATCAAGGATTTTACTGCTGTCACTCTGCAGCACTTCTTGGTCACCTGGAGTTTCATTAACAGGAACAAGAACCAGATACTTGTGCTCTAAAATCACACATCATCATGACAGCATATAAAGAAACAATGCTACTAATGTTACAAGTAAAGGAGCAAGAAAACAACGACGGATCTGAGTAGTTCTGTCTGCATCTAATCATGGCTAGTACCTACATTACCTAGACTCATTACTGAATGAAATGGAATTTTATATACTAATCATAATATTGTAACAGAGAACTTGAGACCTTAAGATGTCATTTAAGAGGAGGATTTGTCTTGCTTTTAGTAATCCTGAGGCCTACAAAAAGCATTTGAATTGATTTTATTAAACACATTTACGTCTTTCAGCCCAAAGCTATACTATTGCATTGTCAGGACATGTGATTTAAATCCTCTGACAGAGGGAATCAACCATGGCAAAGAATCTTGATTAAACATTTTTGTGGCTAGGTAGGACACCCCACAATATGACTGATAGTCAGAAACCTTCAAATTATGTCAAACATAATTGTGTTGTGCAAATCAATTTTATAATGCTTAATCAGCCCTCTGGTAAGCAACTATTGATTTAAATTAAATCAGAAAAGTTTACATGCAAATCAAAACTGAATTAGTTAGCTGTTCAGAGATAACTTTCTTCTCTACTCACAAAAATGGTGGTAAGAAAGTGAGAAAGAAAAAATAATGAGAAAAAGATGCAAGACACATTTTACTTGCTTGGAAAGTAACAAACATTTTGTTGTATTTGTTGATGTAAATTCCTGCCTTCTTTTATAACCTATGACATATTTTCTGTACCAGCCACTTCTATATAGCTTAACAAGACCCTCAGATTGGAGGAGTGGTGCCCAGTCTGATGACTCTGTGTATGAAACAGACATGAAAAGACAAAATTGATTACAGAAGAATAGAGGAGGATTATGGATGGATGGATGGATGGATGGATGGATGGATGGATGGATGGATGGATGGATGGATGGATGGATGGATAATCTAAGTTCATTTGAAAAAAAAACCCCAAAGCTAGTCTCTTTGTGGCTATGCATGAATTCATATTTCATACATGTAGGTGAAAGGGAATAAAACAGGAAGTCCTTTGTCTTGTCCGAACTATTCTCCAATTTCTACTCCATTTATTTAGGGAACAATAAAACCCATTCATTTGTTTTTCTTCAACACTCTTATCCAGTCTGATCCTGAACAGTGCTCTTTATTTTCTGCACAATACACATGGTGAAACTTGACCTAGTCCCAGTGCATCTAAAACCGGAGTCTAAATGAACCCTATGACATTCCCACACACTAACCCACCTCACAGATGAGGAACAGATTCTAAATTTTTCTGTTTAATTTCTTTTTTAGTAATGTAGTTGTCCCAAAAGGGAGCATTTCAGCTTCTGCCTACAGCTAAAATTGTAAATTCTTAACATGGTTTCTTGTGCTTCTGAACTGACAGTCCTAAATGATGGATTCTCTGTACAAAATCCAGAATCACTACAAGCTTTTTTCCTAAGTAGCTACTTAGGAAGTACCACGGTCTGAAAATAGGATCTCTGCAGATTTTGTATAGGATTACTTGATTTTATAAGCTATTTCCCTTCCCAGTCTTTTCTCTGACAATGCTAAAGTGGGTAACAATCAGTTTTAGTTACCCTAGTGCGGTCTGAAAGTCAAATATATTTTCCTTAGAAACTGGTTTCAAAACTATCAAATCCTGCTCTAAAGCAACCATCCAGGGGCACCTTTCTGATTCGTTCTGATCTGAGCTGATTTAAATTGATGATCGAGTTGAAATCTGCTTCACATTCCTGACTGTAGATATAAAGGAAGAGGATTCATTTTATTTTATTGATTTTTTTAATTCTAGGGCATGTCAAATTTTCACACACATGATAAATTAATGCTGCATCTAATCACAGGTATGACAGAACCTAAATACATGCAAATTCAACCTAAACTTTCCTGTGATTCTATAGAATAAGTTAAAAGATAGTCTATCTATCTGTCTTTTCTATTTTCCTACTGCTTATATCACTAATTGATAACATATGTAAGGTTCGGTACCCACAGAGGAGATACGAAAAAGCAGATAACCAGTTCTATCAAACACAAGTTGTAATGTTACATCTTGCACTGACCTCATATGCTGTTGTGTTAATTACATCACAAAGCAGCACATCTGAGAGTCAAGCTTTTTATACTTTGAGGAGTTTTACTTTGACACATACTATCTTTGGTTCATTGGGTTTTTTCCCAGATAAAAAGTAATCATCTGTTCTCTAGACTATGCTGATATTCAAAGAATCAGTATTTAAAAAGAAGTCCCTAAAAAATGGGTCCTAATGCATGTCTCATTTTTTGCAAGAAAAACCACAAGCAAACAAAGAATATGATGATAAATTGACAAGATAATATTTGAATCTATCAACTTATTAAAAAAAACCCACATTTAAAGCTTCAATTATTTATCCAGATATTTATTTATCCAGTTTGCTTTTTGTCATGTAGTATATTTTTTACTACATAAAAATTTGAAATTGTTCTATACTACTTTTTTTTTTAACACACACATCATCATAGAGCCTTAATTAAACCCTCCTTCTTATTTTTGTTACACTGAAAGGTATTAAATACAAATTCAGGTCCCAATGAGCTTTATTTTGGCTATAGATTTCAATTTAGCCAAATCATACTGTCTATAAACACATCAAATCACTGTGCCACAACAAGAAATGAGAGATGAGAGGATTCCTTTAGAGCTTTTTCAAACCAAAGCATTATCCAGACAAGAAAAATGAGTGTATTTGCACTTATAGACTAGGACATGCATGAAAGAATAATAATACAACATAATTATACCTTTGTCCATAGTAGCTTTGCAAAGGCATTTCATTCCTGACTGTCATTGTCCTCTGGTTTTCTACACCATGGTTCCCAGGCAGCTGGGTACCCTAATGTTGACTTACTGAATGTGCCTTCAAAGCAAAAACCACCATTCATACTGAATGCTGGACAACAAAAAACAGTAGTAGGAAAGGTCACAAAATTCATTTTCTCTAACAACCTAAGTATTCATCCAAATATGAAAGAGTGCTGCATTTGATTTGCTCCTCAGGTATTTTTAGCTGTTTTTTCTTCCACCTAAAAGGCTAAATAATCACATCTCTAAACCATTCATGCTGACAAGTCTTTAATAAATGCATACAGATGAGGGGACAAATGGCAGATAAGAGATTTAGGAAAATACTTTTTGAAGAAACACAATTTATTTTAGAGTCTTTGAAAAGCAACTGACAGCAATCCACAATGCCTGGCAAGCCTAAGCAGCAGTGAAAAGAGACCAAAGTGGTCCTGCAAACATGACTGGAAATGTAAACCTATAAAGCTTAACATTTAGCTAGTAGCTTCAGTCCCAGTGCCACGACATAATTACAGACCTTTAGAAGAACTTGAGTAAAAATGGTTGATTCATTTCTTCACAAAAATAGAAATCATATTTGCAATTACAATGGCAGGTGAAGAAACCTGAGACATTTGATTATCCAACAATGATGAAACAAAAATATCTCTTAAAAGGCATTTCTTCATAAAGAAAAAGGAGGGTAGATATGTGTATCTGTGTCTCCTTATATTGGGTTATAAATCAAACATGATTCCTGTCCCCCAGAATTTTAGAATTCTTCTTGTTCTATCAAAGAACTTTTGGGGTTTTGTTTTTGTTTTTAAATATAGAGGCGCAACATTCAATAATAGCTTTCTGGCCAGTAAAAACTCCAGAAATTTGTATAAGGATTTATTATCACTACAGTGAAAATTCTGCGTATTACGTGAGAAAGAATAGAAGGTACAACAATTGAATTCTGCTTAGAATTCGTAAAACAGAATATAGGCTGGATTCAAAAGCAATCAGTCTTCCCACTGTCACCTTGACCCTTTCAGTCAAAAGTTTTTACTTAGTACTGCAAAATTACTCAGCTTTGCACTGCTGTCAACAATCAGCTCTTTAAAAGGAGGCAGGGACATTTAAAAAAAACTACATTTTAAAAGAAACCAGGAGCCGCTTATTCCTGTAACCAGTAATTCATTGTCTTCCAATTTGCATTTACACACACGCAGATACACCCTGCAGGCAAGAGGCAGGCAGAGTTGTCAGTTGGTGATAGACTGTGATTTGGGAGCATATTGTTTGCCAACCTTTGAGTTTAAGTCCCTATTAACAACAGCTTTTAATTCCTGGCTTATTACAAGTGGCAGTGTCTTGTAATGGTCATTGGGTTTAGACCCCTCAGCAATGCTGCGAGATTTGATGAGTGAGTTGGGGTTTTATTCTGCTTACTAGGTGTCTCTCAAGTCGTCAGCCAGATAATTCCTGGCACTGTTCCCTCAATAGGGATAATGAATCATGACAGTACATCTCAAATTGCCCAGCTCAAACATTTAAATGTCTGCCACAATCTACCAATGAACCCATCTGAGTGTCATTGGGGATCAGTGGGAGAAACTTATTCATACACATGGGGTTTGGCAGCATGTCAGGCTTAATCTATCACAACAGCTAAGATAATACAGTTGTGCCTTCCCATCCTCTGTCCTGTGGTGAGAGAAGTGAATACCAGCAGTGTGATATCACCAGGGAGTGTAGTGGTGCCATCCTGCACCATTTGCAGCATCTCACTTCGTATTCATCCACTTCCTTGTGGGGCATTTTGAAGCGAACTCATTTTTTTTTCAGTAGAGAAGTTTTAAGCTTTGCAAGAAGTGAAATGAACTTTAAAAAAGTATCTTTCAGAGATATTTAGGAAATTGGTAGCATTCTGATTAATAAACTTCATACTCATCTGATTCCCTCTTCTATACTAGAACCATGATAGAACATGAGCTCGTAACAAGCCTATAGCTCAATTTGCTAATGCAATTTTTTTATTCAGTCAGAGAATCTTAAGTACTACCGACATGAAGTAGTTGAAGGACAAATAGAAATGTCTTAATATGTAGCTCTGACTGGCTACATATTTTCTCTCAAAAGCATTGAGAAGTAATTTGAGATAAAGACCTTTTCATTTTGGAAGAGCATTACTGTGTCTTTGGTGCTGTCTATATATGCTATACTATGAACTATTACGAATGATTGAAGACATGTTTTATTTCCAATCCAAATGAAAAAAATCCAAACAACAAAAAACAGTTTTCTCAGAAGAAGCTACTGTGACCAAACAAAATTCACTTTTTTTTCCATTATGGTAGCGGTAATACCCAGTAGAGAGAAACTTTTTGATAACAGTAATGTCTCTGGACACACATAATGGGAAAGAAGGCATGTTACAGCTCATTCACTTATAGCAGTTATATGTTAAATTGCAGGTGAACTGAAATAGAATATAATTCTTTGGAAGAGACGGCAGTGAAAGGATTTGGAAATCTATCCCAACAGAATTGCTCTTTGAGTTAATATTTTATGGCTCAGTATTAAAATAATTATCCCCATTATTGATCTTGCCTATGTGGTATGGGCATCCAAACAGAACCTAGTAATGTCCTGAGTTTTCTCCAGAAGACTAAAACTTGGAGTGGATTTCTTTAACATGTGATTCACAGAAGGTTATGAAGAGGATTTCTTCAACCAGCCTGCAATTCATTTTCTCCTATGTCAGCAACTGCACAAAAGCTGCAAAAACATTGTCAAAATGAGAAAACGTCTGTGTAAGATTTGTTTGCCATTATCAGCCCCTTCTTTCAGTCATTCCTTCAACAAAAAGTCATAACTTTGATATTCAGAGACAGAGCAGAAAGTGTCTTAGTGCAGTGATAGTGTGCTTTTGAAATAAAACTCTCACTTCATCCAATTTATCTTGTGTTGATCTCTTTGCAGAGAAATTCTGATGCATGCTAAGTAGATTCTTTTGGGAGGGAGCTAAACAAGATTCTCTGGTTTGAGTGTGCACTACATTTTCCAGCCCTTCCCAGGGACAGAAGAGTTGCAACCAAAGACTTGTGTTTTGGATAGTTGCAACTCCTTTGCATAGTGAGGATGACTGATCCAGCAGAAAAAATAGATCTAGTCCCACGTGAGAATCCCAAACTGCCTGTAATGTTGGTGTAGGGGCCTCAACACCTTTTTTTGTCTACTGACTTACTTCTACTGCACTAAATTGCTAGCTACTATAGATCTCACCACCAGGAGTTACTTTTTTACCACTCATAACAAAGTATAGTGAAGTGCTGCTGTCATCTCAAAAGATATCAGAAGAGCACTCATTTTCAGCCACAGTTCCAGCTGCTCTTAAGGAACTTTCTCACAAGGAAGAAGGGTAGCTCTACTAGGAGGGCAAAGGGAACAGTAATTAAAGGATTCCCAACCTAAACTTGTATTTGAAAGCATTTGAAAGTTATTTGAACATATGGGAAATTCCACTGCCTTACTGAATTTTAGAACTAATTTCTATCCTTTTCCTTTACTTCTTTTCCCCTCTAATTTCTCTTATCTCCAGACTGTCTTGTTTTCTCAAAGAGCAGGACATTTCTGCCTGTATTTCCTTTTCCCCCTCACCCTCAGTGTGATCTTACAGAATGCTCATTACAGTTGAATCACTGTATTAACAGAAATATTTACACATTGCCTTGAAGCATCAATGATCCAACAGTTTTTGTTCCTAACCTAGTCCAAGAGACTGCATATTTCTGAATATGCATTAATTTCTTTTCTTGTAAGCACTGAAAATAATCTGAGGCACTATTCCAGTGGGCTCATTTACAATAATAAGACCCTAATGTAAGCAAGCATATATTGAAATTCCTTTAAAGCCAACAGAATTATTTTTTAAACAAAGAATTAGTGCACTTTCATCAACATGACTCCTAACTAAAGCCAACTAAATAGGTATACATTTTTAAAGAAGACAGGTTTTGTTCTCAATCACTGTTAAGAACAAAGGAAGGGAATATATGAAAAGTAATTGGTAGTTAAGTTTACATGCAAGTAGCAGTCAAGCAGAGAAGATATTTGTTTCAGCACAATCAAAACATAAAGAAACAAATCAATAGAGATTACTGTGTGAGAATAAACTAATTAAATTTTGTGTAAAGAAAGATGAAAGTACATGTAACTCCATGGATAAAGGGCAAAGACATGAGCAGATGTAAAGCTGGGATTCTCCTCAAAACATAAACTGATAAAAAGGTCAAAATCCACATATAAAGCACTTATACAGAAAGCTGACCAATTTAGCTGCAAGACAGGGACAACACACTGGCTTTAGTGCTCAAGCTATTAATGAATAAAGTAGTTTACAAGATGGAAAAATCTGAAGCAAGCAAGTGGTCAACACTTATATAATATGTATCATACACATGCATGTATATGTACACATCTGTATGCATATATATCCTTCCCAACTGAAGTAATTATTTTGCTGTCAGAACAGGATCCCATGGATTATTTGCTTTTAGATATTATAAATAAATCTGCATTTTCTCAACTCTTAATTGTATATAGGGTATTGTTTCAAAACCCTTCAAATTGGTGGTAGCTCAATTTTTTCCCACATCTTGTCAGAAACACAGTCATTTCTACAGCTCCTTTGAAAAGCTGGTAGTCTACTTCATGTGAAAGAGTTAGCTTGCTTTTTTTTAGTAAAGCTATTATAACATATAGAGATATCAACAAGATTTTTAATGTCTGATTATTTCTCTATCTGCAATTGCTTGCTCTAAAAGCTGTGGTACCACTTGTCCTTTCTGGGTATGAGGCCCAGCATGGGTTCTGATTCCTCTTAGTTCTATGCAGCTCCTGTGTTCACTCTGCCACTCTTTCCAGATCCACATGTAAGCCTTTGTACAGCTCATTGCAGCTGCAATTCCAACACCACATCAGAATGGCTACACACACTGCTGAAAGTTATGAGCCATAACTACTCTTATATACATTTTTATATATATATGTATATACACATATATATACATATATATACGTATATTTGTATATATACCTACAGAACAGAGACATGATTTTCAGAAACCTGAATGATAAATGTTCCTTTAAAAAAAAAAAA
>VZTI01004094.1:60827-71051 GCA_013397865.1 Struthidea cinerea
GGTCCCAGCTTGTTTATGTATCAAGTTATAAGGAGAACAAGTTCATGTTGGTATTCACTTAATTCCAGTACTTATATACCTCACTCATAATGGCTGGCTACCATTCTGACAAGACACTCTTGCCTCTCCAGGAAGGAAGAACTTAGCTTCATATCCCAACAATGAAAGCTCAAAAACATTTAATTCAATTCTCCACTGAAGCCAGACAAAGGTTTGAATAATGTATGTGCCTTTAATCCGTGGCCCCATTGTTCCTCCAGTTCTGTCTCTGTCTTGCTCTTGTTTTCTTGTAGCATTTTGAATCAGAATGGATTATGCACAAGGGACCTTCATGCACTGCAAGCTATTTGGGAATTTAAACAAAGTCCTCTAGCTTAATTAGCCTTCTCCTAAGGTGATAAATGCCACTTTTTGACGTTGCAAAGGGGGTTTATGACCAAGCTAATAACTGACACTTAACCATACATTTCCTGAGCTGCAGTGGTGAACATATCATTTTCCTGGCTTCACTAATATAACCAAGTGTTAACTCACAGTACAGACCCTGAAGGAAATGTTAAGAGAGGAATAACAGCTTTGCTGTATTTGCATACTCAGGACACGCAGTAATGACTGTGAGTATTAAAGCTTGTTACGACTTCTTCAAGACTGTAAACAGGGAACATCCTTAACTGATAAAACACCTAAGAAATTCTTAACACTGCTACTCTGTTTGGAATGAAAATCTATCATGAGAAAGCAATTTTAAAAGCAGGGGGCAGATGAATAATTCAGTAAAAAAGATGTCAGTCACTGAACAGACAGTGGAAAAACTACTGCTTTTTTGTTATCGTTAGAGAGGAATGAACAGAGGTCACATCAGCCTTACACAAATAATAAACAGTTTTATATAAATTAAAATGGGAACTCTTTTACAAAGACAATATATTTTATAATGACAAAATAAAATTTTTTTTTTTATAACTTCACAGTTACCCTATGAAGTGTCAGGCTACAAAAATTGCTGAGACAAAAGGTTTACAGGCCTAAAAATATGTACTAATCGGATTTACACCACAACTGTTATGTTGCCTTTCCTTGGTCTTAAAATTAAGAACCAAACACGGTTTAAGGGGAAAGGGGTTTTTACCTCGGTATTTATTTAAGGATCTTTAAAGATGCATCGCTTTGTCCAGGTGGCATTCGCTGAAATGCACACGGAAATGCACCCAAAATGTGCACACACGATAGATCGTGTATACAATTTCTAGACCTTGCAAATTAGCATATCTATCAAAGATTCCCCAATGAGAAGCTCGAATGAACCCCCCCATCCTGAGGAATCCCCCCCGGATGGGCCTATCTTAGTTTACAGGATGTTCTCGGGAAGACCTTGGTTTCTCGGGATAGCATAGGGCTTTCTGGCCTCCAACCGCGAGGCCTCCAGGATGTTTGCTCTCCTGGTTTAACAGAATATTGGGTCTAAGCTAAGTTATCAGACTTAAGGAATTACAAGTATGCATGCTAAAAGCACTGGGGATACATAAAAGCTATATAAAAGGGTATATAAAAGGTATATATTAAAAAAAGGCAAAAAATCATCATGGCATCAGTTAAGTAGAGGATTTTATTAGGAAAGCTTCACTTTACATATCTAAACTAAACTAGTCAGGCTAAGTGTCTATGTGTGCATGTGCATGCATGCACAGACCTACACACATATGTATAGTGGAATGAGGGAAAGGGAAGAGAATGGAATTAATGGTATACCCTTGATTTTGACCACTCTGTTATGTTCTTTTATCTCATCTTTCAAACACTCTGCAGTCTGGAGAGAGGGGTTGATTTATCTAGGCACTTCAGCTCTTTGGAATACAGACTACATTTTCTTAAAGTGATGTCTCACAACATTTTTCTCTTATAGAAGAAATCAGAAAGAAATACATCCCATGGTTCCTCCCTTGTAGCTTTACTTCTGATTTTGCTCCTTCTGACCTTTTCCAGACTGTTTTTCCTCCATCTTTGGGAATTTATCTTTCTAATACTTAAGAGTGAGATGGGCCTGCAGAAAGTAGATGTATTGCTAATTCTAGAAGTGAAAAGGATTCTCGCTATATTACTGCTGCCAAAATCTTTTAATAAATGTGTTATTTTTACTTTTCCAGGGAATATTTAATGAGCATCAAATATTCATAGAGGATAGATAATATTTAAACGACATCTTGAAAGGATTAAAAATGTGCAACACTCTCACAGTGATTACTACATTAAGGCCTACAATATATTTTCATTAGGCACAAACTGTCTCCAAGGTGATAGCAAGAAAAAAAGATTTCAGAACTTTCAGTACTATTTGTATGGAAGTTCATATCCAAACCTCCGTCTTGGATAGCCTTCATGTTAGCCTCTCTCCCTGTAATCAGACAGCAGCTATTCTCATTGTCACTCATGATTTTATTCCAACAGTCTGAACACCATTTGGAAATGAGAACACAGGTAATGGTACAGGAGACCTAATGCAGACTGTGTGATTATATAATATTTTAAGATGTTAAGATAATATAACTGTGTTTAAGATATCTTTCAGTAAAACATAATCTTGGGTGATTTTTTGAACAAAAGTGTGTTGCCAACCACTCCAACAAGACGAATAGTGATTTTTCTCTTCTTTTTCTGTTTCTTCTTTCTGTCAAACAGGTGCTTTGAATACCTCTGGAATGTTATTGTGCACACTGGGAAAGAACTGCCATGCTTCCAAGCACACAAAGTGCTTAAAGGTACAACTACAAAAATCAGAAGTCTAGGGGATATAAGATGCAGTACAGAAAAATACAAACACGCTTGTTTATAGAATAGAAATCTCAATAATTCATATCAACTACTGAAGGATGTCATTCTCTCTATTTATATTTCTTATTGTCTCACCAGGTTTACTACTGTTTTTGTGAAAAAAAGAAAGGAAAAAGAAATCCCAATTTGGTAAAACTGTCTACACTACTTATGATGGTTGAGAAGTAAGAAGAAAATTAGATACTTAAAATCATAGATTATTGAAACCAAAGCAGATGTACAAAATACCAACTTCCCAAATACCCAATAAATATCTTCTCTAAGCTGAAGTTCCTAAAAAAGCTTCTTACAAAGTTCATATTTCTTTTTCCTGTTTCTTTCTTATAAATATAAACTAGAGGAGGCACTGAGCTTCATGACAGCTAATCCTCACTTTGTCCTAACCAGTGCTCAGTCAAAGTATTTTATCATGTCTATGTGTTGCTAAAGTAAGGATAGCAATCTTTGATGCTTGTAAACATTTATTTTTAATGGGAGAAGGGAATGTTTGGACTACTCAACTAATTCTATCTGCTTCACTTAGAAGTTCTGAATGAAATAAGACTGGAAGATTTAGTCAACAGTTTTTTTAATTGTTGGAGCATAGGATAGATGTACCCTGGCTCTCCTGGAAGTGTTTACTTTCATTTGCTCAGAAAGCCAAAATTCATAAAGCAATGAGGAAGAAGGTATAGTCTCCAAAATGCCCTGCCAAAGAGTTGATTTTGCTGTTACTGGAGATGCTGAGAAAATTCCTGATAGGACTGAGCCATGGTAGAGCATTTAGTCAGCCTTTTTCTTTTGATCTATTTTTATCTCCAGCTGTCAGGGGCACAGAGGGAAACAATACACAGCAAGGCCAGAGTTCTTGCCCAAGAATATTCTGTCTTCCTTCTAATATTTTGGGAGACAAGAGTAGGAGTCCTGAAAGCACCTTTGGTAAGTACTTGTTTTCTACAAGTGTGAGAGACTGAGAGTGGAAATAGAGCAGGTGGGAAATATTCCCCAGAGTAGACTCTAAGTACATACTTCACTGACAAATTTTATTTTACAAAACACAGGCAAGTCATTTTACAACACTTCTCTTTTCACCTGCTGCTAGTAGTTTATCTGAGATCATAATAGAGATTGCAATCACTTCAGAGAAACAACGGTGTTTTTATCTCCCATGAGGGATAGAAATGTGAGAGGGGAGAAGGGAAAGGTGAAGTAGCAAAAAGAAAGAGAAAAGGTGATGGTTTCAAGAGACCACAATAAGGATCTTCCTGTTTGAGCACACTGTAGAAAATGAAATTGTTCTTCAGTTTCTCTACTTGGCTATGGTTCTTGTTCTGTCTTTCCAATGTATTCCTAATGGGGCAAAAACTTCAGGAACTAAACATTATGCAGAGCAATAATGACAAAGAGATTTACCTTAATATCAGGAAGGTTAGCTATGGAATACTAAGTGTTACAATTTGTCTAGTCTATCTGAAATATCCTACATTTATAGAGCCACTTGGATGTATGGAAGTGAGACATGGTATTTTCCAAACCTGTGTATTAAGGACATTGTCATTTTTATTGAAGAGGTTCTAGTCTACCCTCTTGCATTCCACACCACAGGAAAATCTTGGCAAGAGGAAAACAGATATATGGTTGTCACATTCAATGAAACATAGTCAAGGGGTCTGTTACTGTAACGACTTTGGTCAGATCTACCAGTCACGCATAACTGAAATAGAGGTTTCTGCTCCCCAAATAAAGTTGTTCCTTATGCACATGTGTATACATATAATTCTTAATTCAGATGTAAATATACAGTGTCAGCCTTCTAGCAAGCACAAGGGATGAAGCTTAGTTGGGCATATGCTGAGAAATCCGTGATTTTCCACCTGTGCAAGAGGGAGTTTCCAATTTTAGAGCCCAACTATTACCAGCTGTAACAACTGTGTGGGTTTTTTTTGAGATGCTCTAGGCAAATTATAGAGTATATTGACTTTCACAGGATGCATTGTCAGTCCTGCCATGTGCTGAGATTGTTGTGAGACTTTGATTATGTAAACTTAAAACTTCAACCCCGCAAAGACAATAAATTGGCAGATTTTGAGGTTTTCTTTAACGAGCTTTAAGTGTCTTTAAATCAATAATTTACTTGCTAAATTGCCAGGAGGCTGGTAAATTCCCACAATGGTCTACCCAGAATAGTCCAGTGTTTTATATGGAGAGATCTGTAATGCAAAGAGAGGAAAAAGAGAAGGGCAAATGCATTCCTAGACAGGGAAACTACTGAATGTTTATAGCTTAAGATAGAATATATATAATTGGGGAAAAGCAATTTTGAATTTCTCTATCACCCTTCTACTAAAAGCAGCTAATAAAAAACTACACTAATCAGACTGATCCATGAAATGGGACAGAAATCTCTTTATGTCTGGAATAATAATGAAAAGTACTGTCCCCTTTGTGCTAGGAGCAGGATTATTGTTCTGCCATTAACCTCCTATAGAGGTAGCTGAGGAGCTGCCAGTTACAGAGATTTACTCATCACCAGGTGTTAAGTCATCATTCTGTAGACTGTGGGAATTAGACCAAGAGCCACAGATTTCTTGAACAGGCATTCAAAGCTTGAGTTATGCAGCTCCCTCATTATACAGCTGCTTTACTCCTTCATTCTTCTGCAGTGTATGTTGGACTTCTAGCAGAATAAAATCACCCTGGTGACACTCCATGGACAGAAGATCTCC
Source organism: Struthidea cinerea (assembly GCA_013397865.1). NCBI lineage: Eukaryota > Metazoa > Chordata > Aves > Passeriformes > Corcoracidae > Struthidea > Struthidea cinerea. The sequence continues at coordinate 66,362 of VZTI01004094.1, forward strand.
TAGAAAAGGAGATGTGGAAATACTGACTGTTCATACTGTCCAATCCACATGGGTACTAGAGCCAGCTGGCACAGACAAGAAAATGGAGCAAGCCTGCCAAAAAAGCAATTCTTCTGCAGCTAAAATGCTAAAAGGCAGTTGATGGAAGGCATCTAGTGAAAAGAAGCTTGCTTTTTGCCCTGCTTATCTAGCAGGGCTAATCATGCTGAAAGTGTTACTTTGTACTTTCGCAGATACTTTCCCTCTTACCTAAGCCATGAACCTGTTCTAACGACAGAGAAGAGTTGGAAAGCAATACTTGCCTCTGTCAGTTTGCTTACTTTTTTGGAGAATATCTGTGACAGGGGTGCTATTTTAGCTTGGATAGTTCTGAAGAATGTATTTCATTACCCTTGGGTTATGGCAATTTCTAGTTCAAAAAATCCCAGATTCCACTGGAGCAATCTTATCTTTAAATTGTGCTGTTTAGCTCACGCATTGGAAATTGGTCAAATTCGATATTGCTACACAGTGCCCAAATGCAGGTGGAAAAGGAGGCTTTTGCTGTTTTACTGGTGTTGCAAATGCTTTTGACCCATCTTATTCATTGATGTCATCCTGTAAATCATTGCAGAGAAAAATGTTACCTAAAAAAGACTGCATAACTTTTGCATGTAATGGAGACATGGAATGGATTTCTCAAATACTTTTGGACATACCCAAGGGTCTAATCAAATCACTTGAACAGCTCGCTCAGGCATAATATGAAGGCCAGTAGTTTTACTCTGCTAACCTCCACTTATCTGTTTTGGATTCCTGTTCATATTGGTATTACTGGCAAGTTGCTAAAGCCAGAATCATCTTATGACACAGACAAAGTATATGCCTATGACATGGACATTATAGACTCTTATGATATAATACAGATCCCAGAAGATCTCAACACCTTCAGCAGCTTAGTTCAGAGTGAAAACATTAATGTTTATCATCCAGCCTATTACTGTCAAATTCTGCTTCCAGCTATGCAAGTACCAGGACAGTAGCATTTACATCAGGCAGTTGTGTGAGGTCTTCGTGCGTGTCCTCAAGTGGTTTGGAATATAAAGAAATGTTGATCATGCTAGGGGATTCTGTGCTGAGATACAGGATCATACAACGTGAAACAACTAAGGACAAGTACACACACTGACATTTTCTGAAATAAAATCATATTAAGGAAACTTTCTAAAAATAAGGCATGTACATTAGGTTTTAGTTCAGACACATCTCTACTCATTTTGAAGCTCTTAGCTCTTCAACACTTGTTACTTCCATTGATTAATTTTCATTAATGCTGCACAAACACTAAAAAAAAATGCCCTTTACACAGACAGCTTACAACTTATATATGATACTAGATATCATTACAAAATTGTCGTCTCCTGCTGAGTGGAAGCCCAAGTAGGGAGACTCTACTTAAATGCATCAGTTTCTCTCCCTGATTCTCCTACTCTCAGTAAACCAAGATTCAGTGAGAGAGAGAAGTACCTGCATTCCGACATGTAGCAAAATTATCTAGCAAGGCTCCTAACCTAGATGTTAAAAGTTCTCTGGTCTTTACAAAGTACCTTTCATTGAAAACAGATAGCTCTTACATTCCATTGCCTTTGGATTTGGCACTTGGTGGAAAGCTAAGAGATCACCACTGTCAGAGGCAAAAAAAGCAGTTCTTCTGTACAGCAGTCCTACAAGCATGTAGTTACCTGCCAGGGAAGAAACACTCAAATAAGCAGCAGGAATTAGTGTACACTTTAAATAATTGGAAAGGTTTGATTTCTTGTGCTGCAGAAAAGCAATCTTTTTCATACTTCCATCAGCAGTGTAGGTATTCAATGAGAAAATTAAATTGTTGGTGATATTAATATTATCCCTTTATCCTGATTTCTAGTTGTGTATCAAATATCTGATAGAAACATATCTGCAGATGCTCTGCTGTTCCAGCTTTGTTCATCTCTTGAGACAACTACTTATCAGAGAAAACTTTCCTAGAGATTTGGTGGCTCTGAGACACAGGATCACACCCCTATGTTAATCCTGACATGTGACTTTTAGCTTAATATTTCACTAGAAAATATAAAAACAACCCTCTACCTTTTGCTCCCTGATAACAGAAATTGTTTTTCACAGGTCACACTGTTGATTTTGAGTAAAGTATACATTCTGTGTTCATATCTGACACATGTAACAAAAAGACTTGCATTCTTTGAGGGGCAAGGTCACAGGAATGTTTAGTTGATAAATGCTCTGTTTTGATGCTTTGAGTTCTTAACTCTGCTGCTTTGTCTCTAATCCACTTTTGAATCTGGGCTGCTGGGGGAGAAAGCTGCTATTTCTGTGCTAGGAAGGTCAGACAAGTGGATTAACATGAGAAAAAACATCAGTAATCTCTTGATTTTTCCATTTCCCAATTTATCATGTAACAGGGGAAATATTGCAACTAATCTTTTAACCTTTTAATGGGACTAAAGATGCAAGTAGCTCAGATGCAACACTACTCAGAGTGGCTGTCACATACCCTTGTTTTTGTTTTTTTCGGCCGGGAAATGCTTAATGATTACATTTGGTGCAACTTTGCTTTTGGTGGATCAAGTCCTGCATATTTGAACAAGTGCATTGGTTAAGAAATCTTTACAGCCAAGTTCCTGACTGACAGCTTGCTACTCTCTCTCTTTTAAAGCACTTTGGTGCCGTAGTTCTTCTGATGGGTTCTATGTGCTGGCAATTACCCTGATTAAAAACCCATTTGAGAGTTTCTAAGGTGACAGCTTAAAGTTTTAATGCTCCCTGTGATTTGTGAGAAGGAATGCACACTGTTCTCAAAACACATGAGCAGTTATTTAAGATGTGGCAAGCCCAAGCACTAAAATACAAGAATGTCAAAGACAGAATTTGTCCTCTCCAAATACTTTTGGCAAAAAGAGAATACTTAATGTTGGTAAAGAACATTCACTGTTGTCACGTTCACAATAACAAAGTGATGACTAGGAACATATTCAATACATTGGATTATATTTGTGTAGTTCAAATTCTTGGAGGTCTAGACCTGCAGGAGCCACTTCAGTACATTAGAACAGACCAAAGGTTTGTTATAATTTTTTGGTAAATGTATGGTCATTTAGAGGCTGTCTGGAAGGTAATATTTTGATAGAGCACATATTATGAAAATGTTCCCTCCCCGTCTCTGTCATTTCTGAACCCAATCTCAGTCTTGGCTCTAAGTTGGCCTCACTCTGGGGTGCTTGAATTCTCCTGTAGTAAGGAAATCTCTAATACCCTTGTTTGTCTTGTCATTTTCTGGAGGCCTAAAGGCAGCATATGCTGCTAAGATGGTAAAAGGAAAACATTTTCAATTGCTTAACTCCTGTCTAAGGTTATTTATTTATACTAAATGCTGAAAATCAAGCTGGGAAACCTGAGAGAAAGACTGACAGCCAAGTAGTTTATCTGAAGTGGTATGAAGTGCATCTTGGGAGACACTTGTTTCTGGTGTGTTTTCAATTGGATTATAATAGAGTGTTATACTAATTAGGAAATTGCCTGCATAATAAAAAGAGGTGTTATTAAAGGGAGCAAAAAAAAAAAAATTGCAATGTTATAGCACCACAGGAGTACTGGAAAGTTAAGATGGCAACCCATCAACCAGATCTTTTTCCTTACCTATCTTCTATGTCTTTTTCTTTTTTTCAGAACAAGAGGTTGAAATGAATCAGGATATCTATCCAAATAGAGTACACTGGTTACCTTTGAAAAAACTCTTTTGCACTACATAGCCAACCTTAATTTGCAGACAGTAAAGACCAATCAACAAGACAAGAATAAATATTTTTTCTAAAGCTAAGCTGGTAGATATTCTTGTCTTACTGTAATTCTTCTTATCTCTGTCTCATTTGAAGAAAGCAGAACAAATGGCATCCTTAAATTTCTCTGCCTATTTTGGCCAAAGAAACTTAATATTTATGGGGGTTTTAGTTTGTTTTTCCCCACTGCTTCCTTTCATTATTTTCTTTCTTTTTTCTGCTAGCTATGATAAACACTTGTCACTTGAGACTATTTTTTAATTGCAAAAAAGAGTAATCCAAAACATCCTAAATATTGGATGCACCTTTTTCTACTTTCATAAAATCAGAACTGTCCAAGAACTTTTACTGCTGTCAAACTCTATCTAAAATTAATTTTAAAAGTCAAAACCTTCTGACAAAAGCTCTTTTCTAGTCATGAGGAAGACTGCTATTGCACTTAAAGATGAACTATGTAAATTCATTCTCTCTACATTCCAACAGGAAAAATAAATAAATAGCCTTCTAAATAAGGGAAGCGAGTAGGAAGGAACAGCAATTCACCAAACCAATGAATAATAACAAGCATGGCAGCAACATTTTAAAAGACTGATGTCTTTTCTAAATAATATTCTAAAAATGAATTTTTTCAGAAAGGTGTACTTCAGGAAAGGAAACACTCCTTTTGCTTTGTACATAGAAAGGGAACATGTTACCTTTCATACGTTTATATCACAATTATCAGTCCAAACAATTTAAACTTCTGGTACTTGCACTACCTGCAGTCCTATAGAAATTAATTGCTAGTTAAAACTAACTATTCAAATTTAAAGTACTGAAGGTTTATTATACATTCAATATCGTTTGTGTTACCCAACTATACTATAGAAATATAT
>VZTI01004097.1:9999-32333 GCA_013397865.1 Struthidea cinerea
GTCCCAAAGTCAAAACCCAAAAAGAACAAAAAAAAAAAAAAACCCAACAAAAAACAAAGCAAAAAAAAAGAAAATAACGCAATTCACGGGGGGAAGGGGCCGCGGGACCCTTCTGGTTTGTTCCCTGGTGGCGCCTGGCCCCGAGGTGACGCGGGGAGGGCGGGGCTGGAGCTGGAATGGAGCTCGGGACACTCGGGGCGGGAGCGGCGCCTTTCACTGAGGTAGCGGGACCAGCACTTCCACGTAGTTGAGCGGGAAGAAGCCGGACTGGCCGTGGATCATCCCCTCGTACCAGTTCTCGTCGATCTGGTTCGTCAGGGTGATGATGTCGCCCTCCTTGAAGCCCAGCTCGCCGTCGTTCTCGGGCTCGAAGTCGTAGAGGGCTTTGCAGCAGGGCTGGTCCAGGGGGGCTGCGGGGACAGCGGGGACGCGTCAGCAGCACCCCACGCAGCCCTGCCCTGGCACCAGGGATTCCTGCCGCGGGCTCTGGATCCTGCCTGGGCTGGCAGGGCTGGTTCCACTGGCCCTTCCCTTGCCCCTCCAGTTCCTCCGTCACCCCGCTCCAGCCCCGGTCCCAGCGCAGATCCTGCCTCCAGCACCCCGTGCGCTGCTCCTGCCTGGATTTCCCACATTCCAACCTGAACGTGACCACTGGCAAGCCACGTTATCCCTCCGGAGAGGGGAGAACCTGCCCTGTAGCTCACAGGTGGGGTTGGACATGGAGGGGGACCCTGGAGGGGTCACCCCACACCTGAGGGTGACCGAGGGACAGGACAGTGCCTGCCTTCCTGGCCACGGGGCTTCAAACCCATGAGCAGCCCCAAAGAAAAGGAGAAACCCAAAGTCTCGTTCCCCCAGCTCAGCTCCAGGATTTAAACATCACCTTTCGGCTGCAAAGGGATTTTCTGTGGGATTTCCTGCTGCTCACCCTGTGCACTGACATTTTGGGACTCAGCTTTGGAGCTGGGAGGATCCCAGTGGGAAGGGACTGAGCTGAGAGAGAGCACCAGGGCCTGCAGGACCCCCCAGCCCTCCCCACTGTGCTGGGGCTCAGCCAGGGAAAGGGAACGGCAGCCAGCACATCCAGCTGCTGAATATCCCTGAAGTGTCCCAGGCCAGGCTGGACGGGGCTGGGAGCAGCCTGGGACAGCGAAGGTGTCCCTGCCCACGGCCGGGGTGGAATGGGATGGTCTGGAAGGTCCCTCCCAACCCAAACCACTCCATGATTCCAGGACCCACAGCAAGGGAGGCCCCAGCACGAGAAGAGCACTCAGAAGTCACCACAAGCAGCAGCCAGACATCGATGGGTTTGGGAGAACTCCCCAGACCACCAGGCTGGTCCCACCACCACGTCCCTGCTCCAGGCTCCTTCCCGGCACAACAGCTCCAAGCCCCAGCCCCAGCCCAGCCCTGGGATCCCAAGGTCCTGCAGGAGGAACCACGGACCCCACATCACCCCACAGCCCCTCCGAGGCTCCTCGTGCCCAGCTGGGACCACACCCCACACACTCCATGAGCTGAAGCTCTGCCTCCTCCCTCCAGGATTCCACAGGGACACGGGAGCAGGAGTGGGAGAGATCCAGCCTGGGTGCTTTTAAGAACAGGGAAATCCTTGAGGTGTCTGATCTCTCCTGGGAAAGCACCTGATCCCTGCGGATCAGGACATGCCTGGGTGCTGGGAGCTGCTGCAGCTCCTCCGGGTGAGCCAGGCCCCGGTTTTGGGGTGGAAAATCCCACTGGAGCGGGGCTGGGTTAATTCAGGGCTCAGCTCAGGCTCAGCACGGAGGGATGAGCAGCTCCAAGGAGCAGCAGCAGGGAGGAGCAGCCAGGAGGGACGGGGAGAGGAGGCCACACAGGGAGCAGTGCAGAGGGAGGAAACTCACGGATACTCCTGACGGAGGCCCGGGACAGCTTGTCCGACCGGAAAGAGGCGGAAGCTGCTTCCAAACAAAAGAGAGACATGCTTAAACCAACGGGAACGGGAGATGGGGACAGGCAGGGCCCGGAGGGATCTGTTAGGAGAAACAGGAGGGCCCACATGCTGTTAGGAACCCGCCGGGATCTGGGAGGGAGGGAGGGATGCAGCGGGATGGAAAACAAGGAGGGAGGGAGGGAGAGAGGCTTCAGTTTTCCTGTCTGGCACTGACAGCGAGAGGCCCAGGCTGGAGACCCCTCTGGCACATCCCCAACGCCAACACAGCAAAGGCTCCTGGGTCCCAGGAGAAAACAGCCCGATCTAGAGGCATTCCCGACGTTTTCCAGAGCCGCTGGCTCGTGCAGGAGCATCCAGCACACCAGGAACACCCTGTGCAGGCCGAGCAGCCGCCCTCCTTCCCCGGGAGGCTGCTCCAGAGGCACCAGCAAACACCTGGGACAGCGTTACCTGAGACTTTGGGGGTGGGGTTGCAGGAGAAGCCCCCGTTGGACTGGTCGGTGTCCCCGAAGTCGTACGTCTCCCTGGGCTTGGGTTTGTATTCCCGCTTGGGACGCGAGGAGGCCTCCCTCATCCTGGGACAGGGAGAAGAAACGTGGATCAAGTGCAACAAGGAACGAACAGGAGGAGACCACCACGGCGTTTGTGCTCCTGGGTGGTGACACAGGGGAGGAAGTGGTCTGCAGACAGGGATTTGCACCAGGTGGGACGTCCCCGGGGTTTGGGATCTGCCCTTGGAGAGGGCCTCACATCCCGGGTTTTGCTACGGAACGCTCAGGAATTCAGGCCAGTAGAGGACACTCGTGCTGTAGTTTTAAAGCTCAGATTTGGCAGGATCCTCCCAGCTCCTCCCAATTCAAAGCAGGCATGGGATCCACTCCGGAGTTTCTCCCAGGAGGGAAGAGCAGGAGGGGCAGCACTGCCAGATCCTCCCGAGTGGGGAGGCTGAGGAAGGAGAGGTGGGACGAGCCTTCCTCAGCCAGGATTTGGGCTGGATCAGACACCCAACTAAATTCAAATCCCACCTGGAACAGCCAAAGGAATTGGCTTTTTCAAGGCCAGGCTGCACGGGGCTCGGAGCAGCCTGGGACAGTGGAAGGTGTCCCTGCTCCATGAACTTCAAGGTCCCTTCTGACCCCATCCATTCTGTGATTCCAAGGGGAACTCGGGTGTTCCAGGCAGGAACCACGGGGAGAGCTCTGGCTGGGAGCACTGGGACTCACCTGCGCTTGAGCTTCTCGGCGAGCTCGTCCAGGATCTGCACGGCCTGCCTGTGGTAATCCAGCTGGGCATCCACCAGGGCGGACAGCTGGCTCACCTGCTCGATCTGGGGAACCACCGGGCTGGGATCAGCGCCTGCTCCCCGCCAGAGCCTCCTGCGCTGCCCGCGGGGCTGCGCTGGGAAGGGCAGCAGTGTTTGGGATTTCAGAGAGCGCAGCGCAGCACCGGCTGAGACTGCGCGGCCCGGAGCACACCTCCTGCCACTCCGCCTTTGCCAGCTGGGAAATCCTTCCCAAATCCTTCCCAGCTGCGTTACCCCCCAAACTCAGCCCCCCACCGCCCCGAGAGGAGCCTGTTTGGTGCCAGCCACAGGCTCTGCTCTGGCCAAGAGCTGGAGCAGCGGCTAAGCCAGGGCCTGTCAGGTCACTCAGATCCGGGTTTTCCCAGAGCAGAACCACGCTCGGGAGAACAGGAGTGGAAATTGGTGTGCAATCAGTGCCTCCCTCAGGAGGTGCCACCCCCGGGACACGGAGCCCCCAGCTCTGTGCTCCCACACTCACATCTGTCTCCAGCAGGTTGTGCATGCTGGTCTCTGCCACTTCCTTGGATTCCTCAAACTTCTCCATGGCCTGCCGGAGCTCCTCATCGGGGATCTTGCCCTGTCGCTTCTTCTTGTAGTCAAAGTCCAGGCGTCTCCCTTCCAGCTTCTTGAGATGGTGCTGGGAAAGGATGGAGAGAACAGGGAAGAGGGAAAAGCCAGAGCATTGGAAGGGCAGCTCCAGTTACAGGCTGAGCTCATTTCTGGTGTCAGAAACCTGATCTGCTGTGGCTCCCACCTTTGCTCCAGGTGGGAGAGAGGCTCCAGGGTGTGATGGGGGAATGATTCCAGACCCTTTCCACCGAGGAAAAGGCTGCAGAGCAGCCCAGGTCTGTTCCCCACAGAAGCCTTTTGGGAAGGTGAAGAGGTGTCCTGCTACTTTCAGCTCCCCAGGAGCTGCAGAGATCTCTGGACACCAGGAATGTGGGTTCTGGGCACTGCACTCCTGGATCTTAGGGCAGGGATGTTTAAAGCAGCCCATGGAACCGGGGTACAGACAGGCACTGAGGCAGCTCTTGGTGGTTATTTCACCCAGGACACCACTGACAGTGAACAGTGACAGTCTCCCCTCAGGAGACCTGCCCGAGGAATTGGAGGTTGGGTGGATCCTGTTACAAAGCCTGGCCTTGTCTGCGTGTAGCACACGGGAGCTGCTGAGCTCCGTTTTCCCAGTGAGACCCCGGAGGGCTCCTTGGGATGCTGAGTAGAGACCTGAGGGGAGCTTGCTCGGAGCTTGGAGCCCAAATTTATCCCATCTGGGAGCTCACAGCACTAAGAACCCAGTTCAGCAAGCCCAGAAGGGGTGTTGGGATGTATTCCCACAGCACCCTCCATCAAACACGGCAAATGCAGAACCATTCCAACCTGCATCCAGCCTTTTGGGCTGCTCAGGAGCAGCAGCAGCAGCGCTGAGCAGGGAGGAAATACCAGAGGGTCTGGAGGGAGAAAACACACGCAGAGCAGGGAATTCCCGCCAGCCCTCGGTTCCCACCGCGCCAGAGCAGGCGGCTCCGTGCACCAACAGCCAAAGAGCCCAGGCAGCAGGGAGAGGAGGAGGAGGGAAATCCACGGGGGTGTTTACCTGGATCTCTTTCAGGTCTTTGTCACACAGGTTCTGCAGGGGATCAATGAAGTTCTGTTTGACTTCAATGTCCAGCGAGTCCTTCACCTCCGCCAAGCGCTTCATGGATTCGCCGGCGTCGAGGAGCGCGTCCCCTGCGGGGAGAGGAGCAGGGGAAGGGAATCAAACAGAGCCCGAGGCCCCGGGGCTGCAGAAGCCACTGTGTGTCCCAGAACCATGGAATGGTTGGGCTTGGAAGGACCCTAAAGCCCATCCAGCCCCACCTTCCACTGCCCCAGGTTGCTCCGAGCCCCGTCCAGCCTGGCCTTGGGCACTCCCAGAGCTCAGAGTCACTCACTGGAAGCTGTTCAGTTCCAGCCTTCCCTAAGGCTCTGGCCACTCTGACACTTCAGCCAGGCAGACTTGCAGCAAAGCACACTCAGTGCTGGCTTTTTAGTGCAGAGGAAACATTTAGAGATTGAATTATTCCTGTGCAGCTTTGGCAGAACAACGGTTTCAGCAGTGCATGAACGCAGGAAAATACACGAGTGAGAGAGAGGGTCAAGGGAAAACATCTCTCCACTGTCCAGCTGGAAAAATCAATACAGCAGAAGTGTTATTTCAATTGTAATAACTCTGAATAACCTGGGAGGGAGGGATGGAGTCCTCAATGCTGCTTTAAGGAGGCCATTAAGGAAATAAAGTTTGGTGTGTGCTCCTGAAAGCTTCCTTCCCTTGCTCTCCTTGGTGCCTGTGAGCCAGGACTGATCCAGAGCTCTGAGCTGGCCAGGGAGGATCTCCAAAACCCTCTGTCAGTCCCAAAAGCAGCCAGAGGTTTTTAATTTTCCTGAGGCAAGGCAGCTCCTCCCTGCCCTGGCAGAGCCAGCTGTGCTGCCCCGGGGCTGTCACGTGCCTGGCCGAGGTTCCAGGGGATTAAAACTGATCTCGACAAAAGGCTTCACCCCCTCCTCCCTGCCAGTCACACGTGGCTACGAGGAACAGCCACGCCAGAAGATTTCTTGGCTTCAGCCTCCCTATGGAACCACAGCAAGGTTCGGGCTGGAAGGGATCCTTGAGAGCTGTGTGGAACTCCCAGTCTTGCTCCGTCCAGCTCCTGCTTCACTGCTCAGTTTAGAGGGAAGTTTTTTCCTTTACATGCAAATTTATCTCAGTGTTTGATAAGAAAGTGGGTTTGCCATGGATTGGGATCCAGGATACCTGGGATCACAGAACAATGGAATGGTTTGGGATGGAAGGACCTTAAAACTCATGGAATCCCACGCCCTGCCATGGGCAGGGACACCTCCCACTGTCCCAGGGTGCTCCAACCCAGCCTTGGGCACTGCCAGGGATCCAGGGGCAGCCACGGCTGCTCTGGGCACCCTGTGCCAGGGCCTCCCCACCCTCACAGGCAGGAATTTTTGCCAATATCCCATCTAAACCTCCTCTCCTTCCCTTTGAATCTGCTCACCCTGCAAGTCTCTGAACCCCTTTTGAGCCCCCCCCAGCTGTTTGGTGGCACAGAGTTCACCCAACCCCTTCCAGAATTTAGAGCGACACCTTGCAAGCGACTCAGGGGCCTCCCCCACTCCCCCCCTGCAATCCCGAGGGCCACTCACCGAAGTTGGAATCCTCTCCCAGCTCCTTCCCGTAGCGGATCATGCACTCCCCCAGCAGCCCCTCGGACTGGGGGTAGCCGGGGTTCTTCACCTGCCCGCGGATCTTGGACATGGTGTTGAGCATGGTGAGCTTGGCTCTGGAAGCTGCCACAAAACGCCTCAGCCTCAGCTCAGCCTCCTCTGCATTCCCTGCATCCCTCGGCTGCTGCCAGCGGGGTTTTATTTTCCCCCTGCTACACCCAAAGCCAAGAGGCTCCATTGTCTCCATCCCCCAGAAATATCCCTCGCTGAGAAAAAAGGTTCTTTTCCAAGACACAAAGCAAAAATAGTTCCCCACAGCTTGGCCAGGGAAGGCCAAAGGAGTTTCCCCAGCCCTCCCAGTGTCCCTGGAGTGCTCTCTGGAGCAGCTGGCTGGAAGGATGCAGGGCTGACAGAGCCAGCCACCCTTCCCAGCCCAGAAACACCACTTTTCCTGCACATTCCAAGAAAAACGGGTCCCCTTAGGGCCTCTCCAATCTGAGGCAAAGGCTGCATCTGTTCTTTCCCTGTTCAACAGCCTGGATTCAGGGCAAGAGGGGCACCCAGATCTCCCCCTGACCCAAACCTGGAGCAAAAGGGATCTCCCTGATCTCCCTGCCCATCTCCCCGTTTCCCTGGGAAGCTGGGAAGGGGACAGGGGAGGTCCAGGCCCTCACCTGGGTTGGGCTGGAGGTACTCTATGGTTCTGGTCAGTACTTCTGTGACGGCCTTGCTGGTCAGGTCCACTTTCTGCAGGAGACACGAGAGCCCAGTGAGGATCAGCTCGGGGATTCAGCCAATCCCACGGGAGCCATGGGGTGATTTTGGAGATTCCTCTGGTTACCCGCTCACCTTTTCCATCTCCTTGAAGTCATCGTCCAACTTGGTCCCTTCGGCCCCTCCGACCTTCTCGCTGACCAGCTGTGGGGAAAGGACAAGGGAGGAGGATCAGGCACTGACTGAATCTTTCCACCTCACGGAATAATTCCCTGGGGGGAAAGGGAACAGGGATGGTCCACACAGCACCTGCAAGAGAAAGGAGACGGCAGGAACAGCCCAAAGACCCTCAAAAAGACCCCACCAAACCCCCAAACATCCCGAGCACCCAAAGCACGGCTCAGCCAGGACGTTCCTCACCCACCGGGAGCTCCACAGCTCCTTAAATCCCAGCCCACGGCTCCAACTCCAACGCCTGCTGGAAAAAACAAGCAGCACAAGCGTCTCTCAGCTCCATTTGGAGCCAAGGACTCAGTTTCACACACGGCAAAATCCAAGTAAACAGGGAACGAACACACTCAGCTCCCGGCAGCCAGCACAGGAACAGCCCGGGGACAGCAGAGCCACCACTCCGAGGGGAACTGCTGGAGCAGCTCGGGATCTGGGATGAGGGGTTGGAATTCTTTGTCAGAGGAGATGTTTGACAAGCTGGGAAGTCAGGGCTCATTTGGGCCGTTTTTGGGAGGCCTCGCCAGCTTCCTGCTGGGATCCCTCGGTTCAGGAGCAGCCCCCACTCCCTAACCCACACCGATACCTGCCCGAGGGCAATAAACGCCTCAGTAACCCACCCCGAAGTGTCCTTCCCTCAGCCCCAACAGGGGAACGCTCCCTTCCCGGCCCCGTGCCGGGTGCCGAGGGAAGCAGCAGCGTCTGGGGATGCAGGACACGGGAACTGGCCAAAACTGGAATCATGGAATCGCTGAGGTTGGAAAAGACCTCCAGGATCACTGAGTCTGACCACGTTCACCACCACCCCGTGTCCCCAGGCGCCACATCCACACGTTTTTTTGGACTCCACCGCTGCTCTGGGCAGCTGTGCCAATGCCTGGCCACCCTTTCCATGAGCAAATTTTCCCCGATTTCCAACCTAAACCTTCCCCGCTGCAACTTGAGGCCTTTTCCTCTCGTCCTGCTGTTTTCTGGGAGCAGAGTCCAACCCCCACCTGGCTCCACCCTCCTGTCAGGGACTTGTGGAGAGCAATTAGTGATTATTTTGCCCCAAACAGCAGCAAATTCCCCATGCAGACATCCAAAGTGGTCCGGGAACCTGGCACTGGCTCCCAGGGTTCCACGTCTGCCCCGGGGCACAGCCAGGATTCCTCCTGTTTGTACGGAAAACTCCAGATCTGAAGGAACAATCGGGTTTGTTTACTCCAACATCAAATATTTGATTTTTATCGAGGCTTTCTTCCTCTGGAACACTCCTGCTCCCGTGGGGATACAAAATGGGGCTGGATGTTTTTTGAGGAAGAGGGGGAGGGATCCCTTTAGGGAATTATCCAGGTTCAGAGACATCACACCAGCCACACTGGGAAGGGAAGGGAAAAAAAGAGAGGAAAGGAAAGGAAAAAGAGAGAGGAAAGGAAGGAAAGCTCTACTGGTTCGCCCAGCTCTGGATTTCACTCTCCTGCTTTAACTCCCCGATAAGGGACACAGGACACAGCCAGAGCGAGCCAGGACGGCCAATCCCTGCTCCCTGCTCCCCATTCCCTGCTCCCTGCCAGGCCGTGTCCGGCCAGCCCTCGGAAGCGGCTCCAAGGGGTATCCTCACCCCCAGCTGCCTGCAGATGGAGAACCCATCCGAGTGTGATTTCCTGCTTTCCTTGGACGCCTGCTCCACACCCGGGGTGCCAGCACACACCCCGGCCCCGAGCTGGGCAGGCACGCTCTCCTCTCGAGCCTGGAAGAAATCCCAGGAGCCCTTTCCAGGCCTGCCAGGACAAGCTCAGCAGGGCACAGCTCTTCCCCAGCTGCCACCCCCCGCCCCCTGCCAAGAACCCCACACCCAGAACGGGGTCCCTTCTGCACCTCTGGGAACCTGCTCTGTACCCTAACACACCTGGCAAGGGTGCACTCATCCCAAGCAGTTCCATTCCCACTTCTCTCCCCGGATTTGGGGCCTGGGAAGCTGTAAATAACCCCTGACAGGACTCTGCTCCAGGGGCCCGCATGCCAGGCAGGCAGAATCCATCACCACAGCGATTCCGGAGGCTCCACACCCTCTGGAGAGCCCAGAGAGCCAAAGGAGGCAAAACCCCCTCATTTCCAGACTAATTTTAATCCTCCTTTTGACGTCCAAGAAATGCTGCTGCTGCCCTGCTGGGAGGGAATAATGAGATTGAGGTTCTCTCCCTGCTGGCTCTAATTAAACTGGGAGGCGTCAGCACGGGAGGGAAGGAGGAGGGACTCCATCCCCACATCCCCACGCTCCCAAATCCCTCAGGAAGGGAGACAAACGAACGCAGATCCCCCAGACAGGAGCCAGGAGGAGCCACCACCGGCTCCTCATTTAACCTGGAGCCTCACGACGCGATCGGGAGCCAAATTTCCAAAGTGCCACATTGTGCAGCTCCACAGGGCCTGGGAAGGATGAGAAGGGGGTGCCTGCCTTCCTCTGGGAAGCACTGACCTCTCCAGGATCTCACCCTTTGCTGGGAGGGAGGGAGGGAGGAGAGATCCATCCATCCAAGGAAGGAAGGAAGGAAGGAAGGAAGGAAGGGTTTATCCATACATTGCTTGGCTTAAGGGAACTGGAAGGCAGTTGGAGGGATGCTGGCGCAGCAAATTCCAGCAGCCCTTCCCCCAGGAAGCAGCCATGGGGCTTTTTGGAGGATGTGCTGACAATTCTGCATTTTTATTTCTTGAGCAGCCAGGAGAAGGCTTGGGATACAGCCCTGTTCCCCTGGCTGGGATCTAACCTCTCCTGAAGCCAGGCGTGGAGGCTGCAGAGAGCAGACATGGAAACGGTTAAAAACCAAACCAAACCAAACCAAACATTCCCTGGGAGTGAGGGAGCAGAACAAGTCCGGCCTCTCTGGTTTCTGGACGGGGCACATCCAAGGGGTTCACCCCGGGAGCAGCCGGAGCCTTCGGCCAAACACTTCCCAGAGCAAATATTGGCACAGGGCGCTGCAGTCGGGTGGCACAGCCCGGGCAGATCCATCTGCTCCCAATTGGCTGCTGCTGGCAGCTCAGCTGGCGTTCCACCCGGAATTTCACCTGGAATGCCACCCACAGGGCCCTGGGAGGGGGTGAGGGCTGAGGCAGCCTGGGCACCCCAACGAGGCGCCGGGAATCCACCCCTCACCTGCCCCCGTGTTTAATTAGAAGGATGCAGCTCAAATATGCCCCAGATGGCTCCGACCTGAGATCAGCGTGCAGGGAGGTGCCTCGGATTCCTGGGGTGCCGGGAGCATTCCCGGGAGCTCGGCATCCAGCCGGGCTCATCCTCGGGAGAGCTCACCCAGACACGGCCCCTCTCCACCCGAGGCTGCTCCAGCCACGCTCCGCAGCTCCATTTTAGAGCTCCCGGGGGATTCCTTCAGACTCCTGGGCTGGGGCGTGGGAATGGGAACAACCCCGGCCTCCCCCTGTGCCCAGCCCCACCGCGGGGGAAGCTCTTGGGGAATGAAAGAGCCGTTGTTGGAATGAGCCCGTGTGGAGCGAGGGTGGCCGGGGGAGAGGCAGGAGTGGTGTGCGAGCACAGGGAGGGAAGGAGGGATGCACAGGGACTCTCCTGGCAGCTGGACTGGGAAAGGAACGTGGGAATGCCGCACGGCCGCTCCCAGCTCCCGGGAGCGTGGCTGGGATGAATTCAGGAGAGCAGCAGATCGGGAGAGGCTTTGGGAGCGGTGGGTGAAGCTGCTCCCCGAGCAGAGCTGGGCATTCCCTGCATCATTCCAGGGCAGAGGTGGGACAGATGTGGAGAAAAAAAAAGTGATTCTTGGGCTACACCATCAGCAAAATCCCTGATAAACTTGGGAAGGTGCCAGCAACCAAACTTCCCCAGCTGAGGAGCTCCTCGAAAGCTGGAGAAGGGCAGATTCCAGCACATCCACCCTGAGGGTCCTGTCTGCCCAGCCCACGGAGGAGGGAGCCTAAGTCCGTGTTATTTTCCGCTAATCACCAGCTTCCCCACGGGATTTCACAGACCTCATTTCGATAGTTTGCTCTCCAGCCTTTAAATATTTTTAAATGGAAAATTATCTCTAATTCCCTCAGCCTCAAACAAGCAAAACACACCAAGAGAAACCCAAAAATCAGGGTTTTTTTTTAAACTCGCTTTCTTTTTTTCTGTGGCAGTCAGCCCTATTTATAACACATCAAACATTTGCCATCCTTGCAATCAAAACAGTTCCCTACAGTCGGCTGAAAACCTTATTCCTCCAGACTCTGGGGTATCAAAGCCTTCCTCTTCCTCCCCTCCACCCTCCCAACAGCAAGTTCCCATCAAGAAATATAAAAACAAACCCACAGACGAGCAAACAGAAGCAGCTCTGCCCTGGCTCCCTTCATCCCAGCCCAGGGGGAAAAGCCAGCCCACAAACCCATGGAAAAAGGGGTGGGAATGTTTTCAACCCCCCACAGCTGGGCACAGACACGGAGGAGGAGGAGGAGTTAAGGAAAGCCGGGGTTAACTGGGATCGCTGGTGCCCAGTTTCAGCTGCGCCCAGCGACACACATCTGTGGGATGCTCCATAAAACCTAAACAGAGCCACCCCCACCTCTCCAGCTCAGCAGGGCGTGACTCCCTGGCACTCAGCTTCATTTGGGGTCATCCCCTTCACCCCAGCGCCGTACCCCGCGGAGCCAACGTGACCCTTCCCAGCTCCGCGTGTGGGTTTGAGCCAGTGGGGCTTGGCAATGGCAGGGCTGGACAGACCCCAAAACCTCCTGGAAAAACACGCCAGCCCAGCTGCGGCACCTGGAAAAGCCTGGGGGTTCTCCTGGAGTGCCCCACAGGGCTCTGACGGGCCGGGGCCATCCCGGGATCCCAGCTGTGACCCCGGCAGCGATGCCCTCCCCAGAGGCAGCAGGCAGCCCGGGCTGGGGCGAGCGGGGCACACCCACAGCACGGCACGCTCCGAGCTGAGCAGCTCCTGACCTACTTTGAGGAGAAGAAAACAGATCCCAGTGTTTATTGTGTGGAGCAGGGGAGGAACAATTACCTCCAGCCTTGGAAGAGGGAGGCACATTCCCAGTGGCTGCCCCTGGATCCCTGGCAGTGCCCAAGGCCAGGCTGGACGGAGCTCGGAGCAGCCTGGGACAGTGCAAGGTGTCCCTGCCCAGGGCAGGGTGGGACTCCACGACCTTCAAGGTCCCTTCCAACCCAAACCACTCGGTGACCCTGGGGTTTCTCACATCCCCTCCTGGCAAACCAGAGGAGGAGGAACAGCAGCCGGAGCTCTCAGGCTCCAGCCCCTCCGAGCATGCCCTGCTGCTGGCTCCCAACGCCATCCCTATGGATCCGACCTGCCTGGGCGACCTGGACACTCAATCAGACTCCAGTGTCTGATGTTCCTGAGAAACAGCTCCCAGGAGCGTTTTCCACTCTGAAATCCAACTCTCAGCCTTCTTCTGCAGCTCCTTCCCTGTGTTTTTCCCATTCCCATCTTTCACGAGAGGCCACAGTCCTGGCTGAGCCTCGCACCCAAGCGCCAGGGATGAGCTCCATGATGGAATCATGGAATCGCTGCGTTGGAAAACACTCGTGCCAAGGCACTCGAGGTGCTCGGCTGCCTCCAGACACGTGCGCAGGGAAAACGTGTCTCGGAACACCCCGAGCTCCCACCCCCTCAGCAGCTGAGACTGGGATCTCTCCCCTCCCCACAGCGCCACAGGAATTCCTTGATCTGGAGCAGGAAGGTCAGCCCAGAACAATGAACAGCTCCTTCCCTTCCCTCCGCCGAGGAGGAAAGGCTTCCCAGTGACCTCGGGTCGTAATCTTATCCTATGGAAACCGCAGGGAAGAGCTGCACAGGCGGCTTTCCAGGAGCCACCTGCCAGCCCTCCTCCTCCTCCTCAGGATCGGGTGACTCATCTCCATCCCGCAGATGGGCTGCAGGAATGAGGACAGCGGGAATTAAAGGCAAACCCGGCATTTCAGCAGCACCAGCGGGGCCGGCGGCAGCGCCGGGCCAGCCAAGGGCACTCGGAGGATGCTCCGCAATGCAGCTGCTCCTTCCCGGCTCTGGGAATTCCTCCCCTCCTGGGCTGCGCCAGGGCAGCGCTCAAACCCTGGCTGTGACCCCCGGTTATCAGGCTCCCTGCTCATCCCGGCGACCTCCCAGCTGCCTTTTCCAGCAGGAGACAGACGGGGCCGAAGGGCACGACCCTGCCCCCAGGGCAGACTCATCCCAAAGGATGAAGGTTTCCATAGGAGTCTTGGAATGCTCTTGCTGGAGGGATGGGGGCACCACCCAGCAGCCATTTGCATCTTATTTTCTCCTGTTATTATTTCTCACACGCTCTGAACCAAACCAGACACAATTTCTATTCAGCTGGGAAAAAAAATCATGGAATTGGGTCAAATTCCAGGGAAAACACAAACACGTGAGGAAGCAGCAGCAGCTCCTCTCTCCCAGCAATGATTTCCCCTCACACACTTCCAGTGACTTCAGCAATCGAGAGGAAGTTCCCTAAACCGAGGGGAAACGTGGAACACTGGCCTTGCATCCCGCCTTCCTGCCCAGCCTCCCCGTGTCCCATCCCAGTGAATCACAGCCTGGCTTTTCCAAGGCTGCTGAGCCATCACTCCTGGGCAGCTCCACCCGGCCCCAGGCCCCGGAGGAGCAAAGGCAGCGGCTCCTCGCCCTGGAGACTTGGAGCTGCTCTGGAGCTGCTCTTTAGATGGGATACAAAAGTGCAGAGCGCTCAAAGTGCCTCCTAGGAATTGCAATCCTTGTTTTTTCCAGCTGCAAAGCCTCGGGAAGAGCACCCAGCAGCCTTGTCCTGCAGTCAGCGTTTGGAGGGTCAGCCCACACGGTGCTCCGAGGGATCTCCCAAAAAACAAGGGGAAAACGGGGGGAAAGGAGGGTGTAAGACACCCGTAAATGCCTGGGGAAAACACCCAGCTGCGAAGAAAAGCAGCAGAAGGGATTTCTGCTCCCTGTGAAAACCAGGAAAAACACCTCCCGGAGGTGCAGGACACTGCTGGAACCACCCAAAGTGAGGACACCGCGGGAGGCAAGAGACTGCCGAGGAGCGGGGAAGGAGACAGAGAAACCTCTGGATGTGCAGGATGATGGCAGCAAGGCAGGGTGGGACGGGGGGAGCTGCTGGGACACGGCTCTACAGCCATCAGGGGGATCAAAAACGACCCAACTGCCCCCAAAGGAAGGCAAACTCCTCTTCCTGGCTCGGGCCGGGCGAGCCCCGTGCAGGGCACGTCTCACACGGACAGCCCCGGCGCCCTCCCGGCGTGCACAGGCATCAAAGGGGACAGGAACGGCCGAGGACACTGTAAACACCCCCTTTCCTCGTTCCTTTGAATTCTAGGAAAAGCTCCGTGGCTATCGGAGCAGCGCACGGCATCCTAAGGAAAGGGAGAGCGGGAAGGAGCGATCCCAGCGTCCCCGAGGCTGCCGGGAGCAACCAGGGGCGGTGCTGGATCAAACTCCTGCACCAGCTCCTCCAGAGCTCTGCGCCAGGGCCCTCCGCACATCCAGGGGTTTTGTCAGCTTCCAGCCCATCCGAGATGCTGCTGAACCCATCCTTTTCCTCACCGCGCACTAAGACTCGTTTTGGAACGGTTTAAATGGGATAAAAGCCCGCCCAGCACCTGGCATCAGTGTGGCCGTCCTGCCCTGCAGGCGGAGCCAGAGGTGGCCCAGAAATCCTGGGAGACGACATTTGGAGGACGTTTTATCCCCGTCAGGCACAAAATCCCAGACTCTTTGCCCTTTGTAACTCCCCCAGCGCAATCGGGAGGAGCTTTACTGGGACAGGAGCTCCTCCAACATCTGGCACTCCGGATTTGCGCTGCCCCTGCTCCCCCGGAACCGCGCAGACACGTCAGCAGCAAACAGGACGGTTTCTAATCCACAGAAGAAAATCAGGGGGAAAAAAAACCCAGCACCTTCTCCCGCAGTAGATTCGCTTCGGGTGTAGGTAACTGTTCACCCTTTTTCTGCCTTTTTCATCACGGAAGTGGCAAAATTAAGTTCAAATGCAGCTAATCCTGGGAGGCCAAACCAGATTTGGTCAGGGAAGTGGTTAATAAATTATCACTGAGGAATAAAGCCTGGCCCAGCCAGGGGGTGCAGCCGGGTTTTTCAGGCTCTAGGATGAATTATGAAGCATTTTCTCAATTAGGAAAAGCCCTTTAAAGCTTTAATCATGCAAATTTAACCTTCTGTCGCAAAGACAGAATTTCATTATGGAGATGTTTAACTCATCATTTTTTTTCCTTCGCAGCAGAAAGCAATTTAATTAGTGACAGTAGCATGAACTTTATTAATAGCCAGGCATTAGGAGATCCTAAAATTCCCAGTGGCTTTAAAAAGACCGGTTCTATTAATTAGCTATGGGTGGCAAAGCCGGAAGGGGAGGGTTACAAGGGTTTTCTTGGAAGCAGGAGCAATCCAGACTCTCCCAATGGATTCTCCATCCACTGGGAGAGGAGCAGGAGCTCAGGCACCTCCAGGTGCTCCCAGCAGCATCCAGCCCCAAAACCAGGCGAGGAACCCCCAGCAGCTGCTTCACCCCTGAGCCTGGGCCGAGCGCGGCCCTTTCCTGCCAGAGGAACCTGCTCCTGAAAGCCACGGGATCGCCGACTGCAGGGACGGGGTGAGGGGAAGAGGAAAAGGAAATCTTTAAAAAACCACCAATTATCGCTTTTATAATCACAGGGAGAGGCCAAGATGGGCCAGATCCTGCACTAAGTCCTGTCACAGAGCAGCTCAGGAAAAGGGAAGCTCTGGGATGCTGTGGGGCTTTCCCAGGCCCATGACCTGGATCTTTCCCATCTGATCCAGGAGGAAGGCTGGGACATGGCCGTGGCACAGCTCAGAGGGAGCAGATCCGCAGGAAGAGACAGGATCGGCCTCCTGCCTGCTCCCAGTCCGGGCATCGCACCCCAGGCTGGATTAATCCGTGCAGTTAAGGATGGGAAGGAGCAGGGACAGCGACCTCGGAGCCTTATGGAACACCACCAGGGTTGGGATGCAGCTCTGAGTTTCCGTGTGAATGAGTTCAGCTGGAATTGCAGGATTTATTTTATTTGGATTAGGGATTTATTTTATTTCTGGGCTTTTCAGCTGTTCTCCATCCTGCCTGGGCAGCAGCCTGCTCCGGGAGGGACAGCGCAGGGATACAGCAGGATCAGCCCCTCGCATCCCACCGGACACCAATTCCCTCCCCGAGGGCAGGCTGGGCTTTGGCACCGGGACTTCCGCAGTCTCAGGCAGGAGGAGCTGCCCTGCTCCCTCCCTATCCCCCAGTATTCCCACAGGGATGGGGCTGGGAGCCCTGGCAAAAGGCACTGGCATGTGCAGGGATGGGGGAGAGGAGGAAGAAGGAAAAAAAAAACGTGCTGAAGAAATGAATCAGCTTTTACAAGCCAGGCTGCCTGATCTCATCCCCATTTTGCTCTTTCCCAGGAGGAAAAAGCAGTGGCAGGGAAAAGGGGGAGGAAGGATTTCCTTCCGCTGCATCCAGGAACCATCCCCTGTGAAATCAGCTGGATAAATCCATGATTTCAGGCAGATGACGTGGAACCAGCATCCCAAGGCCACATGATCCCCCAGCCCTGAGTCACGGATCCTTCCCTCATCCCAGATTCCCCAGCTGTGAGCACAGGATAACACTTTCCCTGGCTGACATCAGACACGGGAAGGGAAGCAAACGGAGCAGGATGCAGAGCTGGAGTTTCCCAGCACTGTTTTCTGTCTCTGCCTTCCAGGAATCGGAGCTCCCGTTACTGTCGGAGCCCAACGGCTGCAAAAACAACCTCAAAGGGGGGGAAAAGCCAATTTATAGGAAACTCTGGTGAGAAACAATCCTGGAAAAAATGAAACCTGCTGGGTTCTGGGGCTGCTCAGCTCCGACAACGATTAACCAGCCAAGCAGGGTCAGGGTTTTGATGCCAAATCACCCAAGAAAAGGAGAGGGAATCCACAGGAAAATATCCTGGCTGCAGGTTTTCCCCGGGATGTGGCAGAGGCACCTCTGCGAGTGCCCAGGCAGCATCACCTGCAGGGATGCACTGGCACCTAATTCCTGTCTCCCAGAGCTCTCCCCTGAGCCTCCCTTTCCCATGGATCCGCAAACAGCTCACCAAACAGCCATCCCCGTGACAGCACAGCTCAGGGAGCCAGGGGAGGATGCTCCGGGATGGATCCCGGCTGGAAGCGGAGCTGGCGGACGTCACCCCACGCTCCAGCAAATCCGGCTTTCCCCCGGCCTCGGGAGCAGGTTAACGTGGAAAGATAAACTCAGGAGCTGCAGGGGAATCCAGGTAAATGTGAATACAGAAACATGGGGTGCTGTGGGACAGAGGCTGGCAGGAATCAGCAAAACCCCTTGACTTCCCAGTCCAAATTCCCGTGTGCAGGTAAGGAGCTCAGAGCCTGAGGCTGCCGCAGGAATTCCCTGCTCCCCGCTTCACTCACGGGGTGCTGAGGCCCTGGCACAGCTTCCCAAAGATGCTGTGGCTGCCCCACCCCTGCGAGTGTCCAAGGCTGGACGGGGCTTGGAGCAGCCTGGGACAGTGGAAGGTGTCCCTGCCACGGAATGGGATGAGCTTTAAGGTCCTTCCAACCCAAACCATCCCAAAGACATCTCCTGCCTCCAGGAGAAAGCCTGGAGAGGCCGATGGGAGCAGGGCTGAGATAACATCAAAAAAACCCCAAAAGAACAGCAAAAAAAGGAGCTTTTAAAAGGTTCATCTGGGAAAGGGAAGAAAAACCCCACATTTGAAAGCAGAGCACAAAGCCACCCCAGAGAGAACCCCAGCTGAGGAGGGAAGAAGGAAATCCCAACCCAAGGAGAAGTGAAGGAAATCCCAGTTCAGCACCACCAAGAGCAATGACCACGAAGGCCAAAAAAAGGGAAATGCCCTCTCTGCCAGCTGCACTCTGTGCCCTCACTGTCACACACGCTCTGGGAGCACATTCCTGGGCCTCAGCTCGGAGCAGATGCCACAGCAGCACCTGGAAGCCCGCTGGGCACGGAAAGCATTCCCTGCTGGCCTGCGGAGCTTGGGAATGGCGGGTCCTGCTGGGCTGAGCTGGCTGTGGGAGGCTCTGGAGCTCATCCCGGGCCAGGCAGGGAGCAAGGGGCTATTTCTGGTCAAAAATACCTCTGGAAGCCTTGGGAGCTGTCATCAAACTCAGGGAAACGCGTGTGTGGCAAGGGCTGCTGAGTTTTAATTAGCACTCGCCTTTTCCCTTCTGGAAAATGGCTCTGGATGTGCAGGAGGAGGTGGCTGGGCTGTGGCTTGGGCCAGGACTCACCAGCACGAGCTCCTGAGCCCAGGCAGGCTCGGCAGGGTTTAGGCTCAGCTCACACAGGCTTTGGGAGCACGTTAATCCTGTTTGGAATGACAGCAGCGCCCAGGGCTGAACCCCAGACTGGTTTGGGTTGGAAGGGACCTTAAATCCCATCCAGTGCCACCCCTGCCACGGGCAGGGACACCTCCCACTGTCCCGGGCTGCTCCAAGCCCCAGTGTCCAGCCTGGCCTTGGGCACTGCCAGGGCTGGAAGGAGACGAGCTCCGAGGTCTCCCCCAGTCCAACCCCACCCACAGCGGCCGTGCCGGGAGTCCCGGGGCTGCCACGCCACCGCGGGCTCCGGAAAGGGCAGCGCACACCAACCCCTGGATTCCCCCGTCCCTGGAGAGCTCCCGTGCTGCTCCTGCTGCCAGGTGAGTGTGCCCCAGGCAGGATTCCCGGGATCGCTGCCCGGCCCCGGGGCTGCTCCCCACCCCTGCTGACAACCCCAGCATTCCCTCGGGATTCCCCAGGAACTGCAGCCTGTCCTGCCCGCTGGCTGGGAAGATTTGCAGGATTTTAGGATTTACATCAGTTTGTACAAAACCCAAACGGTGCAAACGAAGCTGTTTCTACACCAGAAGGTCCCTGCAAATTCCCGACTGGAGGAAACCTTGGACCAGGCAGGCAGGGACTTCCCACCCTGTTCCCAGCTCCAAGCTGCTGCTGTTTCTCCCCCTTCCTCAGAGTGTTTCCTCCAGTTTCCTTTATTTTTCTAGAGAACATTTTGCCGTGAACAGGCAGAACCTGTTCTGGACACACTCGGAGCTGCTCCCCATCTGCAGCATTTGCCAGCACGACTTGGATCTTTTTTTCCAGGATACTCCAGGCTCTCTCCTGCGTGTGGGCGCCCGGCTGCCTCACCCAGGGGAGACGTGGGCTTGTAGGAATCACATGGATGAGGCCCACGAGCCAAGCCCTGCTCCCTCTGGATCCTGAACAGGGATCCCAAACCCTGCGGGGTCCCTGCAGACCCTGGCCCTGGCTCCGTTTTCCTTCAATTAAGGGCAGACGTGGAACAAAACGTAACATTTTAGGGAAGATCTTCCACATGTTTGGTTTTGGCAGCGTCCGGTGGTTTGAAGGGAGCCAAAAAATAACTAATCCTCCTCTCCTTCAGCCAAGGGCTGAGTGGGACCAGAGGGGGGAAAGGGAAGAAAGGGGGGAAAGGGAAGGAAGGTGGGGAGAAGACAAAAAAATGGCCAAACTGGAACCAGTGGCTCCCGGTTTCCAGTCAGAGCATCTCTAAATCACGGACACCTCTGTCCCTGTCCCCGGAGCACTGCAAGGGGTGGCAGCACCTCCGGAAGAATTTGTAATTCCTCCAAAAAACGGTTTCATCAGGGGTTTAAAATGGTATTTTTGGGTTTAGGAACACGTTAGTCCTGAGTCACCGAGGGGTTTTCACCTCCTGACACCACCACGGCACATCCAGGCCGGCAAAATCCTCCCACACCGAGCTCCCAGCACGACCTTTCCCCATGGAAGTTGTGAAAAAAAACCCCCCAAGATGGGTTTAGTGGGAAAGGGGGTGGGGGATGACTTCAGGAATTTGTTATTTTGCTTTGCTGGGTAAATAAAATGGACTTGGGAAAACAGAGCCGAGGAAGGAGGCGACACACGTCGCACACAGGGGTGGGATGAGCTGAAAGGGTTTAAACTCAGTGATGGAAAACACGATCTGTGCCAAATTTATCTGAAATTTAAAACAGGGGCAGGAAAGCAGCAGCAGAGGGGGATTTGTGATTCCTCAATCGTTCCCAAAACGCATTAAAAAAACCCATCACAACTGTTAACAGGAAGCGGTGGGAAGGACAGTTCTGCTCGGGGGATTGGGAATGGCCACCCCTCCTCTGAGGGCGAGGGAAAAGGTGCTCATGAACCCCGCTGGAGGCCGATTCCCACACGGAATCATGGAATGGTTCGGGTTGGAAGAGACCTTAAAGATTATCCCATTCCACCCCCTTCCACTGTCCCGGACCGCTCCGTCCAGGCCGGCCTTGGACACTTCCAGGGATGGGAATCCGGAGGAAGAGCTCCAAGGACCCGACACAAACTCCCCGTTCACCGCGATCCCTGCCGGCCCCACTCCTGGCTGGACTTCGGGAGCTTTTCCCGACACCCCGCAGCCCTCTCCCGGCCGGACCGTGCTCGGGGCTCCCTCGCCGACCCCCGAACCCTGCCCGGCTCCAGCCGCTCCGCAGGAAGCGGGAGCTTCCCGAGGCCGGGCTGCAGCTGCCGCCCGGGGCTACCGGGGCCGCCGCCGCCCCCGGGGCTGCCTCCCGCAATCCCGCCCCGGATCTCCCGGGGCATCCCGGCTCTTGCGGGGCCGAGCGGGGCCGGAGCCGCCCCGCTTGTGCGGGCGGGTCTTGCGAAGGGGGAAGCCCCCCCAGGCGGGACCCTCCCGTGACCCCCATCGTGTCACCCGCACGGCACCCCCGGTCCCCGGCGGAGGAGCTTCCCTTGCCGTGTCCAACCGGGAGAACGGGCCCCCCATCCCGGGCTGCCCCGAGGGGTCCCGGCTCCGCTCACTGCCCGCACCGAGCCCCAGGATTCCCGGGAGCCACCGGGAGTGGGGGGGGGGAGACACACTGAGAACCGGGAGATACGAGGCCGGGATACCGGGGGTGCCAGGCTGGACACCGGGAGTACCGGGGGATGGCCGGCGGGCCCCGCACCGGGATGCCGGGAGGGGATAACGGCGGGGATCGGGCACCGCCGGGGCGGCAGCGGCCGGGACGGGTTCTCTGAACCGGCAAGAGAAGAGCGGCCCCCCCGGAGCCCAACGGCGGCGGGAACGGGCGCGGGGTGCCGGTGTCTCACCTGGCTCGCTTTGTAGAACTGCTTCTTCAGCCCCGCCACCGACATGGTGCCGGTGCCGGTGCCTGGGCCGGTGGCGGCGGGGGCCCGGTCTGCGGGCGGCGGGACCTGGTGCGGGGGCGGCGGGAGCCTCGGGAGCCTNCGCCCGGCCCCGCCCCCGGCCGCCACCACCGAGCGGCCCGGCCGGAGCGCCGCGCGGTGCCAGCGCGCCCCCTGCCGGACAGGCGGAACCGACTGAGCGGCGGAGAGAGTCGCTCTGTCGCGATAGGCGGGACGGGCGGGCATGCTGACTGTGCCCCAGCCGCGTCTTTCTCCTGAGGGACCCAGCACCGTCCGCGGGGAGCGGACCGCGTGTGCGACACGGGGACAACCAGGCCGGGACCCCCGCCATAGCCCCGGGGGGAAAATGGGGCGACTGATACTCCAAATGGAGAACTACAACTCCCAGTATCCCTCGCGACAGCATCTGCGCCTGCGGGCCGCAGCGGCGGGCGCTAATTGGCCGCCGGCGCCGCCGCCATTTCGCGCGTTGGCTCAGGGCCCTTAGCGGCGCGGTGCGCGGCAGTGCTGGTTTCGCCCCCTCCACCCGGTGCCGCGGAAAGGCCATTCCGGCCCCCGCGGCGCCGGTCCCGGGTCCGGCCCGCCACGGCCCCGTTCCCGCCCGGTAAGCGGGCAGGCCTCGGGCCCAGGCGCAAGGACCCAGCGGCATCCGCCGGCCCTCTATAAAACCACCCAATCAGCGCCTGCAGCGCGCCAGACTGACAGCCGCCTCCGCCAGTCAGCGACGCCCGCGGGCGGC
>VZTI01004097.1:32531-51768 GCA_013397865.1 Struthidea cinerea
GCCGGGCCAGGTAGGGCCGAGCTGGGGGTGCGGTGCGGCCGGGGCGCGAGGTGTTTCCGGCGGCGGTTGGGCCGCGGGGTGCGTGGGGCCTGCCCGGGGTAACAAAGGAGGCGCCGGAGCTGCCGCCGCGCCTCGGGGCTGGGCCCGGGCCCGCCCTGCTGCCTCACTCATGGAGTCACAGATCGGTTTGGGTGGGGAGGGATCTTAAAGCCCACCCCTGCCATGGGTAGGGACACCTTCCACGCTCCCAACCCCGTCCAGCCTGGCCTTGGGCACTGCCAGGGATCCAGGGGCAGCCACAGCTGCTCTGGGCACCCTGTGCCAGGGCCCTGCCGCCCTCACAGGGAGGGATTTCCTCCTTACATCTTGTTGGTGCAGGCCCAGGCTCCTGGGGACGTTCCTGCCCGGCGCAGGGACCCTGTGGCTGCTGGGACCCGGTGGGGCCAGGGTTCCTTTAGCCTGGGGCTGACTGTGGGACCCCTTTGTCCTCCCTCACCGGCCCTGGCAGAGCTGTTGGGCTCTGCCTCAGCCGTCGCAGGGAAGCAGCAGCTCGTTGAGAACGTACCTCGGGTGTTGATTTGTTGCTTTCTCCCGTAGCCATGGAGTGCAGAGACAAAGCTGCTGTTCCTCCACGGAAGCTCGTCCAAGGTAAGGGAGCGTCTCTCATCCAGCGCAGTTTTAACAAATTAAGAACATTTCAGACCCGATTTTGTGAACTACATTGGCTTGACTGTAATTAAACCATCCCTAAGTGGCTCATCTCAATCTTGTGCTTCAAAAGTAATAGAATGCTTTGATGTTTCCCATGGCTGAGTAACCTGGTGTTGTTGTTGCAGCTCGGCTGCCCTTCAAGCGCCTCAATCCTGTGCCAAAGGAAAAATTTGATGTGGATTCAGAAGTCAAAAAAGTCAAGAGCTCCCCGAGTGCTTTTGTTCCAAGCAGGGATCCCTCCCTGGATGCCTCCGGTGCCTCCCTGGACAATGTGGAGAATGACTGCCAGCTGGGCTCAGATGGGAATTTGACTCCAAAGCTCGTGAACGGGAAGGGTCCGTTGGACCATTTTATCCAGAAAAACCCAGGGGGTGACACAAGTGACCCTGGGGTTGTTCCTGACCTGCCCAAGGGCTCTGGCCACGGACTCGGGGCCGGCACAGAGCGGGGGGATGTGGATTCTAGGGCTGCTGCCAACGGCGCGACAGGGACGGAGCTGAACCAGCTGAGTTGCCTGAGTTCCTCGCAGAGCAGCCCAGCAGGGGACTCCACGGAGACTGATGGGCCCTGTGCAGCTGCAGCCAAGGCAGAGGAGGATTCGGGAGGTGGGATCCAGCCACGCTCCGGGGTCACAGGGTGCAAGGACGTGGGAAGCAGGAAGGGGACCCAGAGCGAACTGAAGGATGTGCTCTTTGAGGGGAAGGTGCCCGTGGTGCTGCTGGAGGACATCATGACTCTGAAATCGCCCCAAATGGCTTCCCTGGACGGCAGCGCCACGTCGGAAAACGAGGCCCTGGAGTCGTCTCACGAGGGCGACTCGGGACTGACCAACTCCTCGCTGAGCTCCGGGAGCTCGCCCGAGGTGCAGCTCGTGGCAGAGCCCAAGAGGAGCACGAGTCCTTTGGCTGCCTCCACGCCTGCCAGGAAGGTTGGTCTGCTCTGCTTCGGGGTGCAAGCTGCTGTGGTGCAGTGTTCGGTTTCCTGGGCCTGTGGGGAAGAGGATGAGTGGGACAATGAGGAGTGTAGGGGAGGTGGTGTTGATTAATAACTGAATTACTGCCCTTTGGAACCTTTAAATCCTACAGCTAAAGGATTTTATCCTCCCTGGTTCTGGCTGCTGCTGTGTTTACATTTCTTTGATGAAATGCTCACCCTGGGACCTGGTGTTTTGGTGACAGGATCCCAGAGCAGTTTTGTCCTTTAGGTGCTGTTTCCCAAGCCCTGTTCGTGCTCCACGAAGCTGCCGTAACTCCTGTGAGGATGTTCCCCGAGTACAGCCAGTGCAGATGCTTTTCCAGCTCTGAATTTCTGCAGCTGGCATGGAAAAGCTCTGGCACAGATTTCCCCGAGCAGCTGTGGCTGCCCCTGGATCCCTGGAAGTGTCCAAGGCCGCCTGGGATCAGGGAAGGTGTCCCATGGCAGGGGTGGCACTGGGTGGGCTTTAAGGTCCCTTCCAAGCCAAGCCATTCTGGGATTCCATGAAAAAGCTCTGGTTGAGGGGGTTTGTTGTCACCTGAGTTCCAGTTTAGCAGCTCTGCTTCAGCAGGAGACCCCAAACACTCTGATTTTTGGGGCAGTTTTGACAGAGAAGCTTCCAAGGACAAGCAGCATCTGCTCAGGTGGCTGAAACACCGTGGGGATGGTTCTCCCAGTCCTTCTGCTGCGTTTATCAGGTCAAATGATCAGTTCCTCCTCTGTGAAAACTGCTAATCTTCCATCTCTGAAACAAACAGACACACTCAGGCAGGCATGAAGTATTTCCAGTGCAGCAGAACAAAAAGCCCTCCTGGTGTCATCCAGTATTGCCAACGAGACTGGATTGGCTCGTGTGCTGCTCCCCGGAATGAGGGGCTGCACCCCGAGCTGTGCAGGTTTGTTTTCCTGGGAGGAAACAGCTCTGAGGAGCTGAAGCCCCCACTTGACAGAACTCCTGTTTTCTATCAGATAAATATAGAAAATAAAGCAGTTGGGCTGTGTTAGCCTGCTCATCACAGAGTTTAGCTGTGACGCTGTGAATGGCAGGAGGAGGAGGAGGGGATCCAGTAAATCAAGTCACGGTGTGCTGAGATATTGACAAATTGGGCCTTTAATGGGTCTACGAACAATGATCTTAAGCATAAAACACCTTTTGTCACCCCCATGAATAAAAGGTAAACGAGAAGTGTGCCCTGTTGGGAATTTAGGGTCAGTGAGCTGGTACTGGTGGAAGATTGAGTGCACTGCGATGACGAGAAGAAACTCTGTTAAAACGTGAGAAACAGTCCTTGTATTCCTAAAGTTGTAGCTAAATATCCCGGCAAGGTAAATGGATACAAAAAAACCCCAAAGAAGCCCAA
Source organism: Struthidea cinerea (assembly GCA_013397865.1). Classification (NCBI taxonomy): domain Eukaryota; kingdom Metazoa; phylum Chordata; class Aves; order Passeriformes; family Corcoracidae; genus Struthidea; species Struthidea cinerea. Next base: position 35,579 of record VZTI01004097.1, read on the forward strand.
GTGTAACTGGAAGGAAGCGACTTTGCGTGATGAAATGTCCCCTGTGGTTCAGAGCAGCTCCCCTGAGCTGCGCCCGTGATGTTCCCTTGCATGCTGGAGAGCTGAGGGGACCGGAGGGGTTTGGTTATGCAAAGGTGGGAACGTGAGGATTTGATGGGAACAGGAGCACTGGAATGGATTCAGGCTGGGAGGGAGACGGGGAGGTTGGATGTGCCCGAGGTGCGTCCTCATTCCCTGCTCTGGAGGAGTTTGGGGGGACTGGGTGGAATCTGCAGGAGCAGCGCTGCTGTCGTTCAGGCTGGAAAGGGAGGCACGTGGAGCTCCTCTAAAACTTACATTTTGTAATTCCAGGTACCTCAGAAATTCCACAGAAGTTCAGCAGAGAAGGAGAAGCTGAGATTGCAAAGAGTAAGGCATTTCCCTGACACCCAAACCTCACCTGAGCAGCAAACAAAGGCCTTTGCCTTTGATCTCAGCCCACCTGGAACATCTTTTTTGCCATTTTCCCTCACCCTGAGGAATGTGGAAGAACCTCTGATGCAGGCAGTTAAAGTGCTTGGCTCTTCCCAAAGCTCCTGAGTGGAGCTGTGGGTGCCTTTGGTGCACTCTGGGAAGAGATGGGAAATGTTTAAGCCCCAAAATGTAGGATCTGTTTTTATTAATACATGAGGCAAGCGGGGCAGCTGTGTCTGTGGCTTCCCAGAGAATGTCACCACTGGATGCCACCACTGGGAATGCTCAAGCTCCAGGTTCTGTTTGCTTGGATGCAGCTCCTCAGCAAGCTCTGCTGCCTGATTCTGCTGCCCCTCCTGCTGTCAGGCGTGGGGTGCTGGATACAGGGGAGGCTGAAGGGTCACGTGGAGTTTCCAGCAGTCAGTGCCGCATGAATGGGCTTTTTGGGGTTGTTTGCTCTGCCCTTGGGAAGGTTTGTGCTCAGGAATTCTGTGTCTCTCAGTGCCTTGTTTATAAACTTGTGTGTTTTATGTAAGTTGTAGCTATAAACCCTCTTGCTTTTCCCAGTGCCCCATATAGAATTCCAATCTGTTGTTTTCTTCCCTTCTATAGCTGTGTTAAAAATAGCAGGGATGTGAGGGAGAGAGGGGAATGGAAGCTAAAAACGATGCTGAGAATGAACTAGACCCACCAGTGAGCTGTCAGCTTCACACCAGCTCCCCAGCACCCAGCAGATTCCATGACTCAGGCTGACAGTGTTGTTTCCTTGCCATTGGCACCATTTGGCTGTTGGTGGCTTTCTGCAGTTATTTGTGTTGTGACTCTGCTCAGGAAGCCTTGATGTTGACAAGGAGAGATGTGAAATCAATAAAAGGAAACTGAAAATACCCAAGGAGGAGTTGGAGTGTCTGGGCACAGGCAGATCCTCCTTTCCCGGTGACATCACCGGTGCCTGCAGCACAGAAAGCTCTTTCCCTTTAATTTGACATTTTCCTCCTTTGTGTCAGCAGAGCCGTGGTGAGAATTGCAGTTGTTTGGGGAGGAAACACCACAAAAGGCAACACTTCCAATAAAATCTTCCCCCCACTGTTCCCAGAACAAGCTCAGGGCACTGGTGGTGTCTGATGGTCTAAAATGGGATAAAACAAGGGATAAGCTCTGCAGTCTGGGGTTTGGAGACTCACAGTATTCCCTGAGATCATGGAATATCCCAGCTTGGGAGGGACCCACAAGGATCATCAACGTCTGATTTCTGTGATAGTGGAAGCCATCAGAAAATCCCTGTGGATTTATGGTGTCAGATCAGCTCAAATTCACTTGTAAAAGTGGCTCCACTGTAGCCCTGTGATGACACCAAAGCACGAAAGCTTAGCTCAGGAGGAAATATTTTGGAAACAATCTGAAATCTCCTATTAAACAAGGGAACAATTACAATTTTTTAATTCCCATCTAATTTTCCGTAACGCTACAGGGGTAATGAAGATGACTCAATACAAGGCTTTCCTTGATGCTTAGAGAAATGGAAACACCTTTTTTTGCTAAGGGAAAAGAATAATTAAAGCTTTCAGAGAGGCAGCACAAGGAAGCTCAGCTGGCTGGCTCCTGAGGCACCAGGGAGCTGTGGATGTGCTCCCTCCTGGTTTCCTGGGAACGATGTGGGTCCCTCCCAGCTTGGGATATTTTATGGTGCTGCCGGTCAAGCACTGGGTGGGTCCAGTTTCCTCTTTGAGGAACGAAATGCTGATTTTCATCAGGGGTTTGGTGCCACAAAGGTGCAGTTCCCTGAGTGTCCCGCTTGTGCCCCAGGACCAGGAGCGCGCGGACAAGCTCCAGAAGCTGCAGGCGGAGAGGGAGGAGAAGGGGAGGCTGAAGGAAGAGGCAAAAGCTGCGAAAGAACGAGCCAAGGAGGAGGCAAAGAAGAGGAAAGAGGAAGAGAAGGAGTTGAAAGAGAGAGAAAGGAGGGAAAAGAAGGAAAAGGAAGAGAAGGAGAAAGCTGAGAAGCTGCGAGTGAAGGAGGAGAAGCGCAAGGAGAGGCAGGAGGCTTTGGAGTGAGTGCCTGGGGTCGCGCAGCTCCTGGGGGTCCCTGTGCTGATTTCCCTGCCCACCTGGACTGGCCCTCCCAGAGGCTGCCCTGCTCCAGCAGTGCCTTGTGCTGCCCTGAGCTTCCCTTCGTGCCCTGTCTCACTGGTGCTGTGCAGCCTGTGCTGGCACCACGGCCCTGCTTGTTGAGGAAGTCGCCTGTAACTCGGTAATCCCATCCATTTCCTGGTGTCCAGGGAAACTTGAGGCCACCTGTTAACTTTGTGGCTAAAATGGGTCAATATTTGCTCTAGAAGGAATGAACAAAGTCTTCTCTGCCCTTAACCGAGTGTGGTCCTTGGCTGGATTGACAGATGATCCTCGTGGTGGGGTCTGGGTCAGGGTCTGGGGCTTCCCACCTCTTCCTCAGTGCAAGTAAACCCTTCCTGGTGGGTGACAGCTCACATGATCTTTGTTTTCAAGGGCAAAACTTGAGGAGAAGAGAAAGAAAGAAGAGGAGAAACGGTTAAAGGAGGAGGAAAAGGTAAAAATGCTTTCTCTGGCTTGTCTCTAAATTCTTCTCCTGGGGTGAAATGGTGTTGGTGGTGCCAGCTGGGACGGAGCAGGTCCCTTTGGGGTGCAGCCTGTCCCCCCAACCTGCTGGGGCTGCTCCATCCAGGTTTTTTTCACACCTGTTGGTTCCTTTGCCTTTGCCCTCTCAAGTGTTTTCTGTGTGTGTTTCTGAATGCCCACAAATGACCTCTCCCCTGGCAATGACATTGGAACCCTGGCTGTGTTAGGGAGGACAATGAGACTTTTTGTTGAGTCACAGGAGCTGGTGACTGCCTGAACTTTGCTTTGTGCCTCGCTGCATTTGAAGTTGAGTCATGCATGAGCTCACCTTGAATTCCCAAGCTTTGTCCTGCCTCTGTGTTGACAGTTTGCATTTGGGTTCTCGTTCCAGCGCATTAATGCACAGAAAGCAGAAATCACCAGGTTCTTCCAGAAACCAAAGACTCCGCAAGCCCCGAAGGTGAGGGATTGCTGTGCCTGTGTGCGTTGGTCTCTCACAGTTGTTTCTAACAAATACCCTGGTTTCCTTCTCAGCTGCCCCTTACAGCTGCTCAGGTGGACAAAGCATTAGTTTTTCTTAATTTCCTGGTCTCAAAAGTGTAAAGGATTTTAAGAAAAAGGCCAGAGCAGAGACTACAGAAGGCATTTGTGGTCGGTTTAGTAAAACTCTCAGCTCTGTCTTCTGCATTGCCTGGAAGATCTGCTGGAGTCTTGGATAGGAAGGGCTTAACCTAAATCTTCACTTAACCTAAATCTTCACCTCAGACTGCACCTCAACAGCAGGTGCTTCCTCAATGTGTTGGCGTGCAGCTTCTCAGTGTCCAAACCCTGACATTCCTCACTTGACGTTTCAGACCCTTGCTGGCTCCTGTGGGAAGTTTGCTCCTTTTGAAATTAAGGAGAACATGGTCTTAGCCCCCCTCAGCCGTGTTGCCCTGGATCCAGACTACCTGGAACAGCTGGATAAGCTCCTGCATGCCCAGAATGGTGAAGTTTCTTTCTTGAGGGATCTAAAGTGTCGTAAACCACGAAAAACGGGGCCCACTTTGGTCAGTGACAGCAGTGACAGTGTGAACAGGTCAGTCTGGGCTTGGGGCTTGCTTCGCTTCTGTTTTTATGAAATGAGCTGCAGAGGGGGTTTGAGGGAGTGATTGACAGTGGAGAGGAGGGAAAGCTGGAGCTGCTCTGTGAGGCCTGAGCCACCTCCCCCTGTGTTCCCAGTGACGTGGTGGTGGTGGATAACTGCCAGACAGATGCTGTTCCCGAGAGGGAGAAGTTTGGCAGGATGAAGCTGCTGCAGTTCAGTGAGAATCACCGCCCTGCCTACTGGGGCACCTGGAACAAGAGAACCTCCCTGATCCGTGCCAGGAATCCATGGTCCAAGGACACTGTAAGCACCTCAGCCTGCTGGGATTCTTTCCCTCTTTAGAAGTGAACGTGCTTGGCCAAGTCCTGTGGTTCCCTGGGATTCCTGAGCCGTTTGCACGTTCCCTCAGCTCTGACACCCCAGGCTGGGTTTGGTGTGGTGCTCTCCAGTGAGGGACAGGAGTGGCATGTTGGCATTTCTTGCAGAAGCTGCTGGACTATGAGGTAGACAGTGATGAAGAGTGGGAAGAGGAGGAGCCAGGGGAAAGTCTCTCCCATAGTGAAGAGGTGAGGATCCTGCGTGCCGAAAAATTCGGGACCCAATTGCACTTGGCAGTGTAGCTTCTAATCCATTTGTCTGTAGGATGATGAAGAGGAGGGAGAGGATGAAGATGAGGACGATGGGTTTTTTGTACCCCATGGGTACCTATCTGAAGATGAAGGTGTGACAGAGGTAAGGGAGCTGGGTGTCCCTGAGTTCCCATCTCTGTTCCCAGTGAACCGTGCAGTGTCAATATTGGCAGGGGAAGGCAGCCCACGGTCCTGGCAGGGCTGGGCTCCCCCAGGCCTGCACGGTTCAGGAGCCCTGTGTGGCTCAGGGAACACGAGGCAAAGCTGGCTTTGAAAAGCTTTTTTTTTTCCTGGCATGGGTGTAACGAGTCCTTTGTCCCCCGTGGCTGCAGGAGTGTGACCCAGAGAACCAGAAGGTTCGTCAGAAACTGAAAGCAAAGGAGTGGGATGAGCTGATAGCCAAGGGGAAGAGGTTCCACGTCCTGCAGCCTGTGAAGATTGGCTGTGTCTGGGAAAGGGCAGCAGAGGACAACAGCACCAACACGGACCTGAAGGTGCTCCAGCAGTTCACAGCCTGTGTCCTGGATCCACCCGTGGCAGAGGAGGAGCAGCAGACACAGAAATGTAGCAGAAAAAGAGCAAAAGATCAGCAAAGTAAGACCTGAAGTGCTAAACAGAACTTGCACACTGTTCTACTCTGCTTTGGAGGGAGTAGGGGGATTATTGAGTGTCGAATTCAGAACGACCTGTTTCTGACAAGTCTGGAATCCAAGGAACCTCTGAGAGCTCTTGGAAAGGCGTTTTCTGGCAGTGCCTCTCCAAAACTCGTGCTCCGGGCAATCTAGGAAATGAAGCCAACAAGACTTGAGCAAGCTCAGATTCAGGATGAGCTTGAGCCTGTTTATTGTTTGGGGGAGAGGGTTTGGTTTCTGTGTTGGGTTCCAGTCCTGAGCTTCTCCTGCACCTGATTAACACAAGGGTGTGAATAACTCACATAAAGGCTAAAAACAGGGGGTGGATTTCACTCCAGGCTGGTGTTGTTATTGGGGGTGAGTTTTCTACATCAAATTTAGCTGCTGTTACAATCATGGGAGCCCGGAGAGGTTTGGGTTGGGAGGGGCCTTTAAGATCATCCAGTTTCTGCCATGGGCAGGGACACCTTCCACGTGCTCCAAGCCCTGTCCAGCCTGGCCTTGGACACTTCCAGGGATGGGGCAGCCACATCTCTAAAATCAATCCCCATTTTCCCCCTCTGGAGTGACCGTGCTGATTTACGTCCCCCCGGCTTTCCCGACCCTTAACCGGTTCTGTGCCCCCTTTGCCCCCCGCAGTCCTCGGCCACCTCCTGCCGCTGCTGCACGGGAACGTGCACGGGAGCAAGGTGATCATCCAGGAGTTCCAGGAGTGCTGCCGGCAGGGACTGTTCAGTGACGTGACCGCGGGCGAGGGCAGTGACGGGAGCCCGACGCGGCCGCAGACCCCGGGCGGGGAGGACAGCGGGGTCCCCTCCAAGGCCAGGCTCAAGAGGATCATTTCCGAGAACTCTGTGTACGAGAAGAGGCCCGAGTTCAGGATGTGCTGGCACGTGCACACCGAGGTGCTCCGCAGCTTCGGGCAGGAGCACCTCCCTGTCCCCTGCCAGTGGAACTACGTCACCCAGGTGCCCTGCGCGGGGAAGGACGAGGGGGGCAGCGTGCCAGGCGTGGCCATCCTGCAGTCCACCCCCCTGTCAGCCAAGAGGAAGGCCATGGGAAGCATGTCCATCACGAAGTTCATGAAGAGACCTCGGGGTGCTGAGCAGGTGAGTTGCTGGCGGGGTGTTCTTCCCCAGTAGGGAGTGTTGGGAATGGGGCTGGGGGCGTTCGCACCCTGGGCTGCCCCCCAGCTCGGCCTGTTAGCTACAGACACTCTCCTGCACACCAGAGGACCTCCTTCATGGGGAAAGAAGTGAAATGATGTGACTAAAGAGATGGGTTTCTTTTGTGTGTCTGCAGCTTGGACTCTCTGTTCCATTTGAAACATTGCTCTCCTGCTGTTCTTCCATTCTCTGCTATTTGGCAGTGATTGCATCCAAGCTGTGAATAGCTGGAGTGGCTGCTTGGCCTTGGTTTTACAGCTGTGTGTAATTTGTGTGCAGGTTTTTCTGTGTGCCTGGGGCTGCCAGATGTACAGCCCGAGCTGATGACTTACAGCAGTTGCATGTGAACGGATTAAATGCGGTTCCCAAGAGCTGCAGCTCGCCCCAGAACAGTCTGTAGAGTCTCCAGCTCGTCCTGACGCACATAAAGCTGGATTTCAAGAGCTCGTTTAAAAATATAATAATTCATAGGGATAAAATGAGGTGGAATTGCAGTGGTTGCTGCTGGTGAGCTGTGTTGTGGTTTTCATGTTGTTGCTTCTGCTTTTCAGGGCAACCGCAGGTAGTGCTGGAGCCTAATCATGGCTGAAAAATGGGATCATGGAATTCCAGAATGGTTTGGCTTGGAAGGGACCTTAAATCCCACCCAGTGCCACCCCAGCCATGGGCAGGGACACCTCCCACTGTCCCAGGCTGCTCCAAGCCCCAATGTCCAACCTGGCCTTGGGCACTGCCAGGGATCCAGGGGCAGCCACAGCTGCTCTGGGCACCCTGTGCCAGGGCCTGCCCACCCTCCCAGCCAGGAATTCCTTCCCAAGATCCCATCCAGCCCTGCCCTCTGGCAGTGGGAAGCCATTCCCTGTGTGCTGTCCCTCCAGCCCTTGTCCCAAGTCTCTCTCCATGTTTCCTGTTGGCCCCTTCAGGCACTGGAGGGGCCACAGTTGGGTCCCCACAAAGCTTGGGATACTCTGTTGAGGCTTTAGGTGCTGAAACTTGGGGTTATCAACCTTTTGCTTCCAATCCCGCAGGCAGGGCAGGGTTTGAAATCCCTGTCAGTGGATTTATTCCTCCTCCCCTGTGCACCAGCTTAGCAGAGAGCCCCAGAATGGTTTGGGTTGGGAGGGACCTTAAAGCTCATCTCATTCCACCCCCTCCCATGGACCACAGATGAGGCTTTTGATGCTTTTTATGCTTTGCCTTCCCAATTTATTCTTGGCTTTTTTGGCTTTTCTACTGAAAAAGCTCAGCATTCAGGTATTGATAGAGATCAGAGACTTGTGAGAAGCTGTTCAGCCCCCAAACTCCATCTGCTTGGGTTTTTTCTTGTACACTAAATAAAGGCAGAGATAAAAGTCTCTGCTTGGCACCCACTGGAAATTCAGCTTATAAGGGAGCAGAAATAGCAAAACAAAGGCTTTTAGGAGAATTACATCACCAGCCTGAATGCTTCAAAGCTTCTTGGAGCTGTGCTGGGGAGGTGCAGCTCCGAGCAAAGGTGTCACAGCTCCAAAAGCCTTTAATTCCTGATGTCTCAATCAGCCCTGCTCAGGTATTGAGGTCCCACCCCACCTGTCGAGCCAGGCTGGAGCCTGGGGATGGCTGGGAGGGCACAGCTGCCAGATTCCCACTCTGGCACGTGTGGCTCTGCTGGGAAGCTCACACCAGGGCTTGTGTGAGGAAAGGTGTTCTTACATAAGCTGTGGAGAGAAAAACTTGGTGCTGAAGTGGGCAGTACCTGCCCACGTGTAGGAGGGATTTAATGTGAGAACTGGGACTTTATTGAAAGATGTAAATTGAACATTTCTTGGCTTGGGGCAATTTGTAGGGAACAGGGACCAGGATTTTCATTGCAGTTCCAGCTGAAGGGGAAAAACCAAAGCAACAGACCCTCACAGCTGGGCAACTTCAGTTTGTGTCACTCCTTGGGTTCCATTTTCTCGATTCAAAATAGGGAGTTTGGGCTTTTCCCATGGCAGAACACCTGGGCAGCAAGGGAAGAACTGTCACCACTCCCTGAATAAAAGCTGATTGGCAAAGACGAGGAGGAGCTGGGGGAGAACAAGTTCCAAACCTGACAAGCAACAGTAATTCTCCATCTTCAAGGGAGAGAACAACATCCAAAGGCGCTCAGCCTGGAGAAAAGGGGGCTCAGGGGGGACCTTGTGGCTCTGCACAACTCCCTGACAGGAGGGGGCAGCCGGGGGGGGTCGGGCTCTGCACCCAGGGGACAACAGGACAAGGGGGAATGGCCTCAAGTTGCACCAGAGGGGCTTTAGGTTGGAGATTAGGGAACATTTCTTCGTGGAAGGGGCTGTCCAGCCCTGGCACAGCTGCCCAGGGCAGGGGTGCAGTCCCCATCCCCACAGGGATTTCAGAGCCCTGTGGATGTGGCACTTGGGGACATGGTCAGTGGTGGCCTTGGCAGTGCTGGGGAACAGTTGGACTCCCTGACCTTTATGGTTCTGTGATCCCATGAAAACAATCAACAGAGGGGGGAGAGATTTCCCTTCCAAAAATCCAGCGAGAGTCAGATTTCCGTGGAGGCTGGAGCCGCCTGTGCTGCGGGGGCTGCTCAGCACGTTGTGTAAGAGGGAAGGATCTCGGAGCGGGAGCTTGGCCTGTTTCCCACTGTGAGTGCCACTGCAGATGAGGCCTTTTGTCACAACTCTGTGCCGCCTGGAGCTGGGAATCGCTGGTTTTCCTTCCCTCCAGAGGTGCCCACCTGCCCAGACGGTGCCCAGCGCTGCCTGTGCCTGGTCTCACGCGTGGCACCCTCCCCTTGCTGGCTCACAGCTGGTCCCTGTTCTTTCCCTCCAGGCTGCAGAGGTGGATGGATTTCAGGCAGACACGGAGGAAGATGAGGAAGATGATGACTGCATGATTGTGGATGTACAGCCAGGAAAAGGTGGGAAGGGAGATGGGTCCCAGGCTCTTGGCACACACTCCCCCCAGGGAGCAGGAACTGTGTGCAGCTAAACTTGGGATGTCCTGCCCCTTTTTCACCATTCCTTGAGCTTTTCTCTCTAGATATTTTATTCTAGGTACTCCTGCTTTTTAACCTTTTTTAAAAATGCTTCTTTGCTATGGATGGCCTTCTCTAACCTGTCCTTTCTGCCCTCCTCCTCCTCCGTCCCACTGCCTCAGCAGCACAAAGCACTTGGCTGCCAGTGTCACCTGGTTATTCCCGGGAGCAGAAGTGAGCGTTAGGGCAGTGCCAGCAGATCCACTGGTAAATTATTGTAAATATTGCTGCTCTCTGGGGCGTGCAGAGCCCTTCCAGGACCAGCAGGGTCTGGATTGTCACCCCTCTGCTGCCTCCTCGAAGGTGCACATTGTCTGAAGGAAGTAACATCAGGGAGCTGCTCGTGTTTGTGTCCCAGTTCTCCCTTGGAAAATGGCTTCAAAGCCCCTCTGCTGCAGCGTCTCCTTTCAGGCCGCGGTGGGATGAGGATGTGGAGCAGCTCCTTTCATCTCCAAGAGCTTTTGGATGTGATCACACAGATCAATGAGCTGACTCCAAGCACGTGCTGTGGTTTCCAAAGCTCTGAGCTCTTTCTTCCTGCTCACAATGGAGCTCTCACAGCCTGCTCTAAGGAAAGTGGGTTTGTGTTGGGCAGCTCCTCTGGTAGATAAGGACTCGTGCAATAAATTCTGTAGTGTTTGACCCATTCCAGACATTATCTGGGCTCTCCTTCCTCTCTGAGCTCCTCTCACCTCCCAAAACAGTGGAGCTGCTTGACAAGAAGCTTGGCTTTAATCTTAAGCTGCTTTTGCTTATTACCAGGCTCTGAGATGAAAACCTCGCCTCAGGTTTGTCACCTCTTGTTCTGAGGATGCCATTGAGCAGCTTCCCTCCCTCAGGCTCTGCTGACACACATGCAGCTCTATTTGTTTGGCTCTGCCTGACTCTAAAGCACTGAAAAGATTATGAAAATCCTTTTTATGGTTGAAGTGATTTTTATTCTGTATTGGTGATATTAAATATGAAGCCAGTGTTAAAGCCAGTTTTTAAATAGTGTTGAAAAGGAGACTCGCAACAAACGCAGGAAGCTGAGAGAGATAAAACATAAAGTAGTCAAATTCTACTGGATTAATGAGGATATTTATAAAAACAAAACAAGCCCAACACATTTTCTCCTTTGCAGGTTCTACAGCTTCAGAATCCAGTGGCACAAGAGCTGCTCACCAGGACAGCAGCATGGTCAGCCCATCTAATACAGTTTGAGACTTAAATGCCTACTAACTGCTCTGTATGTATGTAGAATGAGCTAGAAAATTTTAAACCTTGTGTATCTTTGACCAAGATACTTGAAAGTATTCCACATTTCTTGTAAAGAGAAGACAGCACTTTGTTCTGCTTCAGACCAGATGGAAGCTTAAATTTTTAGTTTTAGCTTTTTAGCTTTTTTTTAAATACTGCATATTAATCTGTCCTTAATAAAGCATTATTGAAATTTTGATACTTCTTTGTAATGGAAGGTATCTAAGTTATCTCTAAAAGCAGCTGAGGGATTTTGGAATAAGCTTATTGTGATGCCACTGGGGAATGACTGTTCATAATGTTGTACAGCGTGGCCTTGGGTATAAATGATGTACAATTATATATGAATTTATGCTCTTGTACCATCCTGTTTGTGGTCTTACTTGCTCCAGAGAACAGCAGCAGGGCTTTACCTTCGGAAAAGGAAAAATGCATCGTTTGTCTTATTTTGGGACAGGCTGGAATGAGTTACAGGTCAGGGGTAGATTCTCAGTCTCGTCTGCATCAGAGCTGGGCTCTGTCCCACAGAAAAACTTTGATTGAGGTCTTACAGGACTGAACTGGCATCAAACTCGATGATACACAGAACAAACCTGCTGGGGCTTTTAACTTCATGTGACTGGTGAGTTATGAATTAGTTCTTTAAAAGATTGTCTGTAATTTGAGGTTTGTTATCTCCCCAGTGGACACCACCAGCAGCTGTTCCCTGCTGTCGGTCTCTGGTCTGTGAAGGGACAAGGGGGTGATGCTGCCCCAGTAACACCAGTGCCAGCCCCGGCACAGACTGGTTTGGCATCTCAAACCTCTAACAACAGTGCAACTCAAGCAACTGGGGTCAGAACTGCGTCTTTAAATAATTCCATTTAATCAGACTAAGTGTAACTTTATCCAAATAGCTTCTCTCCAACAGGAGTTACAGTGCACGCAGAAGCGGAGGGGGAAGGCGAGTTCTAAACCCAGCCCCATACCCAGGCCCAGGGTGGTACTCCAGCCTAACAGCCCCCAATCCCTGCTCCCAGGGAGCAGGCAGTGCTCCACCGCTGCCTTGGGAACACCGCAGGCAGTCCCTGCTCCAGTGTGGTGTTCAGAGCCCCTCAGAGCAGCCCGGTGCCGCTGGGAGAGCCGCCCGTGTGTCTGGGGCTGGGAGGGGACCGCAGGGTCCGGCCCCCCTGCAGAGCTAAACCAAAGCCACCTCTGAGCTCACGTAGCTCCAGCAGTCTTGGGAAAAGGAGAAAAAGTCTAAACCCAGCAGCACTGGAGGCACTGCCCTTTATTTCAGGAGAGAGTCTGGACCCTGGCGAGCAGCTCCGGTCTGAGGGGGCTGCGCTGCTCCTCCGCCGCCGCCTCCACGTCGGCCATGACCGCGGCGTCCCAGGCCAGGCTCAGCAGGGCCGAGGGCACCTGGGCAGGACAGGAGGTTACTGACCACAGCGGCCAGGGAAGGGTGTGGGATGCCAGGAATCCTAAAGCCCATCCAGTGCCACCCCTGCCATGGACTGGGACACCTTCCTTCCACTGTCCCAGGCTGCTGCAGCCTGGCCTTGGGCCCTGCCAGGGCTGGGGTGGCCACAGCTGCTCTGTTACCCCTGAGTTTAGAACACCCTGTGTGCAGTCACAGACCTGAACTACCCAACCTGAAAAGGACGGGGTGGATTCTGCAAGCAGCTCCTTTTAGGGGATGCTGCTTGGGGCTTTCTGTTGATACCCTCCCTCACCACTGCCGCCTTCCCTCTTTCCCAGCGTGGATGCTCAGCCCCTGCCAGCTGCTCTCTGCTCCAGGAGGGAGGACCCTGCACTTCCCTCCCGACCTCAAAGCCCCCAGGCAGTTACTGCTTTGTGCTTAAAATGAGGGGCCAGAGCACAACCTGGGGCTCTGAAAGGACACAAAGTCCTCCCCCAGCTCTGAGCAGCAGAAGACTCTGAGAGCCTCAAGATGCTCCGGAAGGTACCAACAATCTTTTTTTTTCACTCACCAACCCACATTCATTGAAGGCCAAGTTCTCATCAGTCAGTTTGAGACCTCCGGGTCCCAGGAGCTCAAAGGGCAGCCAGTCCTCTCTGAGTGCTTCTCTCACGAAGTTGTAGAGCACAGATACTGATTCTCGGGCATAAAAAGTCCCTGCCATGAGAAAACAAGGTGAGAGAGTCTGGCATTTACCAAAATGTAACCTTTTGTGGTCGGTTCCGTGGGGCTTCACCTACTGATGCTGACTTAATCAACGACTTCCCTGACACACAGCCAGCCTGATTTAACTGAAAGCTATAAAAGCAGAATCCCCAAAGAAAAATAGTCAATTGTTGGGAGCCCCTGCCAGCCTGTAACAAAGAGCTGGGAAAGCCTGAAATGATTTCCAGAGTTCTACTGGAAAATTTGAGGAGGATTTATGCTGTTGTACAGTCTGACATCACACAGGCAGCCTCACGCTGGCTTGCTGTCACACACTGATCTAACGAGTCCAGCTTCTTTCCAGAGGCCTGGGAAGAGCAGACTTTAATTAATGATGCCTTGAGATTCTTCCCTCTCTGTCCAATCCTGGCTTAAAATCCCAGCCCTGAGCAGGGGGAGGGTTTGGAGATGGGAAGAGTTCACAGAGAAGCATTACCCCACTGTGGTTTTGGGGTGGTTTATTGCACCTGCTGCGTTCAGCACCTCCTGTTACCCAGTTCCTTACACTACAAGTACCCTCAGAAGCTTCGGGACGTGCACAAAGGCAGGGGGAGGAGTCTCTTTTACCTTGGAGGATGTATCCATCGGGAAAGCGCACCCGGAGCAGGGTGTAGTTGTACTTCCTCATCTCCCTCTGCTCCTCCTTCTCACGCATGGCCCTGGTCCTCAGCATCGACGCCTTCTCCACCGCCTCTGTCCTGCGGGGAGAGACCCTTGTAGGCCCCGAGCAGAGGCACGAGCTCCTGGCTGGTGTCCCCCGGCCCTGCTGCTCCTGCAGCCCCTCACCGGAGCCGCTGCTCCCTCCGGAGCTCCTCTGCAGTGAGGTTGAAGAAGTCGTGGGGCAGCTCGAAGCGCGCGGCCGCGGGCGACGGCTGGAACACCGTGAGCTGCCGGTGCAGCTGCGCCCGCACGGGCTCCGAGCTCAGCAGCTGCTCCTTGCAATCCTTCAGCTCCTCCAGCCTGCTCAGCATCTCCTCCTTCAGCACATAGTACTCCTCCGTGGCCTCTGCAACCACAAGGATGGGGCGTGAGGCTCTTGGTCTTTAGGGCAGTGACACAGGGACAAGGATCTCGGGGGAAATGTCACGTCTGGACAAGGAATGTGCAGGCTCAGAGGCTGTTTTAGTTCCAGCCCTGGAGTAATGACCTCTGTGGAGCTCTCAGCGACCAGAGCTGCCTCCCCCAGCACCCCCCAGAGCCCTGACTCCACGTCAACACCCTGAGTTCTTGCCTTGTCCTGGAACAGGCAGCGTTTTTGTCTCAAACCCGACAGCCTGGAAAAATTTGTGTGTCCCTTCCAAGCAGCTTATCCTTTCCTGGAAGAAAAGGATGGGATTTAGAGGGAATTTGCTCCAAGCAAGGACTTCCCAAGGCTGAGCAGCTGCGGGAGTTTGAGCTCACCTGAAACACCTTGTTCTGCAGTTTGATTTTCCGGTACTTCTCCTCCTCCGGATGGAGGTAAATGTTATCCAGGTACCTGCAGGAAGAGGAATGCACTGCCTGGATCGAAGCAGGACACGCTACTCCAAGGTCAGAGAGGAAACAGAGACCTCACAGTATTTCTCACAGAGGAAAAAGCTGAGAAACCCAGGAAAATAAAACACATCAATGTTTTGGGGCCAAAGCAAACAACCAGCAGCTCCCAAACCTCTTGGATTAGTGGGACCAGCTCTTCCAGGATGCTGACATCAGGTCAACTGACAAATGGGGTGGTTCAAGAGTTCAGTTTTCTTCCAAAAAAAGACTTTGCCAGGAGCACAGCAAGAAAATCCACCTGGGAAGGGATGAGCTGCCCATGCCCTCAGTCCCACTCACTTGGCCATGGTCTCCACGCACGCCCGGACCTTCTCCCGGTCCTTATTGAAGGTGTGGATCTCCATGATGGAAGCAGCCACCGGGTCCACGGAGAAATACTGGGGGAGAGGGAGAGGAGCTGCTCAGGGAGGAGCTGACCCCAGCTCAGCTCATTTGTTCCCCATTTGCTGGGCTAAAGACGATCTAACAGGTAAAGTGAAATTGTCCTGGGGGAGATTTTGCAGGGAGGAGGCGGAGGGCTGGCACAAAAGGAGTTTGAAGAGGAGGAAGGGAAGCACTCACTGCCCGGATGGCTTCTCGAAGGTGCTTTTCCTTCTGGTCTTTCCTCACAATGTCACCGGTCAAGGGGCAGATGAAATAAACACCCGAGACAGAGGGAGCAGCTGCCCCTTCCTCCTCCTGCTCCTGAAGGAGATACAACCAGGCACCAAAGTGAGCACGGGGAGGGTTTGGGGGGGTTTATGTTTTTAAATACCCTGGCAGATCCACCCAGGACAGGGAGGGCAGCCCCGAGGGGTGCTGAGCAGGGAATGGGGCATCCCCCTCACCTTTTCCTCCATGGAGAGCCCCTTCTCGCTGGCAGCTGCCTCGGCCATCAGCTCTTTTTTCACTACAACAGACAAACCCCAGTTAAGAGGAGGCTCAGCGCATCCCAGAGGCTTTTGGACAGCTCAGCGCTGCCCTGGGAAGCAAACACCTGCCCAGGTGTGGTGTCCCAGCCCAGGGCAGCACATGACCCCATTTCCGTGGCAGCTGCCCCAAAACACCCTCGAGAGCTGCACCCGGGCGCTTTTCCAGCCGGGCGCGCTGTCCCCGGGCCCTGCCGGAGCCACAGTCCCGCTCCTACCCTGGTTCTTGACGGCCTCCTGCGAGGCGGACGGCGCCTTTCCCTTGGGCTTCAGCTCCAGCCGGGCCAGCGCCGCGGCCGCCGCCATCTGCGCCTCATCGGTCGGGGCCTGCCGGGGCTTCGGGGCCACCTCGGCCCTCGGCTTCTCCTTGGGGGCCCTGGCACGGAGGACACGGGCTCGGTGACCGCCCGTGCGCACCCACCCGCCGGTGACAGCCCCGGGAAGGGGCGCTCGGGCCCGGCGATGTCGTTGGCCCCGGCCCCGCGTCCCCCCCGTGCCCCGGGGAGGTTCCGGGCCCAGGCCGGGGGGTACCGGCCGCGGAGGGGCCGGGGGTGCCCGGGGGTGGCGTTACCGACGGTGGCGTTACCGGAGGGTCCCCCCAGCCCGTACCGGGACGGCTCCGAGAGCTTCTGCCCGGGCCCCGCCGTCTTGAACTTCAGGTCGGCCTTGATCTCCTGGAAGAACTTGCGCATGGCGGTGCCGGGCTGGGGCCGGGCCGGGACCGGGAGCACCGGGACGGGAGCGGGGCCGCTCCGCCCC
>VZTI01004100.1:8218-55552 GCA_013397865.1 Struthidea cinerea
AGAGGAGAGGAGAGGAGAGGAGAGGTTCTATTAATGTAACTATCTGGACTGGGAATGTATGGTTTGCTGACAGATATAAACAGTTTGATTTCTATTCATCATGGAGAGGATATCATCTTGGTAATCTGGCCTATCAAGATAAGACTTTTAGAGTCTCTGCAGGAGACTGATAAGAAATGTGGTAGGAAAAAAAAGCCAGCTGTCTGGGGGCAGGGTGTGTGTCTGGGGCAGGGGGGGAGTTGTTCCTGGGCATTTTCTGTGGTGGACTTGCCTTGCTAAGAGTAGTAAACAATCTGCTTGATTGCCTTAGTGCCTGCCCTAATTCTCTTCTTTCTGCCCTTGCTGGGAGATGAACACTCCCAGAGGACTCACCACTCAAATTTGTAGCCACAGGTTTTAAAAGCAGCTAGGGGCTCTATGTGGTTGTGTATTCAGGAACATGAGATTAAATGACTTGAAGGTGCCTGTTTTTAAAAATATCTTCAGGCTGCTTCTACACTGCCAACTCTTCCAGCTGACTTGTCTGACCAGTCACCCTCATCTTTCTGATGTATCTTAAAAGCATGCATGGGCAGAGATTACAAGAAAAACACCCCAAAAAGCAGTGGCAACCCTAAAATGTTTTAAGTTGAGCCCTCAAGATCAAGAGTCTTACTGACAGCCCCAGCACTAGACTTTTTCAGTACTTCAGAGAGTCAGGATAAAAGGAAACATAAATGTCAGGGTAAGTCAAGCTTTGAGGCAGTATTTTTGACAAACTCCTGCCTAACTTGAACCTGCAGTTTTCAAGAAGTATTGTCTTTGGTTTGATTTATCTTAACAGCACGTCACAGAGAGCTGCTGGAAATAAATTTAACTGATGAAGTTGTAATAAATAGCAGAGGAACTTTGTTTTTTACTATTATTTTAGGAGTATTTTCACTTCTTTGAATTTAAAAATTTGCCTTTAGCAACTTACAGCTGTACTGTTGAGGGAAATGGAAAATGTTTGATAATCAGAAACATAATCAATATATGTCTGTATTGGTTCAGGAGCCTGTACTTCTGTGAAATATTTGAAATTAATAGGAGCCACTATTTCAGAATTACCTAACTGGCAGCTTGACTTACTCATTAGATGTAAGAGAAACAAGGTGATGTTACTCTGTTTTCTGCAGCTGACATACAGATGAGTCGTAGAGAAGAAGTCTGTGCCCCTACAACAAGTGTGGTGTCCATCCAGGTTATGTCTGGCATGGTTAATTCATCCTCCATGCTTTCACTGGCAATCTGTCTTGTTTTCATTTTTCTCACTTATATTATTCTTTAGTCTGAAAAAAGAATCATTTTGATTGTAAAGGCAAAATCTGTGGGGTTTTTTTGCATGTGACCTTAAATGAACTTCAAGATGGATTTCAAGGAGATGATAAGGGTAACACAGATCAATAGATAATAGATAGACAGAAAGATATAAAGACAGACATGTATGCTTTCTTTGTGTTTGCTCTATCTGCTCAGCTATTCCATTCAAAATTGACAGGTAGAATTGTGCTGCTGAAGTTACCTGCCATGACTTTCTCCTCTCAGTTCTAAACCTGAGAGCTGGGGAACACCTGTTTGCATTCCACATGTCTGTGCAGAAATGTAGCCTTTGAGATTGGGCTGTCCTGTGCCAAGCACAGTGGCTGGGCATGTTCTCCAGACGGCAGCTGACTGCTCTTCTGTGCCTGAAAATTTGGGAAAAATGTTTGCAGCATAGCTCAGGAGGAAGAGCCAGAGCAGGCAACTCCCTTCAGTATTGAGTTATTTCAGTTCCCTTTCGAGTGGTGGGAATGTTTCCCACCCAAGCAGGCTGTGCCAACACCAACTGCTCTTGGCAAGTCCAATCTGCCAGGCTCACTCTCTCTGTGGGGAGCTCTCAACCGGCGGCTGACTTTTTGCCATTCAGTCCCACAGAGATCACTGCAAAGCCTCTCAGCAGGACCAGATTCTTCCTTCTGAAATACCTTTTAACCTACAGGCAGTAAAACATTTCAGGTCACGGTCAGCTGGTCTGAGATCCTGTGGTTAACTAGGTCTGGTAGCCTCCACTCAAGGTGCTTTTAGGCATTGCAGTTTCCTCCTGAGAGTTCGGGTCTTTCTCATAAGTGTAAAGCTTTTTAAAGCTGGAATTTAGTACTGTGAAGTCTTGAGCTGAGGGAATCCATAGGTTGCATTCTGGTTGGTTGTACATCAATGTATCAGAGCACGGCAATTCTGGTGTGGTCTGAAGGCAGAGTTAATATTGTCTGCTCTTGGCCTTTCTCAGCTCTGGGACTGAGCCCTGCTGTCTGCCAGGGTTTGCCAAATACAGTCACCAAGAGAAAATCAATGCTAATCGATGTCTACAGACAGGGTTGGAAGCAGAACGCCTCCCTAGAGACTTGCTGACTGCAGGCTGTCATCCTTTAGCTTTTCATTAAGGTTTTAGGCTACCTAAGAGTCTGTCTTTCAACGTGTAGAGTGGGGAATTTCAAAGAAAGTGAGGGACCTTCCCCAGCTCTGAGATACTGTGCCTCTGGCCATCTGCAGAAAGGTGGATGCATGGGAAACCTCTTCTGCCCTGTGCTTGTGAATTCCTCTTTGCGTTGCTTGCCAGCACAAAAGTCAGAGACTTCATCTGCATCCCAGTGCAGTCCATGCTGAGATCCACAGGAGCCTCACTGACTTCTTCCTGTCCTTCATCCTTAATCTCTTCTGTGCTGTTTCGTGACATTGACACTCAGCAGGACAGATGTACCCGGTAAAGGTTGGCTGCTACTTGCCTCTCTTTCTGGCTCTCAGTGCTGAGGGGTCTCTTCTCCGAGGGAAGTTTATCACGGGGTCCTCTCTTGTGCTCTGCTGGTTTTGCAATCCAGGGCAGTGAAACAAACCGTAGAGGGATGGGATGTGCATTTGTGTTCACATATGGAAAGGGAGTGGAGTGAGAATACAATGGGATGTGGCTCTATTCCTTACAGAGAAGAGTTGGACCAACTCAAGAGTGCAAAGAAAATCCTGCCCATGGCTTACAGAGAGAACAAAAGTGAATAAATCCAACCAGATATAGGTATTGATTGGGCACTGGGCAATCTCTACCTTCTGTAGCCCAAGCAGTTTTTTGAGCTGCTTCTTCCACCCACCTTCTTCCCTCTGATTCTCTCAGCACCTGCTGTATTAAAAATACAATTACACCCTTGAAAAGTGATGGATTTAGACTCTGTCACTGTGTCGATGACCTTTAGATTTAAGACTGGCTCCCAAGTGACCCCTGCTCCACAGGTCAGTAGTTAAGTCGCCCATTCTCTCCACCTCCTTTCATCACTCAGCCTTCAAAGAACAAAAGTCAGATCTGCCTTGCTCACACTACTTTAGCCATGGTCACTGCATACCATTCCCTAGCAGCAAAGAAATTTGTGGGAACTGGTTAGATACTGGAAGATGAGTTGCTAAATGGTTCATGAATCATAATACCTGTGAAGCACTTTGGTGCTGCACCTTTACTTCTTGTCCAGAGCAAGGTGCTAGGATGGGTCTTAGCATCCTACAACAACTCTGCTTTGCCATTTAATGTGGCTGTCCCAGGAATCCTGTGAGTCCCCCTGTGTGATGCTCACTGTACCCTCCTCCCCCCTGGTTTAGACAAGGTACAGCAAACAAGGCTGCCGAGTACAAGCCTCACCACAAAGTCTTCCTCAGCATGGGCAATACTCCAGAAACCACGAGGCACGACACAGGTGTGGGATCTCACTGTGCACTGTCCAGTGCCAGGCACAGCATGCTCACATCCACCAGGATTTGAATCCACAGAATCTCAAGCCAAAACCCAGATTGCAGACCTGCCCTTCCTCTAACCACAGGCTAGCCATCACTGGGATTCATGCACAAGACTACAGCATCCTTGCAAGATCCATTTGCAACTTATTCCTTTCCTTACCTAGCCCAAATACCCAACTTTCCATAGCCACAAGGGGATATTGAGAAAGTGGACATGACCGACAGCAGCCTGCACACTTGTTCCTGGTTATTAGGAACAGCGTACAGTGACACTGCACCTCTCCTGGCATCGGTTCCTGTAGGCTCTGTGACAGCTGAACAGTGGCAGAACTTGTTTCCTGCCTCTGGAGAAAGTAATCCTCATTTGAGCAGAAATGTGGAGCTGTATTCGTCCACTGATCCTGTTAGAAATTCCAGGTAAAGGAGTGTCTCACTGATCCTCACTGAGATTCCTGCATCACAAATTCACAGGAGAACGCCTTACACCCTCTGGGCAGGTTAGGAGTACCATGCAGGTTGGAGCAAGCCATGACTCTTTTAACTTTCCAGCACTCTTTTTTGTACCAGGAGATACCAAAAATGCTTCTAGAAAATGCCACCGTAGCTGGTATTCCTTGCAATATTGACAGCCACAGCTTCACAGAAAAAGAAATAAAACTACAAAAGTGAAAAAAAATGCTGTTCACACAACTCTATTCAGCACTGCTAGTTGCACTGCTAGGGGACAATAGGTTCCTTAGGACTAGGGATATTTTTGTCACTTGTACTAAGGTTTTCCCACTGCAGCAACGTATCTGAGACATTTTCAGCCGACTCCAAATAATTTGGTCCATCTCCATGGCACAGGTCCCGTTATCTCACAGGACTATGCTGGCATGGCTGTACCATGCCCGCTTCCAGAGGAGGGATTGCCACATCATCCTTAGCATACAAACTAATTTGGCATCACCTGCTGTAAGCAGAGGGCTCTCTCTAAGGTGACATTGCCTTGCTTAGTGTAAATACATACTGGACATCACATATAAATACATTTTGAACCTCACGTTTGTTGATTTCATGACTTTTATATATAATTCCTTGAGATTATGCTTTTCTGACACACATTTTGTGCAGAAATTCCTCTCTTGGTGTATCATAGAACACCGTCAGGGATGTGAGACATCCAGTCAAGCATGAAACTGAAACTGGCCCTGTGTCTCAGTGATTTCCCATCTCTTCCTCACGACTTCTGCATCTGTCATCCTATTGCTTCCTCTCCCTTTCCCAGCCTCAGATTCAGTTGGGGATTAAGTTGTTCTTATCAGATTGTTTGCCAGAAAACATCTTTACATCCTAAGCTCCCCTCAAATTTGAATTAATTTTTATATCTGAACCTGGACTCCTGTTTAGGTTGTGCCTATCTGAACATCTCCAGATAACAATGGACTCCAAATTAATTCTTTAGCGTGTCTTACGGTTTTTAAAATGAAGTTGATTAAAATCTTTTGAATTGTGAATGTTTAGAAGAGATAAATAACAATGTTGCACAATGAAATTTTAGTACTCTGTCTTTTTCAAAGGCTGGTCAAAATCTTCTTAGCATGTAGATAGAAATACATATACAACCCAAAATTGTAAGAAATTGTAATAAACAAAGAACTGCTGTCATTTTTCATCATCTGATAACGTTTTTTCTACCATAAGAGTCTTCCATAAGAGATAGTAGAAGAATCTTCTGCTGGAAATTACATCCTAATGTTTTTGGGATTCTCTACCAAATGGTATGCAAATGTAAAGTGAAATTTTAGAGAAGTTTAGAAAGACAAAGATTAGTTTCTTAAATAATTTATTTGGAATATATTAGGTGTTAAATAACATCATATACCACAAAGTGTTATCAGTTGCACTGTATTTGTTCATGATCACACAGATAAGAAATCCCCAAAACACAGAGGAGAAACTTGACCAAAAAAAAGAAATCTTTGGTAGAGAGATCTAGTGAAATACTTGCTGAATGTGACAGTAGGGAGCCCCTGAACTGAAAGGAGATCAAAGAAAGCGGTGATATGAATCAAAGCAATAACAAGAAGGGAAGGTTTTTAGCATAGAAAATACAACAAGCATGTTATGTTACAAAATTGCCAGGTTTTCTTTCCCCTTCCCAGTATGACAGCTGCTCACAAGATGTTTTTCCTTGCCTTGGTGATGTGTGTTTCCTAGGATAGCAAGTGACTGATAGACCCAGTAACACCACCACGCCTCAGCACTAAGTGCTCTGATTTACTTGGACTGATTTCTCCTGCTGCAACTCCAGCAAGCCAGCGGAAAGCTGGGAGGAGGACGTGGCTCATTACCTTTGAGGTGCTGTGCAGAAGAGGCTGTGGCTCCATTTAGTCACATTAAGGTGGCCAAGGTGGGGAGAAACGAACCATGGAAAGGGCTCTCAGTGCCTTTCCACTCAGTGGCTCCCCAGGGCAGTCCTGACAGCTCACAAACCCAGGGATTAACAAACTGACTATTAGCAGTGTTCAGAAACGATATCAAATCAATATGAGCCCTTTCTGCTTTTCTTCTTTCTTTCTTTCTTTCTTTCTTTTGGTCAGAATCTGTCCACTGGCATGCCTGTACCTTACCGCACCAGTGCTGGATGGGGTGAGCTGTGTTCTTGTCAGACCTTGGCTTTTGTCAGTGCTGAGGACAGCTCAACATTCCCATAGCAGGAGCCAGCCCTGGCTTCTTTGGTGCACCTGGTGCTTAGTGAGGCTTTGAAAGGCAGCTCAGCTTCAGGTGCCAAATCCCCTCATGCAGAAGGGCTGTACATGCTGCATGCACAAATCCCAGTTCTGCTTTCTGAAAGCACCTCTTTGTCTCATGAACGAACAGAAAGAGCCCAGGGACATGCCTTGGCCTAAGGGAGCTACATTTCTTCACCAGTTGTAAACAATTGTCTTTTCTAAGCCTTGACATGTACCTTGGTCCACATGGAAGTCAAGAGGGACTTGTGTCAGTGGGAGCAGGATCTCACCAGAAAGCCGTTCTTCTTAAAGCTGGTGTCATTTTCTCTGCTCCTCTGGGCTGCTCATAACTCACAGGAGCAGACCAGGCCTTGGCTGGCACAGGTTATAACTCAGTCAGGAAATTAAAATGCGTTTCTTTGTGGGCAACAATAACCCACAGTGGCCACTTTCGTGAAACCTCTTTTCATCCCACTTTTCATCTAAACACCTACAGCATGGCAGTTGGTGTTTTTCCTACAGGGAAATAACTCACAAATGGAAGATATTTACACCAGTTTCTTTGTGGTTGCTCCATTGGGCCATTTGGGATAGTATCCAGGTGGGAGAACCTCAGCTAGAGCAGATGAAAGCAGGGAGTTTAAGGGCAGTCAGCAAGGTATGCAGGCATAACCATGGACGTAGACTTGTCCACAAAGGTTTTCACAGTGCATCAGTGAGGCCTTTGTCCTGGGACCTCCCTCCCAAAGCAGGACCTCACCCATTGCTACAGGTCCTACAGAAGAGCAAAGGCATTGAGCCACCAACCTCTTTGTAGGGCTTTTAAGGTAGCTGGGGCATAGCTGACCATCTTTCTTCACATGCACACTGTCACTGCTATGGAGGAGATTTACTTTGCCTATTGAACCCACTGAAACTCATCTATGACTATGTATTTTGTCACTTTAAATTGGCACTTTTTGCTTTAACCTACCATTTAATTTTATTTAATGTGCTTTGCTCTGACACGAGGGATCCCTCCAGTCTGATGAAGAAAGATGTAGCCAGGTTCAAGGGCTAGGACTTGCATTTTAAACAAAAGACTCAAGCTAGAAATAAGATTCACAAGTTCAGGAGTGAGTGCAATTAGCCCATAGAACAACTGGTGGAGGACTCTGTCAAATATCACAGATGTCTGTTGTGGACAAATTTTGTGGTGCTGTCATAATTCTTCATCTCAATAATGTTTCCTTGAAATAGCGTGGGAGAATAATCTCTTTCCCTGTCAGAAACACTGAATTAATTTCTATGCCCTGATTTATGGGGGAGATCTGGGCAGAAGACTCTTCTGGCTTGGACTCTACCATGACAGCAGTGTGTCCTTCCAAGCTCCCAGAGACCACAAGTTCTCCGTCTGGACTTCCATGTTTTTGCACGACCAAGGATTTCCTATCCTATTAAATAAAAATGCAAATAAAATAGCAATAAATATAAATAAATAATCACAATGCACGGAAGAGCAACCCACAGATTCTGCCAGGAGAGAGGGACTATCACACTAACACCAAGACTGCACATCTCACTGTCTGCTAGGGAGATGATGTCTCTGACCAACACTCTGCTATATTGCTGCTCATGCTGGGACAGGAGACACCACAGTTTTCAATCAGTGTCAGCTCTTCCATGCTCTGCAAGTGTGGGGCTTGCTGGAAGAATCCCAGGATGCTGCCCCCAGCTGCCACTGCCGTCTGCTGCAGGCCTGGCTCTCCCAGGACCTTGACAAGGAAGTTGATGTATCTCATGGCCAACCGGAGCGTCTCGTTCTTGCTCAGTTTTTTGTCTGGTGGGTGCGTGGGAATGAGTTTCCTCAGCTTGGCAAAGGCGCTGTTGACATTTTGCTGTCTCCACCTCTCCCTGGTGTTGGTGAAGATCTTCCTTGTCATTCTTAAGGTGCTGCAAAGTAAAGGAGATGGTGAGTGAATGCTGGATACCCCTGGCTTTCACACAGGCTGCTTTTTTTAGGGGCACTGTACCCTCTGGGCAAGTGGCAAGCACAGAGTGGTGGTGCTAGGCTTCTAACTTTTTGCTCTCTGTGGCTGGCACTCTTGTCCTGCATGTCCTTCATAGAGTCACCCTAAAGTCATCATAAGTATTGGAGATGCAACCTGATGCCAGAGTTCAGTAAGAACTTCAAAAAGGAAATAAAGGAGTTTAATTTCCTTATAGAAGCATTTGGTGCTGCTACAAGCCCAGTTTCTCCAGGCTCCTCCGAGTTCCCCTGCAACAGAATTCCCAACAGGCAATGCATTTGTCATCCCACCACGCTGCATGAAAGCCACACAGGCACTTTTTATGGGGGAAGGCAGGCAGAGCCAGCGCAGAACATATCCACATCTCATTTCACACCTTCCTGGAGTCTGCTCCTAGCTGGCCCAAGCGTGGTGATTCCTGGCTGAAACAAAGCCAGGTGGACTTTCACCATGGCCCTTCAGTGAGCAGCCAGCCAACACCACAGACATGTGTGACTGTGGTTATTTCAGGATGTTATTTCCCTTCTCCAAGGAAGCACCAGTCTGGTTCCCTGCCCAGCCCATACTGGCTGCTCACTGCTGGTGTTAAGAGACTTCAGTCTGGCTTCTGCTTTAGCCGCTGAGAGATGCCAAGACTAAGCCACAAGAGCCATAAGTGCATGAGGGAAAGTGTGATTCCTACAAAACATGCTGGCATCCCAGACAAAACCTCTCCCCAGCTGTTCCCTGTCCACCCTCAGAGCCAAGCAAAGGGAGCCCCGTGCCCAGAGCAGACCTGGCAAAGAAGAGTACTGAGGCAAAGGGTGCACAGTGATTTTAAATGCCGTTTACCAGAAGGACTGCCAAAAGTTCTTTGTGTTGCCCCAACCCTTCTCCCACCACCATGGGAAAGTGTCTTCCCTTCTCTCTCACAGCCCTGGAGGAGACCCTGATTCCTCCATTTCTGAAGCAGCTCTTTATGCCAATGGCACACAGACAGTTGGAGCAGGGAACAGCTATCCACAGCCAAGAGACTAAAGGACAAATGTTTCCACTCACCCTCTAATGCATGTGAAAACCTCAGCTTTTTATACTCATTTGCAAACCCTTCTTTACAGTAGTCCTGTAAAGGGGAGTGGGGAGCAGAGGGAACAGCATCCTTCATCCACAGCAAGAGGAAACTTTGGGATGACAGCCCAGCTGTGATCCTGTTTCCGTCTGAAGCACCCTCACACCATGCGAAACACTCAGGGTTCACCAAAATACATGGTCAAAGTCCAAGGGAATAAAGAAACACACTCACAGTTTAATTGGGATGCCCTGTCAGGGAGCCCAGGCAGGTAAGTTCCTGCCCAGCTCCTTCAAGTTCCAGTCCAGCACGGATTAGCAGCTGCCAGGGGAACACAGCTGCAGCACTATAAATCCTGTCACAGCTGTGTTCGGAGACCTCTGGTCAGGGATGCAGCCGGTACAGGCACACCCCTGTGCACTGTAAATGGCTGCTCACACTGACAATACCTCACAGGCTCCTCTTGGCCCTGGCCTTTACACTGATAACACATTTCTATTTTGGTAGAAGACTGAAATTACTGTCATACCTTTAGGGGATGAGAAAATTGTCTCATCAAAATGGCCTTGCTTCATGAAAGGCTCCTTTAAAAAACAAACCCTCGTATTTCAGGTTGCTGAAAGTTTTCCTTGTCTTTTATAGACTTACATTAAGACTCATTGCTTGATTCAAATGGGGATTATATCTCTCTTTTTATTCTTTAAAAGGAAAATTATTCTCCTACTCCATGTATCATTTTTGGTTTGTGCTGTGGGAACAAATCTTCTTGGTGCTTTGCACCTACCTCAAGCATGTTGCATGTACCTCTTTGGCAAGAACACTGCCACATCAGTGGTACAGATTTTAAACACAGCCTTCCAGTGCTCCCCTGTACTGCAATGTGTTCACTGCCCAAGGCAAAACTTTTGCCTTTACAGATTTATTCTTCCAAGCAGCTGCTCAGATCCATGTGAAATTCAGAATGCCACCTGCTTCTTTCTGTCTTCTGTTTTGGTGTTTATGTTGTTTGATTTTTTTTCTTTGGTTTTTTTTTCTTCTGAAGATATACTTATCTGTGTACAAAAATATTTATATTTTGTAACATCGGGAAAGTTATTTGGACTTCCTTTTTTCTTCTAATTGGTTGACTGGACTGTATTTTGCCAGGTCTTTGGAGCTCTGTACTGTAATTCTGCCGTGTGGGTCAGTGTTTGCTGGATACCTGTTTACATCTCAGCTACAAATACCAAGAGAGAGTCTGTTTGTTGTCGTCCTCCTGCTGCAGACAGTCCCCAGCACAGCACTCCCGGAAAGCAGGTTAACACCCAGCCCTGGTGCTATGAACATACCCTCTTGTCCTGGTAGTGGTGTTATTGGTGGGAAAATAAACCCAGCCTACTCCTTCAGGCCGTGCTTTCTTTGTCTCTCTACTCATGCCTCTGGAAAGGACAATGCTATGTTTGTGGTCACAAGCCTTGTCAGCAAACAGATGCCTTTGTGAGAACAGCTCCTGCTTTACGCTTCAAAAACGTGTGTTTGTATTTCTGACATTTATTAGAGATCCGCAAACAGCAGCTCCTTTCCTTTCCCAGTGCCTCCTCTTGCAGTGATAGCTCTATGGGGAGCTTTGTTTCAGGTGTAAGACACCTCCATACGTCTCTCCACCTTAAATTCCTCTCCTTTTTGTCTTTACTGGTGTGGGTTTCCTGTTGTGCTTGGAGTTTCATTTAGAAACATAGGAGAAAAATTATCCTGGTCCAATCCTGCAATAATTGTAATTTTTCAGCACAGCTTTTTTCCTCTAGTCACCTACACATCCCTCGAGTTCTCTGCAACCACAGCACCTTCTAGTTAAAATGCAGCCAGTTTGCTGGCAAGGGATCTGATTTCCATTTCTTTTGTCTCATTCCCTTCCTTCTTTTCCTACCTTCTCTCCAACCATTCTCACCAAACTTGTCTTTCAATACGTTATTTGCAACTTCAGCTCTTTGCTAATTTTGCACATATGAGCAATGTATTCTTTAGCTTTCTCTGATGCACTGTATAAAATACATGTCATCTAGTAGTTGTGTGCAGCTTGTATCCCACTGGTCTGTTTTAAATCTGTGCAGAAATCACCTGTTTGTACATATAATGCACAGATTTATTGCATTAACCTGCAGGTTTGGACTCTGTACTTTCTGCTCACCTTCCCTAACCAGAGACTAACAGCCCCACATTTAGATGACAATTAAAAACCCAGGAAGACAGCATCTTAGATTCAAGGGTATTAATTCTGCTCTCAGCAATGTAAATCTGGAAGTTTACACCATTTTCATTGGAGGAATTACTTTGAAGGACAAAATTTTGCACTGAGGAAAGAATTTAACTCAGCTCAAGGAGGCATGTCCAGAAGTAGGAGGTAAATGCAGTTTCATGAGCTAAGGTGCACAGCTGCAACATCTAAAGAGAACTGTGCAAAGAAATAACCCCAGTGAATCTGCACCGACAACCAGAAAGAGAAAAAAACAAAGGAAAAACAAGCCACCACCACCCACCAGACAACTGAAGGTCCTTCCACCCCCTGCCTACCCATTTGAAAAACATAAAAATGTGTGGTGGGCGGAACAGTGGCTATTTTTAATGCAGCCGCAAGCGTCGGCAGACAAAAGACTGAACCGCAGAAGAGATGAAGATCTCTCCCATAGCAGCAGTTCTCACAGCCTCTCCGTGCAAAAGCCTTTCAGGCAGCAGCAGCAGCAGCAGAGCAGCTTAGGCACAAAGCTCATCTCTGCCAGACATTCCCCAGCAAACAGCCCCCAAGCCAGCGGTTAATGTCTGAGGGCTGGCAGGGGACTTGCCAGGAGCCCAGCACTCAGTCATAATTAGCAGGATGCTATTAACTAAAGATCTTGGACGAGAAAGTTCCTCCCTCAAGTTATACCTCTGACCTCGGTGAAGTTAAATCCATGTTGAAACTGGCCACTGGAGACCTACTCCTGCAAATCTTAATCAGACAGCAGATGCCTGCTGCCACCAAGAATTGGAGTGCTTCTAGTAAACCTGTGGTGCCACACCATCACTCCACAGGGGGAACCCAGTGCCTGCTAAAATTGGTTATTTAACACATTGCATTGGATTTTGTAAAGTCCCCCCAGCCCTTAAGTAAATGGCAACACAAGAGCAGATGGTGCCTGTTTCCTCTACCAGGCAGGTGCTTGTGAGCTCGATCTGCCGCGGGGAGCAAAGATTCCCCAGCTATCACTCCTTGCTGCCGTGCTTTGTTCACTTTGCATCCCTGTGATCTGGGCAAGAGGAGAAAGGGGACACTCGCAGTTTCCCTCTGCATTTTCACACAAGCCTCAGAGCGTGGCACTCAGCTTCATGCAGAGGGCAAGATTGAGCATGGCTGTCACAAGACAAAATACTACCTATGGCTAATGTGTGATGTTATTTTTTTTCCCCCGTTCCCTAGGAGGAAGAAACTCACTCCTTGCAGCTTAGCAATGCATTGTTTGCTGCATGGCCACTTGGATTTCAGGGACTTTCTTTGGGTTGGGAGGGGAAGGAAGGGCAGAAGGGACAACACACCCCAGCTTGATGGATTGCAAGAGGAGCAGCTCACCTCTAGGTACAGGCTCTCCCCTCCCAGCTTTTCTCAGCTCACTCTCCCCATTGCTGCCTCCCTGTATCTCAGTACCCTTTCCAAAGTGCCTCCCACCTGAAATCCTACAGGTGCATTGCTGGACAAGGACACAGAGAGATCTCAGTGAATCTGAGAGTGGGTGCTGGGCTGGCAACCAGGGAGTTGAGCTTCTGTCCATGTTTCCCTGCCATGAGTCAGGCAAATTCCTTCTTTTTTTTTTTTTTTTTCCCTGCACCTCCTTGTCTCTCNGTTTCCCCTGCCATGGGTAGGGCAAATTCCTTTTTTTTTTTTTTTTTTTTCCCTGCACCTCCTTGTCTCTCCTGCTTATAAACCTCTGCAAGGTTCGTGCAAAAAATTATTGAATGTGTGTGAGCATTTGTGTGTTAGAGCAAGCATGAGCACAGGATGGCCCAGTCTTTCAGTGCTGATGTAGTGAATGAGAAGAGCCTCTCCCTGTGTTCCCAGTGTGATTCCTAGCACTCTCCGTGAACTTCATTTTGTTTCAAACAAGATGTGGGAAGAGGAACT
This sequence comes from Struthidea cinerea, assembly GCA_013397865.1. Taxonomy (NCBI): domain Eukaryota; kingdom Metazoa; phylum Chordata; class Aves; order Passeriformes; family Corcoracidae; genus Struthidea; species Struthidea cinerea. The sequence continues at coordinate 21,896 of VZTI01004100.1, forward strand.
ACTTCAGGAGTAAACAAGGGCTCCGATCTCTGCCTCATGCCTCTGTTGGGAGTGTTATCCGACAATCATACCATGGTACGCGGTACAGCAGAGCAGCAAAAGCACTACAAAAACCAGTCCACGCTGACACAGTGATTTACCTTTTTTAGAGCCTGTAAATCTAGGACAAAATGCACATAGTAGAATCTCTGCTTCTGGGAGCCCTCCTGTCTAAGGGCAGCATTTACAGAAGCTCTCACAGCCACACTTGTGCTCTCACTGAACCTTTAGAAAAAGGAAATCACTGGAGTCTTCAAAAGCAGCTGTGTGAAGGTCTCAGGATTAAGTCAGCCTTTATATTTGGGGTTACTATACTGCATGTGATCCCAGTTTCAAGAGAAAGGTCCTTCACCTGACCCAGTACTGCCCCTGGGTTGCTGAGCTTTGTAATCCAGTGGCCCTCCTGGAGGGTGCAGGTCTTTGGCAGAGAACAGCTCTCTGCTTTGTGAGAAATCGGCCTTGTCTGCAGACTCTGCACACTGTGGCATCACGGCCTCTAGGCCTGCCTTGGGAAAGGAAGATCTGCAAAGCAATGGGCTGCCACCCACATGGGATTTGGGAGAGCACAAAGTATGTGGCCAAGAACTTGACAATAGTGATAAAGATGTAGCTTAAGAAAAGGCTTACTCTGCGCATGGGAGTGGGCTTTTTTTGGATTTGGGAGTTTCTTCTTGTTGTTGTTGGATTTTTTCATGTGGCTCCCTTCTGCTCAATACTTTTTATGGTGCTTTGCAGAAGGACGAATTATACCACACCTCTACAGCAAAAAAAATGAAGAACCCACTCATGGGCTGCAACAGCTTTTGCTAAATGGAGTTCCAGTGCATTAGCAGGGGCATGACAGCTTTCTAAGCTGAGAAAGGAACACTCTGCCAAGAGATTTAGCCTTTATTTGCTAGAGTTGCACCTGTGTTATTTTCTGTTCTACAGAATCTCAGAGTCTCTCTTGGAAAAGTGCTTCTCTGGCCTGAACGACAGTTCCTGTGGGTTTCCTTTAACAAGAGTCTCTGCCAAATTAACAGCCCAAATACTACATACACTCTCCCCATGCTTTAAGGTAAACACAGAGAAGAAAAACAGTTTGGTTCTGTTCCAGGAGTTCTTCAGGTCTCTTTTTTTTTTCCCCCTGTTCCACACTGATATTTCTCCCACCTCACCGCATCACTCATTCCTGCCTCCCTCTCTCTGCCACAGCGAGGCAGGAGGGCAGCTGTGAATAGCAGAAACCATTTGCCCTGCCTGTGTATGTCCACATCCTGCTTCCTGGAAGGAGAATGTAAGTGAGGAGTGGGACGAGGTGCTGCATGTCTTACAGCTCGACGGAGAGCAGTGTGCAGCAGCTCACGCTGTTAGAGAAGTTGGGAACAGAGAGGGGAAAATCCAGGTCTGCAAAGGACATTTGCATCAGGGGAAAGGTAGATATTTTTTATGCTTGGATGTGGCCCCCAAACAATATTTGCTTTTGCTTTCTGTCCAGGTCTGCTCTGAGGCTGGTGGCAAATCTGTCTGTGACTGCAGGCAAAGCAAGACTGAAGGTCTGAGAGCATCCAGTGCCCTGTGTTCCTGCCAGACCTCAAACCAGGCTGCTGACCATCTCGGGTCACACCAGTGCTTGCTGTCCCTAAGACCAGAGGTCACCATGAGCAGAGAAACGTGACCACCATGGCAAAACATAACTTCCAAAAGTGGGATACAAACTGCAAGACAAGGAGCACAGCCCTGTTTTCCCCTGAATGCCTTGCCTCTGACCTCTGTGGGGCTGCTCCCGAGAGAAACAGCAGCACAAAAATCATCCCTGCCTCAGGGACCTGCGTGTAGTCGACAAGCTTCCTGCCTGGCATGCTGGCTCTGTGAGCACTTCATTTCTTGGATCATCTGCTCATATCACAACTACTGTAGAGATTTATGTAAACAGGCAGTAAAAACAAGCTGCATTTATTTTAGGTGTTTTGATCTGGTTGGTTAGCTTTGTGGTTGTTTGTTGGTTTGGTTTTTGTTTTTTTGTTTTTTTTTTTTTTTTTTTTTTTTTTTGTGACTGTGTGAAATAATATAGAAATGCATGATGGAAAAAGATTCTGAAAATGAAATATTGTCCTGTAATGTTACAAGGAAATCAGGAAGGATAGAGACAACTACTTCAGGAAACATGCATGTTTTCCTGTTTATTCACTTTCTCAGGCAAATAGTTTTATGCAGAAGGCTACCCCTGGAAACAGAAACATGTTTTAGATTGTCAGTTTCAAAAGCTTTTTCACAAATCTGAGAGTTACTAATATTTAACAGTAGAAATGAAATTTAAAAAAAAAAATTGCTAAGCTTTTCCTCCTAAGTGCACTGTTGAACTGAGAAAAATTCAAATGCTTATGTATTTTACATATGCATCAGCTGTAACACAGCTGACCTGTGAAGTATGGAGATATTTTTAAATATGTGAGGTTTGGAATTTAAAACTGATTCCTTACACGTTTACCTGTTGACACTGTCAGTGAATTTCCACATAGTCTAGTGAATAAGCATACAGCATAAGATTAATTAGTACGTGATTATTTGTACTTTTGCAAGGAATTTGTTTTAAATACCAAACAGCATTGGAGAATTCAGTTAAGTTTTAGTCCTGAACTCAGGAAGTCTATGATGCTCTGTCTAATCCTTTTGCACCAGTGCAATAGCTCTGATTTACAGCACTTTGCAGTGCTATAAATGAATTTGCCTAGTGTTTAATTATACAGCTATGATGTAATAAAATAGGAATAGTAGGAATAGTTAAGAACCGTAATTAAAATCACTTCAGTTTCCTCCACATGTCACCACCAACATTTCTCTCAAAAGCAGTAAAACAAATCAGTATTTTCTTCTGGTGAGGTTCGACTCACTGAATCTCTGCGGATGCTAGGAATTTGGAAAGTTCAGGTACAAACTGTGTCTTCATTTGATGAAGTGCAGCCACATATAAGTGGCTGTTTGTCAGATGAGGTGCCTTATTCTTAAATTTTTGATGACAAGAACCAGAGGTGCCACAATAAGAAATGAAAATCCAGGGAGTTGGTAAAAGGCTACTGCAGAAATCCCTTTCTTTAAGGATATTCCCTGCTCTGAGGGGAAACTCTGGCATTCCTAAGAAAGTCTCAAGATCAGCCCGAAAGAGGGGAGGATAGCTGTAAAGAGAAGAGGCCATTGTCACTTACTTTTCTGATACCTGTGCCTCTGGAAACCTGGTCAGGGGGCGAACAGGCAGCAAAATCAGACGCTTCCTATGTTTCTTTCCCGACTGCTTTTCCAGTGCCTGGCCACAGAGCTTGCTCTTGCTGGAGTCAGCCTAGCGCTGGTCCCGGCTGCCTCATTTATAGAGTAGCAGGTCCTTTGTCTGGCGCGTGTCACCACTAGTCCTGGCAATCCAGGGAGCTTGTTTTGCATCTCCCAGGAGATTCCCTCTCTGTCTTGCCTTTTCTCTGCTCAGCACATGCCCCCTGCCCTTTTCTGGGGCTGGTATGGGGTGGTAGCTGGAACCATCCTTACCAGATTTAGTCACTTAGCTAAGTGACTCTGGCTAGGTCAGGTGAACTTTGGCGGGAAAGGATGGAACCAGCATTAGCAATAATGTAATTTTCCTCTCTGTTTCCTCTTCTGTTTGAGGAGATTTTTTTTTTTAATTTTACTTATTTATCCAGATCTGAGTTTGTCAGTGTTTCCAGAGACAGAGCTGGCTCTTTGAAAAGCCCTCTCTAGCATGACTCAGAACTGAGGAACAGGCTGGGGTATTTATTGCACTCCCAATCAGGAGGAGTCTCCTGCTCTGCTCTGGCAGGATGTGAGGTGCATTTGGGGGGCTGACCAAGTGCAGGCAAGTGGATCCCGCACTCCCTGCTTTGGTGGAAGCTCCCTCTCCCTTGGAGTCACTGCTGGCACCTTCTGCAGCCAGAGGACAGCAACAGCTGCTGCTGTCCCAGTGCTGCCCCAAGCCCTGGCTGCCCCTCTGCCTCACTCCGTGACAGCAGGAGGCCACAGGTGTGAATTCACACCTCTTCCAGCCTGCCCTTCACTTCAGGGCCCAGTGCACTGAAGGTTTAACTCATACTTTTACAGCTGAGTCAGCTCCACACCCCTGTGGCTAAGATGTAGGGTTGACAAAACACAGGCTTCTTTCTCCACTGCTGGGGTGTCCCCAAAGCTTCCTCTCTGCTCAAGGACAACAGGCAAGCAAGGTGACATCTGAGTGCAAAACCCAAAACCTGCAGAATAACCCCAACCCCATCATGTGTCTGTGTTCATGACAGAGACTGGTCCATCCAGCCTCGCCCTTGCCCTGGCTAACAACTCATTTATAGGTCAAACACTGGCACATGCTGCCCAGAGATGTGGTAGATGCCCCATCCCTGGAAACACTCAAGGTCACTTTGGATGGGGCACTGAGCAACCTGTTCTAGTTAAAGAAGTCCCTGCTCAATGCAGGGAGGGTGGGCAAGGTGGCCTTTAAATGTCTCTTCCAACTGAAATCAGTCTTTGTTTCTATGAAAATAGTCACAAAATCGCCCCAGGCACAGACCAGCTCAGGTTTACTACAATCATACAGGTCCTTTGGAACCCGTACAATCCTTTCTGCTCCTCCATCCACTTCTCCATTAAGTGCTGGGAGTTTGCTTTGGGTGAACATCAGAGCAAATGGGGAGAACAAGAGCAAGATATCTACTTATGCCCTGGAACAACAGGGAGTATCCTGAGGATACAAAGGGGTACAGGGGGTAGGAAAGGAGAAGCTCCAGCTCATCACCCTGCTTTCATGGGGCAGGAAAAGCTCTGCACCCAGAATGAGGCAGCTTTAAGCACACTCCACCACTTCCCTCTGCCAAGCCCCGGGAAAGCTCAGCTAGTACCCAGACCAGCTCACCCCAAACTGCAAGATGGCTCAGCAGTGCTCACCTACTGGGTTTTTAAAGCACTGAGAATGTTTCAGTTAACAGGATTGCTCCATAAATATTAATAAGCCAGCAGTGGAATGATGCGGTTGCTCTCCGGAGAGAATGAGCCTCGGGTCCCTGCCGGGGCAGAGCTGTTCCCTGCAGAACTCGACTGAAGGTTCAGCCCTTTCACACGGTAAATTAACGGTGGCACTACAGCCTGAAAGCTGTGTCAACCGCTTCATTTAGCACAAGTGTTATGTTAACTAAAGGCCCTATTCCAGAGGGGCCTTTGGCCTCACAGCAGCCTAATTTCCATGCAATTTACATTGGAGAGTTGGAGAGTGCCCCTCCTCTCTGTTACTTCCTCCAGCCCATTATGTACCCAAAATCTGCCCCGAGATGCTCCAGCCAGCAGACAGCGGTAGGGAAGGGAGCTTGTAGGTCCAAAAAGGGAAGGGAACTGAAGCTCTTGATCCCTAACTGCATGGATACTTCACTGCCTAGAGCTTTCCAAACCGGGCAGACAAAGCACTATAAAATACACAGTCAGGAAAGCTTGCTTGCGGGGAGAGGGGCAGGATGGACTGCTTTTCATTCCCACTCATGCATCCACACAGGAGAACGTGCAAACACGAGAGCACTTTGTCCTGCACTGCTGTGGCATGCCAGGACCCACTGCCAGGCACTGGGCAGGAGGTCCCAGGTGCAGAGCCAGCACTGGGAATGCCAATGAGACGGCACAGGGTTGCTGACTTTTACACCAACTTCAATGGTCTTTTTCACCCTGTAAAAACAGTCTCGAGGGGTCATATGTCAGAGTCTGCTTCACTGTGTCTTTATTAAGCTTCCTATTGAGCTGTGATTACTTGGCACCCATGAACCACATCAGTCTCATTCATCTCCCTCTCCATATTTGTCAGTGACCTGGCAGCAAGGGGAACACATTACCAATCCATTCCTGCAGCCCTGGTGTTACTTTTCCACAGACTAACCCATAGTTGCCAGGATGATACAGCTCAGCCAGGAACAAGACATGTGGAAGCAATATTGTGCCCTGGGCTTGTTCCTCCTCACAAAAATTTCTGCTGGGATACATCCTGACAGTTTCCCTGGAGTCTGGGGCAATTCTTTACCTGCAACAGGTCTGGTTTTCAGCAGTCAACTCTTACCAGTTCAGGAAAATTGAAGGGGACACCGAATGCATTTTGTAAGGTGTGATATTAGCAGGTGATTTCAGCCATCTCACCTCTGCACTGGGAACTGCTTGACCTGGATGAAGTAGCACTGACTGCACTGGTCTTATGCAACTGTACTTCCACGTGTGACTCTGTGAAGTGGGACACTTGAGAGCTGGCCACTTTGAAGAGGTCAAGAGCATGTGGGTGGCTGCAAAGTGTGAATGTCTCAAAACTGGGTCTCTTTTTGAAATTTGGCATGCCAGGATTAACATTCCAGCCCCTGAAACATCCTAGGGGCATAACCCTCGTTGCTCCTCTTCCTAAAAGGAAGAAAAGCTGTTTCTGGCATAGGGGACTGTGTGGTATGCCAGCAGGAGCAAAAGGCTTTATCCTGCTACACAGCTTCCAGGGCCAAGAGAAGCCTCTCCAAGACAGAGCGATGGTCGGATGTGCCAACAAACGTTTATCATTCACACTGGGCCAGACCTCAAACTCTGTCTTTCTCTAGCAAAACTCTTACTTGCAAGTGACCAGGATATAGCAGAGAATCCTGCCTAAATATGAGCAGAGATTTCCATGGATGGGCCTGGATTCAAGTAATTTTTTCTGCTTTGTGAGGTGACCCAGGTGAGGCTGATGAAAGCAGCACACAGAGAGTGATGGGCAGGAAAAGGACAGCGAGAGGCTGCAAACACACAGCTGTGTTATCACTGTGAGTTCAGAGCCGTGCTCTACATATGGGAACAATAAGAAACAATTATGCACATCTGGGCTCCTGCCCTTTAAAATCATAATTTAGATTAATGGATTTTGAGAATATTGAGCTGGAGGAGGCTGCTTGAGGTTCAGAATACCAGCTGCATGCAGACTGCTGAAATATTAAACTTTCATCATCTGAAGCTTTTTCGTAGCATTTTGGATCTCTTATTAGTGTTAACAAAACACATCAGGGGGTGCTTTAAATTCTGGCCACACTTTTTGGCTTAATTCCAGAAGCCAAAAATCTTCTTTTTAATGCTGAAACTTGCTGATAGCATTGAAGAAAATGTTTAGCCACAGAATAAAGAGACTGAAAACCTAATGTGCCTCTAAACCTTTTCACTAGGAGCAAGGGGAGAGACAAACAGCTCATTTTCCACTTGACACAGATGCACCTCGACATTAAAAGTTCTTGGAAATCACCTAAAATAGCGGAAAACAAGGCAGGCATCTGAAAGGATAAGCAGCTGCCACTTTCAGGGGCACACAATGTGGAGCTCAGCCAGGTTGCATGCAGCAATAAGGCAACCACATCAGCATCACTCAAAACAGAGATTCAAAGAAATGTGGAGTTGAATTTAAGAAAACCTTTCTGACCAGACTAAAGGCCCCAAAGATCTTTGCCATAGGTGCACCTTCTACAACAAACTTAAAACTAATGACAAAAAGTTGTCAAGAGACCAAGAGGTTTAATTTCCAGTATGACTTCAGGCAAAACCCTCAACACCCAGCCATCTGGATTCGATGTGCTGGGAATCTCCAGGATTTTCCACAGTCTGGCTAGTCTTCTTCCTTCATGTGCAAGCCTTTGGAACCCTGTAGCTTGTTCTTTGAGGTAAACTCTTGTAAAAAAGAAGGGAATTTGCTCTGAATCTGTTTAACATCTCCTAGTGCAGGTTGCTGCATGGGAATGGCTGAGGTTGAAATCCTCAAAGCAGAGGTCTCTTGTTTGGTGCTTTGCTCCTCTTGCAGGACCAGCAGTGCATGTGTGTGTGAAGGGACGCTCCAATAAAGCCAGCCTTTCAGGAGCTCATTATGGTTACACAGTCCATTTCAGACAGAAAAAACAGACGTACTCACTGTTCTGACTCTTAAAGGTAGCTTTCTTCCTTCGCTTTTAAAGTTATTCCATCCAATGATTTTGCTGAATGATGAACATACGCCCATACTGCTGCCTTGATGGTGGGGGAAATGGTATGGTTTCAAATTTCATTTTCAACAGCCTTGTTTCCATTGTTTTTAAGTACATTTCTGTATTTCAGGAGCTCAGCTGGTGCAAAGTGATGAACTTTCCTCAGTTACTACAGAACAGTGCTGATTTGCAGCATGCAGATATCACCCCATTACTCTTTTAATTCATCTGAATTCCATCATATGACCATGCTAAACACCCCCTTACTTTCCACTACAGAAGCCAAACAGCAGACAGAGAAAGGAAGACAAATTTTGGACAAAATTCCTCCAGGCGAGAACTGTGCAGGATGCTTATCTGACCACCTGCATTTTCAAAATAATTTTTCAAGGTCAGGCAGAAGCTCCTAATGGATTGGACCAGGGTGTCCATTCCCCAAGAGACCACGAGTATCATTCCTGCAGAGCTGATCTCCCAGCCTTTCACACCCCAGCACCGGGAAGCAGGTCCATTAACACCAGTGAAGTCCTTCCTGTACACATCGAAGTGTCCCCACCCCACCCGTGCCTGTCACCTGAGCCCATGAAACCAAGACCTGCCCTGTGACCTGCCGGACCCATCAAACCTGCAGGATATGAACCTTGTTTGCACGAATTGTAAACAGCCCTCGAGACAGCTTTGCCTATCCTGAGTGAACAGGACGTAAATATCAGGATGTGCGTTCAGCAATGGAGAATGGCTGGGGGGCAAATTCTCCTGGCCATCTGTGAGTACGAAAAGCTCAGTGCAAAGCCCTGGTTGTATCTGCCAGAGCAGAGGCAGCCTCATCCTTGTCACAAACAAATTGCATTCATCCAGGAGTACCTTACCACAAATGTAGCTCAGCTTGGTTTTCTGGGTCATTTTCAATGGGCACACAGAGAATTAACAAGCTCTCAGCTCCTCTGTTTTAGTTGCAACTGACCTCTCTTGCCTTCTCCAGCTTTCTACTCCAGTTGGTAAAAAAAATACCATCGGTTCTCCCTGGATGAAAAATGTGACAGCCTCAGAGACCAAGTGAGAGCCATAAGCCATGTTCTGAGAAATCGTCAGACTCGAGGAAGGTGCTGGTGTGACTGCCTGGGCTCCTGACCAGTGTTTCAGAAGACACAAGCTTGTACCAAACCCAGAGCCAGAGGAGGTGATTACCTTGCCTGCACTAAAGCACAGGAGCATGTTTTGGGCAATTCAAGTCCAGGCTTTGCAGGCACAGATTGTTTCTGGTAACCTGTCCCTTCCTTCTGTTTGATCACTGTGCTCAGGGGCTGAGCCCAGGCTGATGGCAGCATCTCTCAACCAAACCTTGTTTGTGGTGCTGGGCTTTCCACTGTGAATGAATGAACTCACAACACATCACAAATGCAAAGTAACAGGCAGGAGTCACAGAATAAGCTGAGTTGGAAGGCACCCTCAAGGATCATCAGGCCAACTCCTGGCCCTGCACAACACTGTCCCCAGGAGTCACACCATGTGCCTGAGAGCATTGCCCAAACACTTCTGGTCTCCGTGCTCCAAGGGAGGCTCTTCCAGCACACCATCCTGGGGCAAAGTGCTGGCCTCCAGGAACGCACCAGCAGTGCCCTCCCCAGCCCAGCACCAAGGCACTGTTCATGCACAGGCAGCACCCACTCCTGACCTTTGGTTTGCTGGTGTCTCCCACGGCTTGCCCAAGGCAGAATTCCTGCCTGCCTGCATGGAAACAAAGCCCTGCGCCCCTGCTCCTCGTCCCGGCACTCTCTGCCCACCCCTTTCAGCACTGCAGCCTTTTTGCAGTTTAAATGTTCCTTTTTAGAGTGCCTTTTATTTCCAGCTTGAAGAGCAGGAGGACGAGAGATGGGATAGGGATGCTGAAGTAGTAATTTGCATAATCTGATTAACAGAGGATTATCCAATGGCTGCTGAACAGCCTTAGTGTGCTTGAGCTAAAAACCTTACTATTCATTGCTCTCACCACCCTGCAGGGCGGCTGCACCTGCAGCACCAGCTAATACTCTCCTGGGGACTTCAAGGAAGGAGAAAAGCAGGGGCATATTTTTATTATGATCTGGGGGAGGGTTGAGGAGCTGCAGCTTCTTGTGTGCAGCCCCTAATTGATCTGTCTGCATTAGTCACAAGGAAGATGAAATGAAAGCTGAGCCAGTTGGCATTATCAGGAACAGCCATCACCTTTGAAAAGGGCCAGCTTGTGTGGCTCTTCCCAGTTTCCCTGTGGCCAGTTCAGTGGGGCCCGTCCTGATCTGCCATGAAAGAAGCTGGGTGGAAGGGCCCACACATGCAAAAAACACAATTTCCCCTGAGCCTCGCTCAGCTGGGAGCAAACCAGGCCCCCCCTTGCTCCAAGACCTCTAGGATCATCAAGCCCAGCCATTAACCCAACACTGCCAAGTCCACCATAAACCATGTCCCTAAGTGCCTAATCTACATGTCTCTTACAGCCCTCCAGGGATGGTGGTTCCACCATTTCCCTTGGCAGCCTGTTCCAGTGCTTGACAAAGCTCTCAGAGGAGAAATTTTTGCTGGTATCCAATCTAAATCTCCCCTGGCACAACTTGAGGCTGTTTCCTCTTGTCCTGTCACCTGGGAGAGGAGATCAACCCTCACCTTGCTATGACCTCCTTCCAGGTAATTGAAAGAAAAATAAGGTACTCGCACCCCAAGCCTCCTTTTCTCCAGGCTAAATAATTCCAGTCCTCATAGTGGAGAGCAGCAAACTCTCCTGTAACAATTCAGCAGGCAGGCTAAAACAAAAACCAACCTGAAAGGACAGATAAATGCCATAGCTCCTTGAGCGCACTACAAAACTCAGCACCACATAAGGGCATTGACTGGGGCCGACTCCAGCTCGCCCAGAAGGAATGGGAGATGAGTGAAATTCAGGTCCTGGCAAGACAAGATGAGATCAGCATCTACTGGTTTCCACAGAACCAGGTCTGCACCCCAAGCATCCACCCATTATGAAGGGTTGAAACTCCAAACTGAGAAACGTGTGGACTCTAGAATGGAAAGAACTGGGGACACAGAGATCTCCAGCTCAGGAGAAAAACCAGATAGCGTAACCTGGAACCTGCCACACACATTCACATCAAAGCCAGGGGAAGAGGAAGAATGTGGATTTTTTTTTTCTCATTATACAGAGGGACAACTGTAAGGCAGGCAACTTTAAAAAGCTTTAGAAACTTCCAGTGAAACTAAAACTGGACTTTCTAGCAGAAAATAGACACAACCAAATTTAATCCCCCCCCAGCAGAAATGCTGCAATATAATCACCCAAGACTAATTGTGAGTCTTTGTTTCCAGGAGCACACTTCATCCTCACAGCGAGGTCTGGAGGTACTTTACATATTCACTTGTGACTCAGACTGCTCATTTGTTTCTGAAGACCTGCCTGACAGCTGCCATTCACTGACACCACCTAAACAGATTTACAGCTCAGCGTGTCTTCCTTACTCCTCCTCACAGTGCGAATGAACAATGGAACACAGTGGCCTAGTAAAACAGGGAGGTTGCAGAGTGTCCTGAAGTCATCCTGCCTCTTTCCTCATCCAAATTCTCCTCCTCTTCTTAAGCAAGAAGAGGAAATACTTCTGACTTCGGGGCAAATAACGCAGAACCAAAGGCTGAGAAGCAGCCACCAGAGGACACATTGTGCACAGCCATCACCACTGAGAGGGTTGTTTTTTTCAAGGAGCTGTGACACAGAGAAATGTCCTTTCACCATTCAACCCTCAGTGCTCCCTGGAAACAATGACCCCAGCCTGGTGGCTGACCTGCCAGGCCGGACAGCAGTTGCACCCATGGGATTGCCAACAAGGTGTCCAAGGTGTCCATGGCAGTGGTATCTCCATACTCCTCTCCATGGCAGAGGTATCACCAAGGTATTCCCATGCTTTGGTGTAATTAATATTCCTGGATTTAGGAGTTAACTAGAATCTACAGAAAATGATAACACTGCGTCCTGGGGTACATGAGCTCTCCTGCTTTGAGAAAGATAATCTGTGTTGCTAAACTAATCCTTCATGCTGGCATCTTCCCAGGTGTCAAGCAGAATGAAGAACTGACAGCAACCCCAACAGAATTTCTCTGTGCCACGCGCTGTGGGAAACCTGTTTCCTACGGAGCCTTATTTCTCTGTACAGCTCTGTGAGGCCTTCTTATGCCTCATGATTGTTGAATCTAGACCCCCGTCTCCTGATCAGAAAAACATTCAAAATGGCAAGAGGCAAAATAGATGTGAGAGGAACTTGCACATGTTGGCAAGATAAAAGTCAGGCCCCTTCTCCACTTGGTCTTGTTACTTCAGCACAGGCCTGTTCTGTGTTTTGGAGTTGAAGGGCTCGGACCTGGTGCAGATCATCTGGCACCTCACGGTGTCCCGGGAAAGGAGTACATTTCCCCAGATCACAGACACAGCACAGACAACAGCAGCATCTGTTTATTCCATCATGTGTTCCCAGAGATGGACTTTTATATATATTCCCCAGAGGCTCGGCAGCCAGAAGAAAAACATTTCCTCACAGCTGCTATTACCTTTTCTCCATGCTTCTGTCCCCCCGCAAAAAAGCAGCAGAGCTATTTAGCTGCCATCCATTCCCCAGGCACACAAACTTGACCCATATGAGGCACAGGAAATACACAGACAGCACAAACAGAATGAAGAAAAAAAACCCCTTCTCCTGAGCAGAGAGCACATTTCTCACGGAAAATCTTCAACATACAAATATCAGCAGCTCCTCCCCAGCAGACAGCAGGCAAAGTTATGGAGCAAAAATCGTGCCAGGGAAACACATTCAAATGTCAGGGTCTAGGTCTGCTCACAGTGGTGAGAGGGAGGGATGCATCTTGTGAGGAGGTTGTGCTGCTCCAGCATTAGGTATCAGCTTAAACACTGACTGTTCTCCTCAGATAGGTGCAACAAACCAGGGGCTCTTCCCTTTCTCCCTTGCCCAGCCCTGCCCCCGGCCCCTCCTGGCTGACTCCGGCTCCCTCCGCAGCTGAACAACTATTTGGGAACACAGGACAGCTCAGCTCGGGGGCCCTGCGTTATTTATGGGTTTGGAAATCAGAGCCGTTCGGTTCACTGCCAGTAAATGGCAGTGATTGGAAGGAGGAGGGGGGAGGTTTGTGTGCAGCTCTTCATTCTCTACTCCCTGTGAAAAGGGAATCACTCCAGCTAACTGGCCCATGGAGATAAGGATTTCAGACAATCTGCATTAGCCTGATAAGCCAGGTTTGCATTTCATAAAGATTGTTTGTTAAGAACCTCAGTAAAATAAAATACAGTCAGACGGGCTTATCAGCACAACTCATTTCCACTCGCACCCCTTTGCCTGTCAGCGCTGACATTTTTTTTCCCCCTATAAATTAAGGTCCCTGCTTGTGTCTCGGGTCTCTGGGATGGAACACAGACCGGGCAGCAGTGGGGGATGGCTGGGGAGGACAAGGAAGAATAGCCTGAAACCTCCCAGCTGCGACTGGTCACTGTTAGAGCCGTGGTCCTGATCCACAGTGTGTGGGAGGGCAGCAGTGCCCACCTAGTGGGTGGTTTGGATTTGCCCTTCCCAGGGCTAATCAAAGCAGCTGGGCTGGCATCAGCAGCCTTCCCTCTTTGCACCAACTAAGGATCAGAACAGAAAGAAGGAGTTTATACACATTGCCCTCTATTACGTTTTCCCATTTCCTCACATAAAAAAGCCCCAGCTCCTAACATGCGAAGTTATGGACTCCCAAGCCCCTGGCAGTCTTCCCTCTTCAAACAGGACATAGTCAAGCATTTTGCTATAAAACAGCCTTGATGAATCATGGAAAAATATTAGAAGGCCCTCTGGTGCTCACTCTTTCCCCCTTCTTTTTTCCCAGCACCTGCAGGGAACACACCAAGGCCATTCTATTTGGACAGCGCTGCCTTTCCAGGAGGTGGATGCCCATCTCTGCACAGACCCTGGGCATTATTCAGGTATCACACTGATTCAGATTCAGAAAATCCTTTTGCCGTCTCCCTTGGATGAAGAGTCCCAGGGAGAGGCAGCCACACAAAAACAATTAACAAACACAAGGCCTTCCACAGTTTGTCAGCCAGCACAATTACAAAGTCACTTAATCTGTGTCATCTGTTGTTTCCAGCTGCCATTGCTCCACACTTTTATTAGAGTTTTTTTGCAGAAAGACCTCAGCAAGGCAGAAAGCATCCTGGTAGGGCTTTGCATTTCTACCTTAGTCCTTGCTCATGCTGTGGAGTAACACAACAATTAGTGCCACAGGTAAGGACAACTCTCTCTCACACCTTTTAAGGACTCCAACCCTCAGCATGAGCACTGGTGACCATCATAAAAGTTGCATTAGCCCCATTTCAAACAGATTCCTCCTTTTCAGGGCCATTTGTAGGTGAAATCTGAACTCGTGTGGCCCCAGTGGCAACACCTTGTATCACTTCAGTGCAAGTTCTCATGAAACCCCCTTGCCTCAAAATGTGAGATGGGAGATGTGGCAGTCTGGTCACCACTCTAGCCAAAATCCAAAGTACCCATCTCCAGGCTTCAACCAGCCTCATGCCAGGCTGCCAGGTGAGACATTAGTGAGGACTGGTTAACAACGAGAGCGGCTCAGAAGTGGTACTGGGAGGGGCTGGAAGATTTGGTGGTCAGAGAAAGAACAGGTAACAATATTTTCTGGGCCTTTCCTTGTCTTGTTCACAGGAGACATTGTGGACCTTTACTCAGAGGTTAGAACACCTCCACTGTGCTACAGGGAAAGGCAGGTCCGAGGAGGGCTGAGGGGCAGCAGATTAATTGGCTGACTTCATTAACTGCTTGCAGCAAAGTGGCTGTAAAAGACCAGCAAGAAGAGGCTAATGATGGTCTCAGCACATTGACCTCAGCAACAGCTTTATCGCAGCAAGAAAGAACAGGCACTTTTTCTGATCAAACAGCAAATGCCTTACAGAGGCATCATAAACCCACAGAAGTGGCTGCAGCAAACAGACAGGGGCTAAAGGCATCAGCAGTGCAGGAAAGTCGTCACATGTGGCTACAGGCAGCACATGCCAGGATCTTTCGTGGAGATGGGTCCCAAGCTCCTTCACTGGTGGTGTTCCTGTGTTCCCAGGTATGTTGGAGATACAGGGATTGAGTTTACCATTAACAGATTTGTAGATGTCACCAAATTGGGTGGGAGTGTGGATCTGCTGGGGGGCAGGAGGGCTCTGCAGAGGGGCTGGACAGGCTGGGTCCATGGGATGAGGCCCGGGGGGTGAGGCACAGCCAGNAGTGGCTGGAAAGCTGGGAAAGGCCCTGGGGGTGCTGGTGACAGCAGCTGGACACGAGCCCAGGGGTGCCCAGGTGGCCAAGGAGGCCCCTGGGCTGTCCCAGCCATGGTGTGGCAGCAGGACCAGGGCAGTGACCGTCCCTGTGCTGGGCACTGCTGAGGGACCACCTCGAGTGCTGGGGCAGCTCTGGGCCCCTCACAACATGAAAGACCAACAAATCCAGAGAAGGGAACGGAGCTGGGGAAGGGTCTGGAGCCCCAGGAGCAGCTGAGGGAGCTGGGAAAGGGGCTCAGCCTGGAGAAAAGGAGGCTCAGGGAGGACCTTCTGGCTCTGCACAGCTCCCTGACAGGAGGGGGCAGCCAGGGGGGTCGGGCTCTGCTCCCAGGGAATAGGGACAGGAGGAGAGGGAATGGCCTCGAGCAGTGCCAGGGGAGGTTTAGGTTGGACATTAGGAAGAATTTCTTCACAGAAAAGGTAATCAGACATTGGAATGGGCTGCCCAGGGAGGTGGTGGAAGTCACAGTCCTGGGAGGTGTTGAGGAAAGGCTGGAATTGGCACTCAGTGCTCTGGTCTGGTTGACAGAGTGGTGATTGGTCCCAGGTTGGACTTGACGATCTCAGAGGTCTTTTCCAACCTACTTGGTTCTCTTACATGTATTTATGTGACCTCACAGAGCAAAACAACGCCACCCAAGAACACCTCCAAGTCAAGCCAAAAGCCATACTGACATCATTTTCCCTGCCTGTGCTGGGACTGAGTCACAGAAGTGCCCTTTTCTTTCCAAAAGGACACCTCATTTTGGAAAAGTGGAGGCTACATGGCACGGCTGCGGGGTCCTGGGGCTGAGAAGGCATGCTCCAAGAAATAACACCTCCTTTTCTTCCAAATAATGCACAAGAACCCACTGCATCGCTTAACTGGGGGGGTACAGGGGTATAATCTGCTCACCTCTCACCCCAACAGAGGGATGGGGAGGAGAATCAGGGGAAAAAGACCCATAAAACTCATGGGTTGAGATAAAAACAGTTTAATAACTGAAAACAAAGTAAAATACTAATAATGCTGATGATAATAGCAATAATAATGAAAGTGAGAAAGCCCAAGAGAAACAAGAGGTGCACAGTTGCTCACCACCCACAGCTTGATGCCCATCCCATCCCCAGCAGGTATCAGCCCCTCCCAGCAAATTCCCCCCAGTTTATACACAGAGCTTGACATTCTCTGAAACCCTCAGGTTGTTCAGCTCACCTGCCCCAAAGGCTTCTTATGCACCTGCCCACTGGTACACCATGAGAAGCTGAAAAGTCCTTGATTTAGGGTAAGCATTACATAGCAACAGATAAAACACAGGCGCATTGTCAACATTTATTCTCGTGCTGAATCCAACATCACAGCAACACACCAGCTACTGAGAACAACATTAACTCTGTCCCAGCTGAAACCATGACAATAAAGAAAATTCTGCCCAGCGAATAAGGCACCAGATGTCTGGTCAGTCACGGAGGGACCCCTTTCTGCATGACACAAATGTATCTTGGCTTCCCAAAATAAAATAATTAATTAAGACAAACCACAAAAAACCCCTCCCAAAGCCCAACAGCCTGGCCTGGCTCCTGTCTTTACCAGCTGTTACCTATTTAATCTTCTCTCCCTTTCCGTGTTTGTTCAGAAATCCCTCTTCCAGTGCAGCTGGAAAAGGTTGTTACCAACAGGCAACCAAGCCTGAATGCTGACAATGTGAGATGATTACAGGAGCCCAAAGAGCAGACACAGAGATTTTTCCACAGAAAATGCTCCTGCTGCCCCAACGGGCTCCTGGGACCCTCCTCTGGACAGTGGCAGTGATAAAGAAGGGCTAGTGTCAACTCCAGAAGAGAGGCCACACAGTTCAGCAGTAGCTCCTCGTGGAAGCTCCTTTACTCAAGAGTTTTGACTTTTCTGACGGGAAGTGGCTGGGGTAAAAGACACTGTAATTATTTGCTTTATGTCAAAGAGAGCCACTTGGCTTATCCTGGTTTTGAAGTGGAAGGAACAGAAATGGCTGAGCTGAGGAAACACAATGCTATTAAGCAAGATTATCAGCTGGTGTAAATCGTCTGCTGGTGCCACTTTACCAAAACAGCTGATGTAGATCAGCAAACACAAGTGCCAGACAGAGTTTGACGTCCTCGCATGTCATTTCTCAAGTTCCCTTATTCTGTTTTGCAATTCACAGTATGATAGAAACACATGAAGAGGAAGGAAGGAAGCCTGAGCAGTGAGGCAGCTGGCCCTGAACTCCTGAACCGCTGTGGGAACTCGGAGAATTCTGCTGGTGAGCAATAAAGGACAGAACCACGTCCCTGGGAGCCACGGCACTGTCACAAGCCAGTCCTTGGAAGGAAGGCATCTGTATTGTCACACATCTCGTTCATCTGTGCAGAACACACAATTGCAGTGCACGGTGCAAAGCAGAGACTGATTTTCTCCTAAGCTGACAGACTTTAGGCTTCTAGAGAATTCCAAAGCAGCAAAGGATGCAGGCTGTTTAACACCAGCAACCAGCATCTCCCAGGCTCTGCTTCAACAGCAAGGGCATAACAAGATCAGCTACTACTTTCTCACCTGGACAGCAGGGAAAGACTCAGCCATACTTCCAGGATCCTCCCCTACCTGCATCACCACAGTTTTGCCCGTCTTCTGTGTCTGCGGTTAAAAGGGCAATGTGGTGGAACAGACACGGACTGTCACAATAATGGTCCTGGACAGGTGAAAGGCATCAGTATCTCCTTCACACCCTCCCTGCCCTGTACAGTCAAGCACTGTCCATCCCGTGATTGCTGGGCAGCCTCAACCCTTTTGTTGCAAACGGTCACATTTTTTCAAGTGTTCGAGACGCTGCAGTTTTTCTCTCCTTTCCAGCAGCAATTCACCATCACTCCTAGATGAGCTCTGATTCCAGAAATAGATCCTTTCTTAAGCTCATGTACAAATGATGATTCCAATTTCTGCTTTGTAAAAGCAGAAAGTTGTGAAAAACTGCTACAGAATCATGGGAAATAGGAACTCCCTCCAGATGGAAGATAAGATTAACTAGACAGTCCTTAACTACAGTCAGCCTTCGCCAGCATTTGCCTGATGTGTTCTTAGAGACCCCCAAAGTCACAGGTTTTACACATTTCCACATGTAAAATACTCCAGTTTCTATGCAGGTGGATCAATTTGCATTCCTCCCGTTTACTTCTATTTCCTACCACCCACGGATAGGGAGCACACACATCCCTTCCTTGTTTTATAACCATCTTTTATGGCTTTTGAACATGGTCTTTTATGGTCCCTTCTCTTCAGGCAATGCTATTACTTCAGTCTTTCCTTGCCATTATTCTGGAGCTTTGAACACTTTTCCATCTTTAACAGCTGCACATAAATAACGTGAAAAACCTTGTTTGCTACAGGAAAGTCAAGGGACTTCACATATGGCTGCTTAAGACCATTAGGAGAATGTAGGAATTGCCCTCCTCTCCAGAGCACTTCCAAAATGAAGGCAGTTAGTAAATTAAGAAGGTAACACAGAATTAAGAATCCACTTCAGGTGAGGCAATTCTGGAGAACCTGAAAGGAAACACACCTCAATCTGTTTCTGTGGGAATGGGAAGGCTTCAGCCTCCTGATGTGCCTTCAAAGAGCAGCAGTTCCATGATGTTCACACCACTCCTTGGGACCCAATCTGCATCCAAGCAGGAAATCTGTGGCCAGAGCACTGCACAGAGAGTGACAGGAGATGTTCAGTGTGCAATCTGTTTGTGCAAGTGAAGGATCCTTTCTCCTGCATGTGGGCATCTGCTTTATTCCGAGTATCTTTTTTGTATTTAAGTATCTTTATTAAAAAATAAAAGCTCAAAGACAGGCAGTCAATAAGCAGTGTAAGAAACATTTCAGGACTTTCCTCTGTGCATTATGTCATGGTAACTGCAATAAAGTCTGTTAAATGCTGCCCAAGACGACAAAACAAAGGATGAAACAGCATCTCGAGTTGCAAATTAGACTCTCCTTTTAATCAGTGTTAAATACACACTTGAATCTTCTGAAAATACATTTTAACCTGAAGAATACCTTACAGGTATGATCACCCTTTCAAGACATCCTCCCTTTCAGGGACATGCATTTTTTTTTCCATTAGTCTTTTCATCTACAAAGTCAAAAATTTACAGATTATAATTTTCTGAGAGCATCTCTTGTTTCACTCTTAAACATTTACCACGTCTGAGAAACTCACAGGCTTACTGCATGTTATTACACCAAGAAGTTCAGGACAACAGTTATGAACATGGAAACCACAAGGACATTCTCTTTTTTTTTCCTATCTTAAGGAAAAAGTACAAAAAAATTCTACCTGAGAAATTATCCCCTATGATGTCATGGTTACTTTAGCAAGTGAATCATGTTAGCAGGAATTTACCTCCCTCTCTTCTTAACCAGGCAGAGCTAAAAAAGTTACCTTCCAACTCCAAGAGCCAGCCTGGCAAGTTGTTGCCAGAAGCTGAATAATTTACTCCAGTATTTCAGTGGCAGGAGAAACTGAAACTGAGAGGACTGGCAGGATTGCTGCTGCAAATTTCATGAACAGTTGGTATTTGTACACATTCCTCCTTTTCCTTAGAGAGAAGCCTCTGTTCTGTGAAACAGAAAACTATGAATAACCCCCATTTCTATCTACTTGCAGGAAAGCAGGGATAGCTGTAATTTTCTTAAAATCAGTCAAACCTTTTACAGGGAGAACACAAGGACTGGGACATCAAACCAGAATTTTATTTTTTTTCATGGGGAAGCCATCCCAGCAGCATGCACCTTCACATTCTTAAAGAAGAAAAGAGCAAATTGAAAAATGTCCAATGTGGATAGTTTCTCCTTCCATTCATTTAGTGTTATGCCATTACCAGATACCTCCAGGTGGTCACATGGCTCCTGTGCAACAGAAACATTCCAGTCCCCGGAGCAACCCATTGCTCATGGTAGGGATGTATCAGTCTCAAATCAAGCACATCTGAGGTACTCGTAGCTCTGGTGTTTCGAAGTTAAACAGTCACACAATCTCCTTTGAAAAAAGAGGAACTTCTCTGAGATTTTCCCATCCTAACCTTCTCTCAAGCTTGAGAATTGAACAGTCTGAAGGTTTTGATGATCCCAGGAATGTTGAAGCCACCTGGCCACTGTTTACATTTAAACAGTCAACTGCCCGTAAGTTCACTGCAGTCCTCTCTACTCCCTTTGTGCAGCTTTCCTTTCAGCTGCCCTTCCCTCCAGTTGCCTTTCATCTTCTCCTTTAACCACCTGGAAAAAGCACGATGAAGGTGAAGAAAATACCTGTTAAGCAAAGGCAGGTAAATGTCTCCTTAGGAAACACATGGGGCATTACAAAGGGAACGGATGTCGATGCCTTTGGGCACTGGGAAATCACAAAGTGACAGTTCTGGGGACAGGCTCTGTCAGCAGCCAGGAGTCAGTAGATTTGGATGACATCATCCCACTCATCAACGGGCCAGACTCCATTGTCCTGCACGTTGGAGGGTGAGCTCTTCCAGTCCCACGTCTTGACGGGCACCTTCCACTCCGGGCCGTAGTTGGCCTCCACGTACTGCAGGGTTTCGCAGGGCACGTGGACCTTGAGCTCCACAAATTCAGTCCAGCACAGAGTAAACTTGGGAAAGAGATACCTGTGCCAGAACAAAAGGGCATTGTCACTGGCAAAAGGCTAGAATGCACCTCTAAGTTGAAGGAGAAAGCAAGCAGCTGCAGAAAGTGGCCGTGTTACATTTATACTCTTTTTTCTCCTACACACTGGACAAGGGAGTTATCAACAGTAACTGGTGAACATTTGCCTCATGTGCTTAGGAAGGAGCATTTCTAGTTCTTTTGTTGCTTGTGCTCGTATCATTCTGCCACCTATAGGTTAGTCCCTACCTCTGCTTTGCCAGTTACAAACGGGATTTAATAGTTACCCTTTATACAAAGGTGTCAAGAGGGCGATACAAGATTACAGCACCGGTAGTTCACAGGTAAATTTCACAGCTTGACCAGAATGACATTCTGTAGAAGTATCACAGTCGAGGTGCTAAAAAATACCAAAGTCTACCTACTATTTCTGCAAAGGATCACTCCCACTTCTGAAGTTCTGAAGACTTCCACACACAAAAAAAGTGATCCTAAAATTCCTTTTCACAGGCTAAAATGAAACCATAGGCACTTCGTCCTTTTGTAAAAGGTTTGTACATTTGTATGATGAACTAGAACTGTCCCCTCCATGTTCTCGCAAGCATGAAGTTAATTTCATTTCTAAGATCTGAGCAAACAATATGAGAAAATAAAACAATTTTGCTTTATGCCTTAAGTGGAGGGAAAGAACAAAGTAATCAAGCACTTTCTGTATATATATCCAGAGACTACTGATTAAACTAAACTCTTACACAAAGTCCTCTCTGTTAAAAACCTACAGAATTAACTCACTTTAAGGATTAAAGCAAACAATGTGGATTTGATTCCCAGACTCAGTTTTTGAGATACTCATTCTCTGCTGGAGAATGCAACTGTCCAGTATTAATTTTGCAAACAAGAAGCCTCAACTGTTGCAACTCCAAGACAATATCAGGAGGATACACATGCTTGTGTCAGGAATGCTGAGGAAGTGTTTGTGCACATGGAAATAAATGCAAACCACACAGCCAGACTGTGAGGGTTAGACACCAGCTCTCCAAGGAAACAGAGGCTAAAAATAACTCCGAGAAATATTTTAGGGACTCTGTGAGAAATGCTTTAGTTCTCCACCCTTTTAGATGTATAGAAAGTACACCCGTGCAAATATTGAACTTCCTGAAGAAAACATCTTTTACCCTTCAGTTTTAACCTTAGAAGAGAACTTCTACCCTTCTCTGTGATGATCTAGTAGCAAAGATGATCTAGTAGAGATGTTTCTCTACTACATAATCAGATGGTTCCTGATTAAAAGATTCCTTTTAAATTGCTAGAGTGGATTTAGGATTCAGCATGACCAAACAATCACTTCTCTTCTGACTGACCTCTTCACTTTTGCCTTCCTCCAAAATTCTAATAGGGCTGAAGACTGAGCAAAACTGAGGGTCATTCTCGTGTTGCACATATTCAGACCAGTCATGCCAAATGCTCTCACATCTCACAGTAGCAAAACCTGGATCTCTTTTCTCTTTCTGAGGATGTGTTTGGAATAACACATGTCTGGCATTACTTGGCTAGGAATTCTGAACAGCTACGTTCTGTCATGGCTCAGGGCCTTTATGGGGGTAAACAAGCAGTTTTTTCTGCTCCTTTTCTGTATGCATTAAACTAAGAAACACCAGCTCAGAAATACAGGATTGGCTTCCTTATGATGCTATACCTAGGCAAAGTTATTATCTGATTCTCATTGAACTAGAAAGCCACGTTTGGTACTTTTGAAAAGCTACCACCAAAAATAAGTACAAAGCTACAAGAAAAGGAAAGAGTTTTGTGAAAGCTGGAGTTCCAAAAGAGCTGTAATATCCAATGATACAGAAGCTGGAGTCCAGCACATGGTCACATTTACCCCCTAATCTCATGCCTTGGACCAGTCATTATCAAAGGAACAGGGGAAAAACATCTCTCAAGTATCCAAGGTTTGATGCTACAGTGGAATTTTGAAGGAGCATGTCAACTCCATTGGTATGGAAAACAGCAACTGCAATTTAGATGCAACAAGAGCACAAAGAAAAGGGAAGGAATTTATTGGTCAGATTGCTTTTCAGAAAACATCACACAAGAAAACTGGAACTGCTGCTGTATTCTAAAAAAAAAATACTCTGCTACACAGCACATTTTCTGTGGGGATGTTCCAAGAGCTCTTCCTTTAGTCCATTTCTAAATGTGCCTTTTGAATCTGGTTATCAAAATATCTTTCCCAGTCTTTACTCATCACTTCAGAACAAAGATAATGAAGACAAGGATTTGGACATTATCTCCAATTGCATGACAGCACTCACTAAATTCCCATTAGCTCTATACGAACAAATACTTTTCAGGCAAAATATGAAAGATAATGAAATCCTATAGAAGTCAACAAGGTTTTCAAGTAGTCTGCAGCTATCTCCTTCTGAGTGAAGGCGGGTGATGGAAATAAATCTAATTGTCAAAACCTACATTCAGTTTGCTGAGTCGATTAGGAAGCTTGTTTGCTGATTTAATACTGAAAGGGGTGAGACAAGAAACATGGGATCCTATTCAAAATTCCATTTTCAGAACATGAACAGTAAGGCCTGCAGGAATCATCTGCTTTGCTGTCACAACGCTGCAGCCCACCCAATATTCCAAAGTGCTACCTCAAAATCCCAAATTGTGGGTTTTACTGTGCAAGGAGAGTTGAGGCTTTTTGCCATAATATTTCTTCATCAAGACAGAAGGATTAATCTTCTACTGCAAAATGAGATTGTGCAATAAACACTGTTTTAAAGACTTTTTCCTCATCTTGGGTGTTTATGTAACTGGGAGCCTGTCACAATCAGGTAAGATCTGCCTGATACATGATATGCCAGCCCTGCTTTTGATTTCACAAGAGATCTGACATTTACTCTCTAGTAAGGCACAGTACTGTTCTCTCTCTGCTTCACTGGTCTCAGAGTGCAGAATCTCCAGCGATTCCCCTCTGACATCCACATTTCCACAAAGAGCACAGGCTTTGCCAGGCAACAGCACACAAAATGCCATCAGTAAACATTAGCCTGTTCAATTTCTTTCCTATTACTGGTACAAATCAGCTCTTACTTAAATTTCTTGCCCGACTTGGCCTGAGTTCCTCCATTCCATATGTGGTCATCCTCTTCATAGAAGAAAAAAATATCAAGTTTCACATCATCTTCTCCCTGAAAAGAGAGTTCCAAGCTGTCTTCCACCTGGAAGACAAAAATACACACTGTATATAACATAAAAATACAAAGCAACTTTTGTCAGCAGAAAACAAAATTTATTTTCATCAGATATACAGGGTGACTCCTATTCTAACTGGAGAAAACACACCAATTCTGCATTATTTGTAAACTTTTTAAATACTTCTGCAACTGAACTCAAAGTTACAAACCTACAGAAAGACACACATGGAGTAAAATGTTCATTATCTATGTACCTTGCCAAATTTGTGCTTCAGTGGCAACCCTGCTTTCTGGAAGGCTGGAATGATATCTGCTTTGTAGTCCCTTATAAAGATTCCCAAATCCACATCTTTGCTGTGAGGAATGACATTGCACTGTCTATACCAGCCTGAGGGGGGAAAAAAATACAAGCAGGAAAATCCCAAACTAGTTAATTCAGGAACATGAATTCAACAGAACAAAAGCAACACAAAAATGAACTGTCCTAAAATCACCAGGCAGAAGTCTTTGGCTGAAGCCATAAACAAGACTTCTGCCTTTCTTTAGTACAGAATGAGCCACATCAAAGAAAACAAGTATTACTGCACTTAGAGTCATCTCTCTCCCCTCAGAAAGCCAGAAATGCAAGAGAAAACAAAGATAAAATATCTTCTGTTTTCTAATTGAAATGCATTTCTATTAAAAAAAAAAAAATTCTTTATCTGGGCCCAAATCTAATCAGCAATGAACAGCTACAGGGCCACAGCTGTGCTTCTGATTTGCAACTATTGTTTTATACTGCATCCAAAATGTTAATCATCTTTCAGTCACCACTGCAAAGCAGAAAGACAAGAAGTGGGACACCCTTTTGTCTGTTTCATTAAGGCAGCTTTTAGTAACTGTCCATTCAGAAAATTATATTCCCTAGGATTAAATAAATACAATCCAAATGTGCACACAGGATTCACAAACTGTCACAATAACAAAAGAATCCTCACCAGTGATAAGACACTACTTTTACCTTCAGCAGAACTGAAAACTTGCATTACCTACTCTAAAGGACTGTCATTTTATTAAAAGTTTGTTTTTGAAAGAAAGTAAATAAATGTAAACTGTATTTTAGAAGTCAGTGATAAGCATCAAGTTGCATGGGAAGAAAAACAGGGTTAGAGTGTACATGGACAGCAGAAATATGTGCTCATCACTGCATTTTCCAACTGGCACTTCAGTGAATTCCAAGTCACACAAGTTAGGGAACTGTTGATTACTTCAAAACAGTGATGAATACAACACAGGTAATTGCTAACAACACTAAATGCTTCACTGGAAATTTGCCCAGCATCTCCACGACTCAGATTTCTAAAGAAAAAGCTTTTTTTCAGGAGAAAAAAGGCCTATTTCAGTACAGTTATTACCTTCCAACCCAGTACGTCTGGCCTCTGCTGACATCACAAGCAACGGAGGATGAAGTGTTTAAAGTTTCAGATGAGTTTAAAAATGCAACACAACACAAATGTTTTACCGAGACATGTTCCACTGCTCAGCCAGAACTTTACTCCCAAGTTATTCAGTGTCAGGGCAGCCAGATGAAGCAAGGATTTTGCCCTTTTCCTGAATTCAACTGCATCAAGAGAGGCATCATCAGGATACAGCTGCAAGGCAAGAGTAAGCAAGTTACTCGCCATTTCATTTTTCTCATTGTCCTAGGAGAAAAGAATCTTTAAAAATTTATTTAACTAATACCTGTTTTCACATACACAGCCCATTTTCAGAACATGCACTGGAACGACAAGTTAAAATCAAAACTCTGAATCATCAACCTTCCTTTTTTTTTCCAAATCATCAGAATGCAAATTAACAGTAGACTAGAATAAGAAAATATATATTAGACACTGTTACTCAGCACTTGGCAGCAACATGGGTGAGCCCTTGTTCTGCATATGCTGAAGTCAATTCCCGGTGTCCAAGGGGAATATAGTGGCAGAATCAGTCCCTGCCAGCACATCAAGGCTTTTCCAACCTCCAGAACTCCATGATCAATTTACTTGGCGCCACCAAGTGTCAGAATTGGGTGTTGAGTTTTAAGGAAAACTGCCAAGGAGAAGAAACGGTGTGAACACGAAAATCTTCTAAACACAACTGCAGCAAGGCCTGCCGTCCATGCAAAGCCAAAACCATCACGGGAGGCTGGGCAAACATGACCAGTTCTAACAAAGGAACAACCACCCTGCTTTGTGATGGATTCCTTTAAGAGCTCGTGGGCAACAAGCAGCCGAAATGAACTTTCCAAAACAGATGCCAGCTGCTTATCTTAGTGTTAAAGCTCCAGCAGAGTTCAAAAAACATTTATGGGCACATTTTCTCTGCCTGTGGTGATTCCTTCCTGGAGGCTGAAGTGGAACATACTTTCCTGTATTTTGCACATGAAGGGACAACATATGGATGCCCTTGTGACCCTCCTGCTACACAAACGGGGATCTACAGCCTACTAGACTGAACAGGAGCGGTCCTCCCTTTCCCCAGCACCTGAATGACTGAGGAATGGAGCCTCCAGTGTCCTTCTCCCCCTTCCATGAACTCAGAGATGGCTCAGATTCAGTGGCCTGACTCTAAACTCTGCAGTCTTAACTGTGAACTCTTGGTCAGTTTATATCTCGTGCCTTTTTCAAGTTAGGACAAAATGCTCCCCCACACTGCAGCAGAGACCTTTCTATCTGCTAAATCAGGTAGCAAAATTCTAAAAATAATGCTCTGAATAAAACATTAGCTTACACAGTCAGAAAAGCAGCTAAATAAGTCACTTCGGAATGTGACCATTTCAAATATGCCAAACGAGGAATATGGAACTGCAGGACATGGTTCAAAAAAAAGTGAAATGAAACACTACTCAAAACTTTGAGGATTGCCATAAGGAAAGTTTTCAGCGATGAAGACACACAAGATCTTAGTTTTATTTACATGAGATCCATTTAACAGTAAGGGTGTGTAAGAACTATGGATATGCTGGTTCCCTCTTGGAAAAAAATGTGCTCACAAGTGAAAAAAAAAAAAAGGCCATGGTCTCCAGGTAAAGTTCTGCTTTCATTACCACTTAGTAAGCTCTGTGGAAGAGAATCAAGGGCTGTATTTAGCTTTGTGCATGTGAACAGCCCCATTCAGGTCAAAAAACACCAGTGAGCTGCTCTTAGGTTTGGGTCAATCAGTGAAAACACACATTTCATCTCAGAGACACCACCTGGTTACCACTAACCTGAAAGAAAGCCCGAGCTTCTCTGTACCTACATTCAAGAAATCTAGAGTGGGACATCTCCTCTAGAAAACTGGACGGATTTTTTGGAATTTGAACTTTTAAGTCATCAATGGAAACAAGCAGAAGTTCTGGCCTGCATGGAAAGAAAGATAATACATTACCCCATTTAAGTCCTTTACAAACCACATGGCACTTTTTCCTTTAACTCGGGTTATAGTCTTAATGCACACTACTGGCAGCGATTCCACCGTCCAAATACAGCCAAAACCAATTATAAACAAAAAAAGCAACAAGAGCTTCAACAACTTCCCTATACATTTCAAAATTTTGTTTGAAAAGAATTCCTACACCTCCAAACACCAAGTTAGTTTGTCAGATCATTGATTGCTTTACTGACTCATGACTTGAATTTGTTCAGAGATGTTGTTCAGTGTTTTTTAAAATTCAGCCTATTTGGTTGTTTGAGATGCACTTAAGAATCAGATTTTACCCCATACTTTGAGGCTATTTGCTTTTAAAAATTCAAACTTTTCAGCTTCACAATGATTGAAGTGAGATTATTTAACAGCTTACAAAGTTTACTTCAAACGTGTAGGCACATAACCCATACAGATTCCACATTTTAAAAGGACAAAAGAACGGGGTCAAATTAAGGGAAAAATTTAACAGATTTATTTTGACCTGTGAAATGTCTCAATAATTTCCTCATTTTCTCAGAAAAGATGTTCTCAAAGCCGGCACTTTTGGAGTGAATCACACATGAGCTGAATTTTATAACCTGACTTCAGGAAAGAGAATAGTTTTACACACAAAGGAAGTCATTTTGGGGGTGCCATGATGACTTTCTCCTTCCCCTGTTGTGAACTCACTTTTCGTACGCTCCAGGGTAGCGACCGAAGTGGAGTTTCCGGAAAGGCACAAACTTCCTGTCCATGTGTTGCTTGAGTCTCAGGGGTCCGTGCCAGAGGAAATTGCCACTCCTCTCATAGAAGACCACCAGGTGAATGGCATGGGATGCCAGTTTGAATATGTAGTGCAAGGGAATTTCCATCCCAGACAGGTCATCCATCCCATCCAAGCGGGGGTCCTTGTTTATGATCTTCAGCCACTGGAACCCCATCTTCTCAGCAGTTCTAAAAAGGCCCACCTGAAAATGAGATAGGCAGGAGGCAGAGCAGGCTAAAGATTAGAGAAACCAAAATTGAGTGCTAAATGCTTATTATTAACTCACACCATTCTCCATTTTTACTTTTTAATCAGACTTAAGCACAAATGAATCAAAAATTTCTAAGAGCTTGAAGACCAGCAGCCACAAGCAATTCCAAACACCTTCTTTCTTTGTCTTAAACTTTGTCCTTCAAACTATAAAATAAAACAACAAATAAAGGTTGTAAGCCATGCTGGGATTAGATTTGTTCCTTGCACTCTACCTGCATTCTCAAACTATTCTCTACAATTATTCTTCTACCAAACTTGGTGTTCCTAAGTCCTTAAATAACAACACCACTAACACAAAAGTGAATCCTCCAAAACCTTCTTTTGTGGGGCAAATAAAAATCGCACCAAACACTAAACGGTGCACTAGGTAACAGGCTTTCATATTTCCACAAATAAAGGGAATTAAATTCTGGATGATTTAAAAAAAAAAAAAAAAAAAGAACCAATCAGCATCTGAAGAACCTTTCAATTTCCCCCTTTGAAATGTTTTGTATAAGCATATTAGCTTCTCCTCTGAATGACACAGAAATTATCACTGAGACACAAAGCAATGGGGAGATGGATTTATCTCAATGTGCTGCCACACAGCTTTATTCTCAGTTTCTTGAATTCCTTCACAGCTATGGGCAAAACAATGGCCTGATCAGGTCCAGAGTGACACCCCTCTTCACTCAAGTTCTTCAGTGAAATAGTCACAGCCCACTTCAATGTCTCCTGCTTCTTCTAATTAAAAAAAAAAAAAAAAAAAATTACAAAAGAAGAAAAAAGCTGTTTGCTGTTTGTATCTTTAATCTGTAGAAATTAATCTAACAAATATTTCCAGACTACACTTAATTGATGAAATAATACTGGATTCAATTTTGTCCTTCATCACGAGCTACACCTGTTCTTAACACACTCATTAAAAAAAATCTCATAACACCACAGAGAAGCAGAGACACCAAACCCTTAAGTGAAATGGTATTAAGTACAAAGATGTGCTAAAAGAAATGTAAACCAGCAGACTGTGATAATTTTTCCAGACTTGTCACATCAATACCTGCATTTTCTTCTTCATAAGTCCCCAAACTCCAGATTTGTAAGAGCTGCAGCTACATTACAGGCTCAGGGTTCTCCTTCTTCCTTTCTTTCCTCCTCTCTTTCTTTCCTTTTGGCGTGGACTCTTACTACAAGTGATTTTTTGAATATTGCAGACAGCTTCTAAAAAGTTTTAGCTATAAATTACTCTTAATGTATCCAGACTAGTAAATGGGTAACTTTTACTTTAAAACATAGTTCCTTCTGCTTAAAATATTACCACCACATGAATTCAAACATGAAAGCAATAACTCACAACATCAAAGAACAGCTGAATGCATTGAAATACACAAATATGAACTGAAGACAGGCACTTACTTCATGTTTCCATGTTTTGTCCAGTAGTGCAAAGGTAGTGAAGTCTCTTGGAGCACAGAAGTACTTGCATTCCGGGCTGGGGCCATCAGGAGAGCTTCTGATCTGCTCAATGTCTTTATCAATCAGTCCCAGAATCAAAGGATCGATCAAATACACTGGAATATTGTGACTGGATATTAATCCTAGGAACTTCCTAACCACGTGCTGTTTGACAGAGGACAGAAACACCATCTTTGCATTATAACTCTTTGACAGAAAAAATCCCAGCCCACTGAAAGAAGGAAATCTTATCTCCCAATACATCCTCTGAGCGTACACTTCACTTCCACAGACAGTTGTGAGACTGAGTGAGAAGGTAGGATCAAGTGCCACACAGAATTTGGATTCTGGTCTACCCAGGGCACTCAACACTGTACAAGGTGTTAAAAGCTGTAGCAAGAAGGTTCTGCACCTGATGCAAGGAGCTATTAACTTGATTCACTGGAGAACATTAATCAAGCATATTTAAACGTCCATGGCACACAGAAGCCACTTACAGCAGTCACAGTCACCCTGCTACTTAAATGTATTCAACCATAACATTTAAATGTAATGATTTTAAAGCTCTGGCTTCAGAGAGACGTGAAAACACGAGGACAAGATGTGGGTCAACAGCAGAGTTTTGGCAGCAGCATTACTTGTGTGGTACAGGGAGAAGCAAGGCCACCCTCACAGTGATTTCAGCTACATGGAGCTGAAAGGTGAGTGATGTACTCGTATTACTTCTGTGACTAAAACTGACACACCAGACTGATGAACAGGAAAAAAATCTGTGCAAAAGTACCTACTTTCCCTTCCCTGAGCCATCACTACTCCAAGAAAACAGATGCTTTCAGTTGAAACTTAAATTTAAGTCAAAAAACATAAGTAATGGTAGAAAGACATGGCCTTGATGTCAAATCATCACGAGAAATGTGTTCAAATTTAGTATTTTGGACACATCACTGCAGGGACTCTGAGGAAAGCCTGGAGTGCAGTAGGTCCCTGGCAGGATCATGGAGCATCCTTTATCACTAATGATCTCAGAAGAGCAAGTTAAACCTTTAGGAGAACTCTTCTCACAGACTGGAAGCCCCCTGTGAGCGTGACACCTCACACCTGGTAGGCAGCTCCAAGGGGTGTCACCTCCAAGAATAGCAAGGCATTCCTGGCACAAGCAAGCAGTCCACGGAGCAGTTGGTTTGGATTATTTCCAGGGACAGCTCTTAACCAGAGCACCCTGCCTCTTGCTCAGCAGAAACCAGGCCTTTAAATGGCCATTCTGCTAATTAGCAACATTATCATGTTGCATCCAATCCGAAAGGCAGCCAGCTCCCAGCACATCCTTCTCCTTAACCATCTGTGCTGTTTGTCCACTGGGAGATCAGTTAACAAAAGTCTTCTGTAAAATTGTTTCCAAACAAATCCTAACCACAAATATGATAACGGAGCCTCTGATTCCCCAGGGTGGGCGCTCTATCCTGCAAGCCTGAAGCAAGACACAACAAATGTATCCCATTTCAAGCACCTAATGGCACTCCCAGCACTGGTCGTGAGGGCTGGAATGCAGCAGCTGGAGAATGCTGAAACGTGACTTTTTCCTGCTTGGGAAGAGCTTTACAACCCAGCACAAGCAGGCAACACAGAACAGTGAGCAGCAGATTAAACACCTGGAGTGGGCAAAGGAGGATTGTGCGACCCAGGACCTTTGTTTCAGGCTAACAAAGAAGCTGCACGGCAAAGCAGCCAATCTTTTCCATAGTCAGTCTGAAAAGACACAAAACCCTGGATCAACACTTCTGTCTCAGAAGGAACAAGTGTTGTTTCCAGAAACATTAACAACACAGCTAAGCACTGCACTGGCAAAGGTTGTGCAGCTGTCTGTAACTGTTTCTCAAGTTCACTTTACACTGATGTTCCGATACTCTCTTCACCGAGCAAAGTTACCAAGTGTATCTCTTTGCCTCTCAAAGCTGAAAGTGCCCAGTGAAGGGTGAAGAGAACTGGACCCCGAACTGGCAGTTCCAAGCGAGTTCTCTGTCGGAGACTTGTGGAAGAGCTGTATGAACCCGTGACACTGTACGTACCCATCGAGTGCTGTCTTGGCCTGACTGGCTTCCTCTGACTTTGGAAAAAGCTGCTCCATTCTATTAAAAAAAAAAAAAAAAAAAGAAGGGGAGGAGGTAAGAGGAGAAAAAACCCGAAATTTCGGCTGAATCCTTGCTTTCTTAACATGACATTCAGGGGCCTTTATCCACTGTATGGATATGGTTGGGGTTATGCCTCTGGTCAGACAGCTACAGCACTGAATGTGAAATCATAAACAACTGCTCTGGCTTAAGTATATTTAGAAGGACAACACAAGCCCCAGGGACCTCCAGATATGCGAGGATTGCATGGTGAGGCCTCGGGTCTCCAAGTCAATGTGCCACTAAATGTAAAATAGGAGGATGACAAACCCTGTCAGGCAAATACCACAGGGGCAAAGACAGCGGGGCTATGCCTCAGCCTTTCCAGGTGTAATCCTAGATAATTCAATTTTAAGGACAACATATTCACGTGAGAGAGTCAAGGCAGCTCGTGGCTCAGCTTTTGGCTTTTAAAAAGCACAAAGAACTTCTCAGCTGTTGTTTAACAATCAGGAACGGTGAGAAGGAAGTCGAAGGCTGCAGCAGCACCTGTCACTGACATTGCCTGCACTTAAACAAGGAAAGAAAAGCCAAAAACCAAGTCAGGACACTTTGAAACCTACACGATTCTTCTGTAAAAATAAAGGGAGTTCCTTTGTTGAGTCGGGGTTGCAACTGTAAACTATGAAGCCACCAGAGCATTTAATTTACTGTAACATTCACCTCTTTTGCTGTTACCGAAAATCGTTCGCCTGAACATTCCAGGTCAGGTATAAAAAGAGGAACAAACAGCATTCCAGCTATAAAAGCAGGATTTAATCTGTGACATCCGGCACATTAAGAGCACTGAGTCACAAACCGCTGAAACCACTGCAGAAAAAGTTGGGATTGCTCCCCGCAACACCAGTGTCGGAAAACCTGCAGCCAGCAGATGCTGCCTTCCTTCGGCAGAGCCGTCAGACAACGCTCGGTTCGACTTCGGTGTCAATAAAAATCACCGAGCAACGAGAGCTGAGGGTTAAAAGCCGCGGCGGCTCAAAGCTGGCGGGGGCATCATTCCCTCCAGGAGAAATCAGATGCACCTGGCTGACACAGTGACTTGGATACCAGGCTGGGAACTCACACCCGACTGTATCGGTGCCACCAGACACCGGCCTGGGCTCCCCGCCCACCCTGCAGGCATTCCCAGCGGCTCCAGGGAATTCCGGCGCCGGGATTAACGCCCCTACCGCGCTCCGCGGGGAAACGCAGCCAGGCGCGGGGCAGCGCGCTGCCTCTCTTACCTTCTGCGACAGGTAGAACTTGTAATAGCACAGCTGGAAGAGCAGGAAAACCAGGCTGGTCAGCGACAGGAGCGCCAGGACCACGTTCCTGTTGATTTTCTGCATCAGCGCCGGGGCGCTCCGGGAGCCGCTGCCCGGCCGCCCTCACCGTGATGCGGCTTCACGCCGGAAAGCGCCGCCGCAAAGCGCC
>VZTI01004100.1:55640-83324 GCA_013397865.1 Struthidea cinerea
AAACCTCCTCAAATCCCCCCCCGAACCAAGGCGGCGGCAAAACGACACAGCGAGAGACACGCAGGGTGGCAAATCTCTGTATTAGTACAAAACATCGCGTCACACGCGGACGGCCCCCCCACACACACACACACAGCTCCATGCCGGGGGGGTTCCGGGCAGGGACCCCGCGGTGCGGCCCGGGGATGCTCGGCCACCGGGATCGCCGGGAACCGCGGGATCACCGGACTCTGCTGCGAACGAAACCCACGGCCAGGCTGCCGCTGCCACAGGACACCCGAAAAAAAATAGCGACGCTGGCGCACGACACCAACACAAGTCACGGTCAGCGTCCATCCAACACCCCGCAGTCCTCGAAATAAAAACACCGACAAGCGCAACACACTCCCAGGTGGTTCCCCCGGTCTCCATCTGAAACGTGGGAGGGGTGAGGAAACAGGATTTGTACGCTGGCCTCCGCTTTTCCAAGAAATGAACCTCGGCCATGCCTGTTTGGTATTTGCAGAAGTGTTTATATCCCTGGATGGTTTTTTTGTTTGGTTTTTTTTTTAATTATTATTATTATTATTTTTAATCATCCTGTCTGACACTGACATCCCTAGCTGCAGTTCACACAGTTCTCCTCATAGTTTTCCACAGGACAATGGCAGCTACGCTCATCTGAGGTATTAATACCTCAAGGAAAAATCTTTAGTTCCTCAAAATTCAGGCTTTCAGACTTAAAACAACTTCAGAAAACCAGCAGTCAGTACTTAAAAAAAAAAAACCAAAACAAAAATTAAGCATGTCCTTTTGGTCATAGAGCAGAAAACTCCTGTTTAGCCACCATGCAGTACCAGCTCCAGAGTAACTACCAGTAAATAAGCACGTGCCTGGTGGATTGAACTACAGGGCAAAACTACAGACCTTCAAAAAGTCTAATCCACTGCCAAAGAACCACCCCTCTCAATCCCTGAAAGTGGATTCACAAAGGAAAAGGTAACTCCACGGGCTCCAGGCATCCCTGTCCAGCTGCAGGCACAAATCCTGCACCAACTGCAACAAAAAGCAACACTGGGAGCAGTGTGGTGTCCCTCATCTTCCTATGATGATGGGTGCTGGAGAGACACTAGTTCAGAAAAAACAGTCTAAAAAAAAAATATCTAAAGTGCTTAAGGCAATTGTTCGTATCCCCAGTTACTAAAAACAATTGGACTAGATGTTAGCAGCAAAAATTTGACATCTGTGCAAACTATTATATAACAAATCCATCCTTTTAAGGGTAAAAAGTCACGTGTTAAGGTTCACCTAGGACATCAGTTAAACCAAAACTTGCAAGTCACAAGTCACAGTATGAAACACTTCCAAGCTTTCCTCTAACTAACTGTAAAAGAAAAATGACATTTTTACATTGGTGCATATCAAAGTCATCTCGCAGGTTACACTACAACTTGCTAAAAAAAACAAACAAAAAAACTACTTCATAATTAAAATGCTTTTGTGGAGGGCTGGAAAATATTCATGGTTCTCACTACACGTTAGCTGGTTGTAAACATCCCCCTTCTTTCCACAAAGGGAAATCTGAAGAGGAACTGCAGCTGAACACCCAAGATCAAGACAAGTGGATGGGTGGTGATGAGGAGGTGCCAGTCTGCCCTGGTGTCTGTGTACCACAGCCCTGGACTAGAACTGGCTGCAAAACTGATTTTGTAGCACTTTATCCCCAAAAAACTCCTAGTCCGGTGTCCATTGCAGTAAAATGGAAAGAGAAAAGATTATACACAGAGTATTTGCATAACAATAACATCTGCAGATAATGTGTGAAACAGATGCAGACACTGTTGACCAAGAACCACGTCACTTCCGAGTATCTTTGTCCCAAAGCCCAAGCAACAGAACAGGCAGAAGAAGGTACAGTTAAACTGGGAACTATTTTGTACTTTCCTCTGCAAAAAGAGATTACAAGTTCACAATGCAAATAATTAAGAGATGCTCAAGTTCCAGATACAAAATAAACACTTAGGGCTCAGCCGACCTGTCAACTGCATGATTCCTCAAGAAAAATAACACTTCCGAGAACAGGTAATTACATTTCCTTGTTAATTTTAACTTTCCACTGAACATCACAGCCAGTTTATTAGCAGGTGTCTCAAGGAATTTCTCCTCCTCTTGAGAAATTGTGATGGACAGAAAGGAGCCATTGCTAATACTGAGGTTTGACATGATTAGATGTTAATGGTTCTATGGGCTAAAGGATACATGGAAGGAAAAATTACACTGGCCCAGCAGCAAATGAGCCAAATCATTATGGACCATGAATTTATAACAGTTTTCAGGAGGTACCAGAAAACCATCTTCAGTTAGGAAACACCTGATTCAAGAGCGTACCTGAAAACTACTTATACGCTCCTCGGCTTGATTAGAGGGAAGAAAGCAGATTTAAAAAGTCTATAATAACCAAGTAATTCCCACTGACAAGCTGGGATTTTCCATGAAGAATATAACATGACTTTTTTTCTTTTTTTAGCTCTCCCATGAATCATTCGACTACTGTTTTACTAGGCTTGCAAATAGGAGTCAAGGTAATGGAACATCTACAAATATTTAATTTTCTAATGTAATTAGAATGTAATTGATGTAATTGTGACAAGCTGGAGCTGATCTCAATATACACAATTTTAAGAATGAGTTACCTGTGGAAAACAAGAAGATTTTATATTGGGGGGGAAAAAAAATCATCACAACCCTGCTCTTACTGCTTCTTCATAGCAGGCCTACACATTCTTATAATATCCTTCTGAAACCATGCTGCTGTGATATTTTGCCAGGCCAGGCCAGCAAATCAGTCTGTTTTCAAAATGCATCTCGGAAATCACAACTTCTAATGGGAAGCCTAGTAGTAATAAAACACATAGTTAAGTCATTTGCATTAGGAGAGCTAAAAACCGGTATTTGCTATATTCTTCATAGAAAAATAGTATTTGTAACAAAACTAATATTCAAGTCCATAACAAAATGCTTGAATACAGTATTAGAAAAGTACATAGTTACAGCTCTTGATTTCTTTTTTTTTTTTTTTTTTTTAAAGTAGGCAACAGTTCAGCTTTCTGACATTTTTCTGGATTCCCAGTACTGGTTCCCAACACTTTAGTCCCAAACCTTTGCACTATCAACACCCAGGCCCTAAACAGCAGAAGGTAGCAAACCCAGTAAAATCCAACGCTCACAAGCTTCTGTGAATAGTAGCTACACAGAAAAACAGAAACATTCAGCAACAGAAGTGTTGAACAGATATTACTAGGCAACATTGTTTAGGCTGCTTGTTGAACCACCCAATCCATTTTCACTCTTCTGAAGAGTTTTGACGGCACTTGGCACCTGCAATCCGGTACTCACTGTGAGCCCACCACACCAGATCTGGAGGGGGAAAGAAAAAAATCTGCATTATGAACCAAACATGTCTCCCATCCCACAATCAACTAGCACAAATACAGCTGCACCTTTCTGTCACAGCACTCTGTAAACCATTCTAATCACAGACATGCTAATTTTTTAGTCCATAAAGTCTAAGATGCTTCACATACTGTACTTCATAACTACTACTATGCTTCAAGACCTAGTACTGAAACCACTTGCTCCTAACTAGAAAATTTCTTTGAAGGCCAGTGCACCAGCAGCAAGTAGAGTGACAATGAAAAGCAACTCTCACTATGCTCCAGTGCCTGAAAGCAGTGCTTATTCCTGCCATGTCATGCTAAAATTATGTCAGCATAAATATATTACAAACAAAAAGTATTTGAGAAGCTCCAGAGGCAGAGGTGCCAGTGACTTCTATTCTACACGTGAAAGAATGCTGTACTTTCGTGTTTATAAATAAGTTTGACGGGTGTAATTAAGTAGTTGGTCATTTTTACTCGTCCTGTTTAGTCAATAAGGCTGCTGTCACTCAGTGTGAGGAGCTGGCTGTGTGAGGTGCAGAGGGATAGCCTGAATTTTGGCAAGCAACTGTTTCCCCAGATGACTTGGGAACTGAATTTATATGAGTCAGCCTTTGCTATGCTATGGGATGGCCAACACATGTATCCCAGCCGTTCTGAAGTTGTTCTCTTCCCCCTGTGCTGAAAAGGATCAGCAAGGCAAATAAACAGCCATGAAAAAATCTTGGCCTGTTAAAATCCCAGGCCCTGCTCCCAAAGCATGATGCACCTGGTGGCAACTTACAACACAGCTGAGGCCTCCAAATTCAGCTAAACACCTTACTTAAATCATTAAAGAAAATCTAATATTCAGTAACTAATCCTTCTCCTGTGCATTTTGGGCAAGGTTTGAGCCTTCAACACTGCGGAAAGTTGTTGCCAATTAGCTTAGAGCCACAAAAAAGAGAGCACTGAACTGACTGGCAAGAAAATCCCACTGAGCTTTTAAAGATGTGAAAGCTGGAGACTTTTTTCCACTGGGAAGCTTCTGGTGTTGTTCTGTCCCACGACACCTGCTCTGATGGCTCAGAGCATCCCGGACTCCATCAGTTTGCATCAATTATTGCAGCAGGCTCATCAGCCACTGCAATGTGCTATTAATTTCCTATACACATATTTAATGATTTCTCCTTACACAGCTGAGACATCCAGGTGCAGAGTCCTGCTGGGGTTCTGCTGTAAGCACCACACAAAATCCAAAGGAAAACAGTTGGAACACTTTTAAAAATTACTACTCAGCCAAACCAAGTGCTTCCAGTTTCCTTCTTTAAAAAAAACCAGTTAAATCTGAATTCAGTGCTAGAAACTGTAAAATTTTATACGTACTGACCATGAAGCCTGGTAGCAATGGTTGGGTGAACTTTGTTCTGAAGGTGTGTAACAGCGCCTTTGAGTTTGCGTTATAAAATGAGAGCTGACCTGAGACAGAGAGAGAGAGAAAACAACTTGAAATTCAGCTTAAACATACTTTAAGCTATGATGCTGTTGCTGTCTAACTTGTACAAAAAAAATTGATCCGTTTCCAGGATGCATTAAGTGCAGTCCAAAAAGAGTGAAAATTCACTACTTTCAGTGAATTTCAGTAGCTCTGTCACACAGATGAACTCAGTGCATTTGACATGACAAGCACTTAGGGTCTTGTCATGCAAGAGTGGATCAGTCTAGAAGTAATGTACTTCTTCAGCTTTGTACTGCCCCAACTCAACAGAAATAGTAGCTAACTCTTTTTGCTGTATCTCCTAAAGGTGTAATTTACCTCCATCAAAGTCGCAGTATACTCCTATTCTGTCTGGGACAGGTATATCTAGAGTCTTTGCTTTATTGTTATGCTTTGCTGAGAATGTGGTTTGCAGCCAGTTGTTGATATGGATGCACCAGCTGGAATTAGTCTTTCCCAGCTGGTCAAACTTCCCCAGGTTTCTGTACGTTACTCCCACGCTGTAGGATTTGCAGTCCTTCTGGGCTCTCACTTCCCAGTAATGCTGTCCACTTTCAACAGCAGTGTCTCCTACCAAAAGAAATACATTTAATTACAACTGAGTGTAATTAATTACAATTGAGTGTACCTTACAGTGCTGCCTTCCAAATAGGCACCAGTGCTGTCTTTACTATTTTATTTTAAGGCAAAGAAATAAAAAAACCTGAACTATAAAGAATAAGAAAATTGAACAGTAGAATATAAATATAAAACAGAACAATGAGACTGTATTTACCTATGTTCATTACAACAAGATATGTTTGACACCAATTTATGTTTAAAAGCAGTGAATGTCAGTCACTAAGAGCTTTGTAATAAAGAGCAGAGTTGAAGACACAAAATTCTGGTGTGATATGGGCAAAGTGCTCTGGGCAGGACAATGCTGAGTACACAGCCTTGAACAATCACAGACTTTTCCTCTAATTCTTGCCTGATCTGCCCTTTCCTAACAGAGCAAACAAGTTCAACTCACCCAGCACTGTGTAGGATTCACCAGCAAAGCGATCCCGGCCACCCCTTGCTGAGGCTCTTGGGCTGTTAGTGGATCTCTTCGGAGACGCTGTGTTGCTTCTGAAGGAGAGATGAACCACTCAAAACTTGGACACAGTTACAGAAATGCACACTCAGATGTCCCTGAGTCCATCAGGTGCAAGAGACACACACAAACACTCTTGAAATGACACACTAGCTCATGCCTCTAACAGCATGCATGCGCAGGGGCTGAGAGGGAAGAGGTGACAGACAGAAACAAAACGTATAGAATGTTGTACAAAACAAGTTCAGAGGCAGCTGAGAATGGAAACAGAGCAGGGGGGGAAAAAGCAGATGTGTGGCACATGGTTTGAATGAAACACCTCAGGATGGGGAATATTCTAATGAGCAATCAGTTGTATAAAAGAATAATTTTAACCTAATGAGCTTTTCAAACTTTTTACCTCTGTTAGGCCCTCAGAAATAATTACCAATAATTTAACCATTAAGCCAAGCGAAGGCTATCTGCAATATTCCTCAGTAGACAGAGAATCACATCTGATTGCTATTTTAAAGGCAATCAGTAGCAAAGAACTCTAACTTCTCAGAAATAGCTGTGCAGTTTACAGTTTAATTTCATTGACAAGAACCCCAAAAAAGTACAACGTCAGTCTCTGAAATACACTTGAGAAGCCATTTTCAATTTCTCATCCTCTGGAATATATCACACATTAGCTTTGGAAGAGATACGACCCACTGAAGAGTCTTCTCTCCAACTTCTTCAGCTACAATTTGGTAAAGCTACTTGCTACTTTCATGTCCATTAATACAGTGAAGTTCAGCTTGTTTTCTTTCCAATTCATTCATTATTCTCATAAACCACTTCAGAAAAGGTTAGGAAATGTCCCTTTTGCCTAATACCATCATGAAAATAAAGTCACACTGGAATCAAAAGCTAAGTGATACTAGGCTGCCATATGTAAGTATGCTAAAATCTAGTTCATGACCAAGTTTGTTTTATTCCATTTACAGAAGCCAACAAAAAAAAAAATCACTGATGAAAAAGCTGTTTACTTGAGCATCACCATTTAGCATGAAATAGAAGACAACTATGCTTCCAAATTGCTCACAAGAGCTACATGAAGGGGGTAGGTGTGTCTTGTGCAGGTGAACCACATCAAGTGCTTTTGGATTTTCTAAACATGGGGAACACTGCAGTTTACTTACCAAAGGAAAAAGTTAGCAAGTGATAGCATGAAAAAAAAAAAAAAACAAAATGCAAAGCCAAGAATTAAAGCTTAATTTCAGAGGGAGGCACTCTGCAGATTCCATCCTGCTTCATCTGCATCAGACATCATCCACTCACATTCCCAACAAACGCTGCTGAAAATTTTCTATTAGACCCAGTACAAATGGGTTATGCAGAAAGCAATGTAGCCATGTGGCCATTTAGAGAATCACAGTAAGAAAAATGCAGGCACTTTGCTAGAATTTTCTCAAGGTTAAATAAGCATTAAAAGCTTCTTGGTATAATTTATTTTGTTCAAGTCTGTAAATGGC
The DNA here is from genome assembly GCA_013397865.1 of Struthidea cinerea. Classification (NCBI taxonomy): domain Eukaryota; kingdom Metazoa; phylum Chordata; class Aves; order Passeriformes; family Corcoracidae; genus Struthidea; species Struthidea cinerea. The sequence continues at coordinate 63,105 of VZTI01004100.1, forward strand.
CACTGCATGTGCTTTGTCCTCAAAAATTTAATAGCCTTTATCAGTTCAGAAAATTGCATTTACTATTTGACATAAAAGCTTCAAAAAAACCAGTTGCTCAGGCATTCTTTCCTCCACAGTGCTTAAGTCTCCCTTCCAATGGAAGGCAGCAAATTTCATAGCAGGAAGTCAGTCTCATGCCCATTTTCCAGTACAGCACAGTCCTTATTAGCCAGTAACTGACACATTTCTTCCACTATTCAGACATTCTTGTCTCATGGTTTAGGATTGCTGCCTACAGCACTGCAATTAGTCCCTGTTTTCTCATCCATTTCAGCAAACAGAACATATTCCAAGCAAGAAGTATTCTCTTCTGGAGAAGACATGTCAAGGAAGGAGATCAGAAATTATTGAGAGGCTTTTTTCTGGTCTAATAAATTAAAGATAATTAAGAATTTTGTTTCCATCATGTGTTTCCAACCCTTAAAAACTGCACATTTGTTTAAAGTAACTATACTGCAATTTTTTTTCCCCCACCTCCCATGGAGCCAGCTCCAAATTTCCCCTCCAATGCAGACATCTCACAGGTATTTTTAAGAGGGAACAAAAGCCTCCTACAAGAACAAAACTCATCTAAATCCCCTGCTAGAAAAGGTCAGTCTAAGATGCAAAGTTAAACATGCGACCAATGTCCTTCTACCAAAGAAAGCAGAGCCAAGAACTTGGGAAGTTCTCTACTGACAGCTACAAAGAAAGGCCAAGGCATAAAATTCCCTGAGCTGAGCAAGTAGGAGCAGCTCCAAGACATTTTTAAAACTAAGTTTAGCGGAAATTGCTATTCTCTGTGTAGTAGAACTACTGACACTGCATGGCTTCAAGAGCTTATTTTGCTTTTTACATAAGCTTTTCTTTACTAATGATTTCAAATCAGGGATAGATCAACCTGATAGATGAATACAGGGGAGTAAAACCTGTAAGAAATTAGGATCCTGGGCATTTCTTTCGGTCCCACAACTTCTAAACCAACAAAAGAGAACAAGAGATCAAAAATAGGAGAAGTAATTTCTCAAAAAGGTGTTGTACTAGAAAAACAACGAAAAAATGTGACACTAAAAAAATCACAACTGCACGAGGAATAGGAGAATATTTTACCTAACTTCACATCTCAAAAAAGAGGATTTCTCATTCGAACAATTGGTTCTGCAATTAGAATGGCCATGAAGCTTTTAACACATGCTATCATGCTTCATCCTCTTCAAATAAGTAATAACACTTACTTCTTACCCTCTGATGTCTAGTAACAGCTACAGCACAAGTTCAGAAGCAAAGAGGTTTTCAGATTCAAAAGCAAGAACAAAAAAATTATTTCAAAGTTCTCAGAAAGGAGATCTTTACCATATTTGTAAAAAACATGCCAAAGGGTTAAGAAAGCATTAATACATCTGTAAATAACAGGGATCTTTGGATCAGTAATAAAAATACATGATGCCCTTCCAACCATTGCAAATCAGGTTTCATACACATCAGGATGAATCCTTCCAGAAAGACTCTCTTCCAGTCACTGGAGAATATATACATAATCTCTGTGAATCCAAATTAATCTGCAAAATAACTTCTAAATGTGCACGTGCACTGTTACTGATAAAGGCTATTAGATTTGCTTCTCATGACATCAAGCAAAGGAAAGTAGCACAGATTCCCAACAAAACTAGGTGCTAGATCCTAGGAATAAGAGGTATATTATCACCTTCTATTGCTCTTCAGCAGAGGATTCTGGCCACTGTCGACAGAAATAAGTAGTCATTAAAGAGCTGTTCTATTACTACAGCAACTTATCCCCATTTTTAAAGTCCCAAAAGAAGTCATTCTATCATGCTTCTGGCAATATATACCTATGGAGAATGTATTTGTTCATAAGTTATCTCAAGCTGTGCATGTGGAAAGCCAATAAATTGTGGCTGAGGGAGGAGCCAGTTGTGTGGACCCATTCCCACCGAGTATCCCCAAAGCCCAAGAGGTGAGGTACACACTGGGTACTGGGGCCATGGGCTCTGTACAGATCCAGCTGAACAACAGGCTCACAGCTCTCCAGGTGAGGGAAATCCACACAGCAGGACAGGCTGAGGGACACCTGAGGGAAGAACAGCTCTGCATAAAAGCCACTGAGAGTTTGGGAAGCAGAAGCTGACAACCACACCCTGCACCCTTGTGGCAGAGGTGGTCAGCCACACCCAGCCTGTAGCCACAACACAGTGACCAGGAGCCCAAGGCAAGGGACTCTTACTCTCCTTTTGGCAGCTGTCAGACTGATCCAGAAGCCCTCCTGTGCCCAGGTCTGGGTTCCTTGGATTTACACCCTGACACAGCAGAGCAAGCCCCGTGGAGAGCCAGCACCACAATGTGTCTGAGGCACAGAAACACAATTGACTTTGCTCAGCCCGAGGAAGACAAGAACCAATTGCTGTCTTTAACAAGGTAACAGGAAGAGGAGCAGGGAAGATCAAGCCAGGCTTTCCTCAGAGGGGGTCACACTGATGGATGAGAGGCACCCGGGACTCACTGCACCACAGGGAACTCCACTCAGGTACCAGGATATTCCTCCCCTCCCATAAAAGTGGCCTGGAATAGAGGGCTAGCAAGTTATCACATTCTTCATCCACACGTTCTTCATCCTTGGATACAGTCAAGGCTCAGCCAGAGTAGACAAGAGTTAAATGTTCTTCTGACAGTATTCATCCTGTGACTCACAAGAGCAGACATCTAACAATCTACCAAGAACTCTGCTGAAGTTAAGTGCTTTTCCTGGATGAAAACAGTATGTTTAGAGCTACCACTTCCTCAATAATTATGTTTCATTATCCACTACCTTTTGTGGCTGTTTTATCAGTACCTTTTCCCTTCCAATGAGGGTTTAAGATAAATTCACACATCACCTATATATAGTATCAATTCTATTTAACCTTTTCTTTCTCAAAAAGACAAGGCAGTCAGCTCTTTCCTTATTTTTTTAATAGTAGAAATGCTGTCTATTCACCAGAACCAACCTGCAACACCAGTAAACACAGAATTACATCAGCTGCCTGTTCACATTTATCTCATCTACTATCCTGGACTTATGTGGCAAGGTTTTGGTATCAGGAGAAGAAGAAACAGAACAGAGCAGGCAGGTGGGCATCTGGTGGGTAGCCAAGGTCAATCCACCACACCTACACTTTAGCTCAGTACACTGAATGATACCCTAACAAATGCATTTTTAAAATAAGTAAGTATTATTTAACAATTATGACACAATTCTAGCCTCTACATCTGTGTGACACAGGAAGGAAAATAAAAAAAAAAAAAAATTCTTCCAGAGAAACATTTCTGAATGAAAATTCTTTTCATGTCCCACTTTCCTCAAGTGGTTTAATTCCCCCCTGCCCTCTTCCTTTAAGTGCCAGATGAGATATCCCAGATACTAACAAAACAGTTCTTACCTGTTTTTATTTTCCTTCCCTTTTATTTTTTCTTGGCCTTTGCCTCCAGTAGGATCCCATTCAACATAGGTGTCTTCAACTTTCAGGTTCAGGTGAGAAGAAGTACTGTCCAAACTGAACACAAATGCTGGTCAAGACAAAATAGAAAACAGTGAAATGGTACAATGCTCTCTCCCAGTGGTGGTTATTCATAGAAAATGATACAAGCAGTAGTAAAATTGTAGCAGAGTTTTACTGATCATAACGGAAACACCAGCTTTTCAGTCTGTTGCAACAGTAATACAACAGGCTGAACTTCCAACACGTATTTACAGACTGTTCTATAAATGTCCGAATACCATCAGATATTACAGTCTGACCCTGAAAGAAATGTATACTTGAGATTTAAGAGTTTAGAGCTCAAAAATGCAAAAGTGTAAACAACAGTCAGTTTAAGCACATGGACAAGGAAACTGATCTTCTATGGGTGGATTATTAAGGAAAGTGAATTAAGTGTTCACCCAGGAATAATGAAAATAATATAGACAGCTTGGTAATTGCCCAAACAATCAAAATCAGAATTACTTTTCTGGTACTGGAGTAGGGAATGATGTGGCTATTAAATCGGTACTGTGTCTCTGACAATAACTGTTGCTTAAGAGTATTAGAATTATTATTTCAATTATTTGAATGCCCCTCAGCTCATTCAAATTGTATATAGCTTTATTCTTATGAAGTACCATTCAAAAGGAACAGAATTTATATTTTTATAAATTTACATAGTTGATACCAGTCAACTGCTTTTGCTCTTTACACCAGACCTGGCTGTAATCAAGCCTCAGGATCACTCTCTCACTTTAACAGTTAAGATCTGTGTTCCGTCACAAAACATTCCTTCCAGGAAGTTTCTCTTTCAGTTTATTTACGAAATGATGCTAGGAAGCCAATCTAACAATTCCCAGATCAACTGACTTCTAACGTGATGACCGTATACCTTCAGGAAATTGAAGCTGCCAACTTTTAAGTATTGACAATTTTACGTATTTTTAAGTGATTAGAAATTGCAGCTGCAAAGTCAAGAAAACCCTTTCCAGCAACTTCCAGTTACAGAAAGCTGTGTCTGTCACTACTAACAGGAAAACCACACCAACTGTTTAGATGCCCTAAGAGTCACCCACAGCATTCATCCTTCTTCGCGCTGCACGTTGGCATCACGCAGCAGCACATGGGACTGTCACTCCACAGTTCAAGGCAACCAATGCCAAGCTTTCGGAGAAAGTGACATTAACTGCCCCATTTTTTCAGGGTCTGAATGCCAAAAGGGCAGCTTTGTGCCAATAAGCTTCTTAATCCTTTACAGTTGTTTTCCTTTCCACTTAGGACGTGTTTCAGCAGTGCTCGTGCAAAGCAGACTGAACATACAGGTTTCACATACAAAGGCAGAGGAGTTTAAGTGCAGGGTTTTCACCACAGATAAGGTTTAAGAGTTTTTAAAACTTTACCTTTGGTTTCCAGAGTCACGGGGTCAGAGTATTCACCTGCCACGGCTTTGTTGCAAGCTTGCACTCTAAGGTTCATATATTTTGTATCAAATTTCAGACCTACAAAGTGAATGTTTAGAAACTTGAAATCATGCTGATTATTGACAACTCCTACAAGGCTAAGATCTCCCCCATGCCGCTGTCTTGCGTTTATCTCAATCTTCAAAAAACATGCTTGAATACCAGTGTGAACTTTATTTAGCACACAATGTTTTGCAAAACCTTCAAGCAAAAACGAAAGACAGAATTATTGTACAAAGCACCCAAGACTAATGTGATATAATGGCAGCTTCATTAAATGCAGAAGAAGGGGCATTTTGCAACACTTCCAAGCCTAAAGAGTTACATCAATATGCTTGGGTTTGAAGTATAAAAACCCCTTTACCTGATAACGTGTATTGAGTAGCTTTAATGTAGTCGACCAGCTCCCAGCGCTGTTCACCTTTTAGTCGAGGGAGCCCATCAAAGTTGGTTTTCCTATACTCCAGCACGAAATGATCAATTCTGCTGTCCTCCTCAGGCATTCTCCACGATACTGTGATGCAGTTGTCAGCAACCAGACAGGCTGCTACATCTATCTCTGGAGCTTTAGGGACTGCAGAAAGACAAGCACACAGGTCAGTTTAAAGAAGAGAAGGCTCAAGTAGAGTGGACTTACAATTATGAACCTACATTTGGCATAAACACCACACAGGAAGAACATTAGGAAGCAAACTTCTGTTTCTAAGTCTTTGGAAGGCAAGTTCAGCTGCACCCCTCACACAGCATCACTTATATTTATTTCCATCACTACAGACACTAATATTTTCCACTAGCTTCTCTTCAGCTACCCAGTTTTCTTTCTTTTCCACCCCTTTGTCTTGAAAGGAGGGGAAACAATTCCTAAAGCCCACTAAAGACTGAGGTTTTGTTTCTAGACAACAGAATTCTATTTCCATGAAATCAAAGAGCACTTAAGTCTCTGGAAAAAAAAATTTGAAAAAGAAGGCATTTACATACTATTTGTAGTGCCTAAAGGATATGCAAGGAAGACTTCTGCTGCAGGAAATGAAAAAGAGGTTTTATTGTTTTCATTTTTTGGAGGACAGGTCTGCAAAACCCTTTTCCTTTGTTTCAGCATCGACAACAGCTTGAAATAGATATAAAGGTGGCCTGCAAGTCAATGTATCAAGCAGAAACATCAAAAAAGTACAAGACTGATCCATCTGTGGAACTGAGAGACCTGCAGATTTTGTCTATCAAAAGCCATCTCTTTTCTGAACACTCAAACCCTTAACTGTGCTGTTCTACAGAGGTCCCCATGACCAAGTCCTAACTTCACACAGGTTGCCTTTATGAAGTTGAAACAACTTTTTCCTGAACAGATTGTTCACCAGAAGTCCCCTCCACAATGACTGATGACAATCAGCTTCACGTTACCTATGGCTGAGTCACTTAGAGATGTGTAATTTCACTGTCTAGACACAAACCCCTCCTAGCTACAGCAGGTCCACCAGAAGCAAGAAGCCTAATTTGCTTTATGAACACTACCTTCACACTTCATCTTTGTGATCTGTTCCAATATTTTAACCCAGCACCACTAAAACAAACCCTTTTACCCTCACACATCCCTGTAGTTTAAGCCAAGAAGGAACTTACACTGAAACTGGGGGCATAGGTTTAAAATGCTTGATGGCCAGGCCAGCTGACCCCAACTGGCCCATGGATATTCCAGACCACAGGATGTCATGCTCAGAGTATAAAATCGTGGGGAGAAGGAAGGGAGGGGGGAGATACACAGTGTGGCAGCATCTTGTCTTCCCAAGTCTCTCCTATAGCGAATGGAGCTTTCCTGGGGATGGATGAACAGCTGCCTGCCCATGGTAAGCAGCAAATAAAGTCACTTACACAGCTTTTGCTTTACCTATTAAACTGTGTTTATCTCAATCCACAATTTTTCTCACTTTTGCCCTTCTTATTCTCTTCCCTATCCCACCTGTGTGGTGCCTGCTGGGGGTTAAAGTACAAAAAGTCTCAAGTGTTAATTACATCCATTTGAACCAAGCTTTAAAGTCATCCAATAATAATTTGAGAAAATCCCTTCAAAGAAAAGTTAAGATTAGGACAATTATTTCAGCACATGTATCTCTAAGTTTAGCTAACTACCCCAAATATTTTTGTTATGGTGTAAGATACCAGTTAAAGAGTCTTCCACCTGCTTGGGGTGACCAAGTCTTCAGCATAATTCTGGCATCAAGCAGTATTTAAATTACCACAACACCAAACCTGTTGTCAACTTCCCACACTAGGACATTAGTATTTCACTGTGTATGAAGATTTGCTCAGTGCAAATTTGCCTGCAACAGTCCGAGCTTTTGGTGTCTGGGTAATTTGGACGCTTGGCACTATAGTAGAAAAAGCAAGATTGATACCCAGACAGTCAGTTTCCCTGCTTACAGATCAGAGGCCCAATTTAAATTCCTATACATTTGACAAGGAAAAATGTGTAAGATGGGTCATACTAAATAATATCTTTATCTAGATGCAAAACCTGGTTCACACTTGCTGTTAGATCTTTATACTCCCGTTCCTGTTAAACACAGGCACTATTCCCTTAGCTATGAAATGCAGGGCAAGGATTGACACTCAGAGTCCAAGACTGGAAGGTGAATTTCTGCCTGGACACTGCCAGCTGACCACTAGGAATAACACTGGTCATTTACTACACCTGCTACCCCATACTGTATCTGCAACACACAGGGCAGAAATGAAAACTGATGCTGCCAAGTCCTTAACAGATTTGGATTTGTGACCTAAAGATGAAACAACTTTACATCCCTGCCAGCTCGTCAATATATCCTCAATAACAGACAAGGGCAAAGTGATTTAAATAGGAAAGCAATAGGAATAAAAAGGCATGAAAGAGACACACTGGTCTAATGCACCCCGGTTTACTGTCAAGCAGGAGTAGATGGATTAATACACGTTTTGTAACACAGCAGTATCACTGTACTAGTAGACTGTCGCTCTCCTGTATTTCAGATCATTTCACCACTCTTGTAAGCAATGTATTAGTTTACAGTTCCACACATAACACTCCTGGACATGAGCAGGACTTTGGGGTGTCACTCAGCATCAAGCTGGCAGAGACAGTCCTGAGAAACCTCGGGTGACTTCATGAAGTACAGAGGAATTGACAACTCAGGAAAAAACATGGTCTGGAACACTCATTCTCATTTCTGAGATCAATGGCATTTTCCAAAATGCTGTCTTATGCAGAAAGTAACTCAATAAAACCAGAAAACTCTCACCCTCAAGGTATTCAATTTCACATACAACGAGTAAGAATGAGTTTAGGTACCCTGAAAAATTTACTTATTAGGGTGCAAGACGTGTGGTTGTCTTTTGTTTGGTTGGTTTAAATACAGCAAGTTGTTTGCGTAGCAACAAATTAAACGCACTGGGTACAGTTTTTACCTGGCAAAAACTTCACGGCTTGGAGCATGCGCTTTTCCAGAGCAAAGTCCACCATCATATGAGTCATACTGTCACTGACTTTTGGTTTCAGAGAGAGGCGGAATGCTGAAGCCACTGTGACACTAAAGCCAAGAAAGCAGCATTAGCAAAATGTATTTTACATAGTCAAGTCCTATATCCCACTTTCCAAAACAGCAATCAGACAATCTGTATCACTGACGTCAAACTACCGATCAAAGATTAGAACATTTTTCTAACACATAATTGTTTTGCCATTCAGCACACTCAAAATAGAAAGTTTTGCTAATGTGACTGTCTCAGAAAAATGGTGTGAGCTACCAGCTGTTCCATATTACTAAGCAAATAAATACTAACGAGGTGACTAAAGAAAAGTTGAAGACTTTATACTAGTGACAAAAAAGCTGGATTAGAAACAAAACAAAATTCGTATCACCTGATATAAATTCAGCAAGTACAAAAATTCTGAAGTAGTGCAGACTCAGGATCATGTTTAGGCATTTCTAAACAGCAGTTAACAAGCTGACTATGATGACTTTACATCTATCCATGACCTTATCAAGGGACGAAGAGTTTTTTCAAGCTGCAGATTGGAACATGCAAGTACCAGACCAGAACTTTCATTCAACAAAGGCAAATGCAGCGTCCTGCACCTGGGCAGGATTAACCCCAGGCACCAGCACAGGCCTGGGTGATCTGCTGGAACACAGCTGTGCAGAGAAGGACCTGGAGGTCCTGGGGGACAAACAGCTGTCCCTGAGCCAGCAGAGTGTCCTGGGCACAAGGAGGCCAGTGGGATCCTGGGGTGCACTCAGAAGGGCATTGCCAGCAGGTCAGGGAGGGATGCTGCCCCTCTGCCCAGCCCTGGGAGCACCTCTGGAGTGCTGTGTCCAGCTCCGGGCTCCTCAGCACAGCAGGGACACGGAGCTCCTGGAGCGGGGCCAGCAAAGACTGTGGAGGTGAGGAAGGGCCTGGAGCATCTCCGTGCCCAGGAAAGGCTGAGGGAGCTGGGGCTGCTCAGCCTCGAGAGGAGCCCCGGCTGAGAGGGGCCCTCATCCCTGGGTGTCCCTGTGTGCAGGGAGGGCTCCGGGCAGGGCCCAGGCTCTGCTCTGGGGGGCCCAGCAATGGCACCAGAGCAACGGGCAGGAACTGATGCCTGGGAAACTCCCTCTGAACATGAGGAAGAACTTCCACCCTGTGCAGGGACCGAGCACTGAACGGACTGCCCGGAGAGGCTCTGGAGTCTCCCTCACTGGGGATATTCCGGAATCTGGACACAACCCTGTGCCCTGTGCTCTGGGATGGCCCTGCTTGAGCAGGGAGGTGGGACCTGATGAGTCACCGCTGTCCCTTCCAACCTGACCCATCCTGGGATTCTGTGAAGCACAGCTCCCATTTCCACTCCTGAAATCTTAGCTCAGTACTTATTCTGAACAATCCCAAGTCATTTCTGTACTCCAACTACAACACCAAAAAAAAAATCAAGACAAGGCTCTCATGTATTTGTCGATCTATGAAGACACCAGGCCACGCAGCAGATTTTGAGTAACATTGATTCAGACAGCACAGAGGTCCCTCCTTTAAAAAAAAAAAAAAGATTCTCAACTACAAAGTAGTATATACACCACAAAAGTCAACTGCCAAGACATGGATCCATGTTACACCCACAGTTGTGTGGCACCTTTAGAACACCTAATGCATACCACTTCCTGCATTTCCCTAGTAAGAGAGATTGTGTGCTAACCACAGACACCTCAAAGAACACTGAAAAACCAAAAAATCTGGTAGTGGGGAAGGGGGAGGACATGTGAAGTTTAATAATAAAGATATATGCAAGTCAGGAGTGATGAGCTTTGCACTTTTGGGATAGGAGACAATTATGAGACTGAGCTGAACATCATGGAAGACAATTAAATTGATTTCCCAAGACAGAGCTCACGTTCTGAAATTCAGTATGGGCTGCCTAGCACATTAATGCTCAGCCAGATGGGTAGAGTAAATCTGTCCTTAAGGAAGAATAATCCTCTGATTAGCAGCAAGACAACACCAGGGAACAGTCAGCTCCAGGCAGCTTTTTAACTTCTGCTCAGACACCGGTCTTGGACAGAGAACCACAAAGGATTTGGTGATAATTTCAAGAAACCAAAAGAGGATATTTATTACTCTTTTATGCAATTTATACAGAGTCCCATCACTGACACTATCCTCTACCCCTCTGATCTGTTATGGATACACCCTTGGAAAAGCAAAGATTAAATTAAAGTCTAACAATTACTCATTTCACACAGAGCTTCAGAACATTTAGTAAATCAGAGCCTTCACTGAAAAACCTGTACATTGAAATCCAACCTATTTTGTCCACGAGAGCAACGACATCCTGTGAGTTGCTTCTCAAGGTAGTATGCACATCACAGAAGGTTTTCTGAACCAGAAAGTCATACTCTTGGAATAGTTAGCATTCTTGCAAGTGAAGAAAAATGTCCATGAAACAATAATTTCATGGTCACTAGTGTCACCAGAAGTACTTCAACAGCAATATTTTTTTACATTTTGAAGGAAAAATAGCTAGCGAGAGTCTTTAAGCACTTGAAAAAAAAATGAAACCAACAAGATTCTCTCACAACTTGAAGGGGCAGAGTCAGCTTGAAACACCATTAAATTTCAGCCATGAGGTATTAATAAATAAGCTTATTAACAATAATAATTAATGATATACATTTATATTTGAAGACACAATAATTACAGCACCAGCTGATGCAGAGCTCTACTTCCCTGCATCAAGAACTTCTTTTTATTTAAAGTTATGAAAAGCCAGGAAAAACACTACACGAGAAGCACAGAAGTTTTTAGCTCCCCCTCAAAAGTTGTAATAACTAACACTTAGGAAAGAGTCAATGAATTTGATTAAAGCTGACTATGACCCTCTCAAAGTCAATACATTTTCAAGGATAAGATTAATCCAAAGGCATAAAAGTGATAGATTTTGTACTGTACCTATCTTTGATCTGTCTGGAAGCCTTGATGCATGTCAGGGAGAAGAGAGAGAAAGTAGTTAGTATTTCCATGCAAGTATCAACGGCAGTAACATGCAAGAAGGCCGAGAACAATTTCTGCTGCGTTGCTCAGAGCGGAAGTTCAAACCAAGTTTAAGATTTTTCTCAAAATAAACTGTCCCATGAAGCATGTTAATGGCACGGGTTAGCACAGCAACACCATAACATCTGGGGGAAAAAAAAAATTGGTTTCCAGAGCCACACCGAACCAATTCCAAATCACTCAACTTTCTGAGTGTGACCTAGTATTTTCAGATTTCTCTCAGAGTTACTCTCCGTGGCTTTTTAAAAGAGCTACGGAACCAAGTCAAAAACATTTAACTGCCATGGTATTTTCTTTGAAACTAAGAAGTGCTTATTAGTGGCAAGTAACCACTTGCTGAACTACATATCACAGGATGCATGCCCTGATAAATAAGAAAAGATAGGAGTTCTTCTAACTTTTCCTCTGAAAGTTAGGAAGTATTGTTGGAAACGTATAATAAAAGACTCTCTCTCTATGTCAGCGTTCAAAAATGACAGCAAGTAGTTCTTCTCAAATGATACCACTGAAGCAGATGCAGAAGTGATGACATCTAAAAGATAAACATCAACTGGCATGTGGAAAGACAAAAATCCCTCTCCTTCACCAAAAGGAGCTGCAAAGCTAAGACAAAAGGTTATTGTTGAAGTAGTGAGGGCTTGGTTGTGTCTGTTGAATCCATGCTTGGAGCTAACACTGCTCCTTGATCCAGCTGCTCATTCAGCTGAATTATTTTCCCTTTCAAAGGGGCAAGAAACATCAGGCAGGTTCCCAGTTTGAAGTAAAAAGTGGAGAACTTCCCAATTTTTCACTTAATGCAAATCAAGTAGAAAAAAATAAACAGGAAATCAGACTGTCACTGCTACAAAACCAATCACATATTCCTAAAGTGGGAAGCAAAAAAAAACCCCAAGTGCTTAGAAATATTTTAAGCTTAAGAGGTAGCTTTACTTTACCTCAAAACAAAGTTACTGTAGGAACTACTGACTGATTTTCCTACATGACAGCTGTAGATAAAACAGAGCTACTTCACAACACAATCCTTGGGTTTAATCTCCATGTCTTGTAAAATATGTGGTAGCCAGGACTCAACATCTTCTGCAAGACAATCCCAGCTTAACTTCATTGACTTTAGTTTGTTTCTAGGCTACTGACAGAGAAGGATCAGGCCACCCCAGAGGAGCTGCTCTCAGCAGTGTCTGATCACATCCCACCTAACCACTGAACCCTCCTGCAATCTTCCACTCACGTTCTTTTGACTTCCAGGTAAATCGGCTCAGAGAGTAAAGCCACAAAAAAAAAAAAAAAAAAAAATCTAGAAATAATCTTATGCTAGCTGCTCCTGAACTGATTTACTGGAGTATCCAAAGAAAATCCATGCCAATACAGGAGTCAGGGCTGGAGATGCCCCTTCAGCAACACTTGCTATTCCTAGCTGCAGAGTAACAGAATTAGCTGCCTAACAGCCAAGGCAATATTACCTTAAAATGTCATCCCCAAATGCACAAGTGTAGTACCACTATCAAATCCTACATATTAGAGCTCATTGAATTGGATTTCAGTATCTCAAGCTTCAGACTCCAAATCTGAAGAGGTTTCCCCCCAGCAAATGTTCAGACAGCTTTCCCTGGTGTATTCGATCGGAAAAAAGCATTAGAGAGATCTGAAATAGAACAACTTCCAAGAAAGTCAAAGCTGCATTTTGCACAGAGTTCAAGAGCTAAATTAATTTTTTGCTGCAAGACAGAAAGGACAGCTCCAGCTGAAGAAAAAATAGTGTTCAGGAATTGCTGCTCTTTGAAGCAAATAAACCAAAGCTGACACCCAGGAAGCACGACAGCACACAAACATGCAGCCAAAAGGTAAAACTGACACAGGAAGACAGCTTTCCCCCTCGCTCTTTTAAACTGATTTGTGTGCTTGCTCCCATCAAAATGCAGAGAGAAAAAAAAGTTGGGCCTTGGATTTGGTGTGGCTGATCCCACTGCCACCACCAGGATTACTGTAGCAAGCATTAGTGTACTGACTCAGTGTACATGTGGAACTGTTTCCTTACTTTACAAGCACATTCTTCAGGTTAGATACATGTCATTTCACCCTCACTTTCTGGGGTCATCCATGCAAGTTTGCTTAACAGTTGTCCAGGAGAAGGCATTGTATTCCTTCCACCCCACTCTAACTAAGGAAAAAAACCCAACGTGTTTTATCAGAAATTGCATAAAAATTCAGGACTACAGTGCCTAACTTGGCTTCTTCAGCAGAGCAGTAACTGTATTTTTAGATACCTCTCTATCCTCACTCTAAGTACACCGGGTACGTTTGCAGTGTCCAGGAGAGTAACACAAAGGATATTTCCAATTCAGACAGATGCCAACACCTGCCTCACACACATCCAGTCAATATTTTCTACCTCTAAGAGTTCCACAGGGTTCTTTATGTCCAGCGACTGCACAGCAAGTTCCAGCAGCTCTTCTGAGCTCTCCAGGGCACGGCTGCACTGGCTCAGCTGATCCTGGAGCAAAAACACAAAGAATAATTTGTTGTATTCCCATTAAAACAGGGGTTTGTGAAGCACCAGTCCCAGGAACTACACGTATTTGTTATGCATTTGTGACAACTTACTCCCTTATATAACCAAGGCCTCTGACAGTGCCCTAACTTCACTCTGCTTGGCAAGTGCACAGTGATACTTGGCACATTCCACAACTCCAAGGGGGGAAAAGCTGAAGTCTGACTTAAAAGCCAGATTTAATTTCAATGCCCTGTTTCCCCCAGCATCAGGGTTTCAGAAAGCAGAGAAATAAACACTTATATTCATGTGCACTACAATTTCTATTTACAGGACTGCACGTCATCACTGAATGACATTGTGACAACAGCCTTGAAAAAGGCAGTGACTTTACCAGCTCTGGAACTGCCACAAGACAGTCCTGAAAATCAACATTGCTGTGTAACAAATGGGGATAGCATAACAGGAACAGAGGAAGTTTAAAAATGCTTCTATGCAGCTGAAAAATTTTTCAGGAGGAGTTATTTATTTACCTGCAGAGCTTGAATTTTACGAGCCTCTTCCTGCTGAATAGTGTTGGCCATGCTCCCCTTCATCTCATGCAGTACAGAATACAGACCATCAAACTCCTCATCCAGCTCGCTGATGGCATTAGAAGAGTTTGCCTGAGAGGAGAATTGAAAATGCTGTTTACACCGGAAACAACGCAAAGACGTTGAAAGTCACATTATTCCCCACGCGTTTTGCCATGACCACTGGCTACCTTGTGGCTGCTTCTCATCTTATCAAAAAGGAACAAAAACATTAGGAATGGTGGAACAGTCTCTTAAGCAGGCTCTACATCAGGACACTGAATGCAGAAATCTGTGAAAATTCCACCAGACTAAAAATTGCGCAGAACCAGCACACCTGGCAACTTTGCTCCACGCCAAAAGCCTTGATTTCCCTCTCACAAGTGTATATGGATTGCTAGATGTTTGGAAGGGGGAAGTTACCCAGTTCCAAATAAAATTATTTCATTTGATACTAAAAACTGCACTCAGGAAGGCAGTTTAAAGATCCGCTGGATAATTTCCATTTCTGCAGCCAACCTGGCTGAGCTTTAGGATGAAACAACTTTGGGCTGACTGACAGGCTAAGGGAGCCTAAACCTCACCCATGCAGATCCCCCAACATTTAGGTCTAACTCTAAACTTGAGCCAAACAATTTGAAACTGCCGAAAAGAGGGAAGAATTTCCTCTCAAGTATCATTTTTCAGTCTGCCAAACAGAGCAGAAGTCTGAAAATACAGACTATTTCCCACTAATGCGAGTTTCAGATCTTGCATCAGATTGAAGGTTCTCTCTCCCGCACAAACGAAGTTCTACAAAAGCTTTTCACAGAAAATGCAAGACCACCGCATCTACCATCTAGAGACAGACCTAAGAAATGAAACGTTTTTCTGTCTACTTCTAGCATGAAGATGTATTTTGAACTTGACCCTTACAGCCCATCCTTTAGACACTAACCAGTCCGAGACTAATGAAAGTGCAAAGGTGCCCCCCTCTCAGATACAAGCTATGAACCTTAATATAAATACCTGAACATTTGATATTGTATGGTTCAGCATGTCAATGAAGTTGTGAATTTCATCATTTTTGTTCACTAGAGTACTGACAATCCTTTGCAGAGTCTCCTAGAATTACAAAAACAAGCGAGAGAAGTTGTAAAACCATCCTGCGGTTTTTTAAAATCATCACCATTTCAACACACGTGAAAATCCATCACAGACATTCCAGCTGCAGCAGATTCAGTTCTGATGGGATCAGGAAATGCATTTTCTCAGAACAGAGAAAGGATATTAAAGCTCTGGGAAGCATTCCACCAAATTAAAGATCTCCAGGCATTAGTTTGAGAGAAATCAAGAACCCGCTTTAAGACACCCCACTGTTTCACACGCTTTCCTACAAAAGTCACCTGTACCAAAACACCCACTGGCATCACAAAGCTTCTCCAGATGAGAAAGCTGGTGCTTGTGCAGCCAAACAGAGAACCAATAAAGAAAATTTTAAAAGCTGGTAAAAGGAAAGCCAGAAGAAAAATTAAGATTTCCTCATGTCAAAAGAAGCTAGTGTGAAATAACCACACTGACAGTTTATTCTATACACAGAATAAATCTGTAAAAGCAATTTGTAAACTTATTCTGCAAGTGGGAAAACATTTTGGGTGAGTAATTTCTATATTCAAATTATAAGTGACCTCAAAGAGGAAAGCTACTGACAGCTGAGAAAGAGAATCAAGGTGATTTCAGTGACGTGCATTCCAGCTGTTCAAAAAGCAGTAGACTCTCCTTACAAAACACATACCAAGCCAGCAAAACTATTGAAGTACATCAAAACTTATTTTAAATTAAATCAGACCACCAAGTCTAATTTGGTCGAGCAGCCAGCCACATATTCTAAGAATCTGACAAAAACACATCAATGCTTGGTACTTAAAATTAAGTCAAGTTGTATTATTAAAGCAGATCAGCATATCTACGTAAAAATAAAGGATGAGGATTAATTAAGAATGTTCTGCAATTTAATTCAGGCTGGCTGATAGGAAGTTTTAGAAGCAAATCTAACTCTAAAAAGACAGGTAAACACTGTCTTAATTAATACATTATTAATCAGCTGACCTGCAGTTTCAATTGCTCATTCTAACGTTGTAACTTGATGAAATTTAAGAAACCAAGGCAGAGAGATAATAAACACACCTTGGAAACAGCCAGACCATCAAAGGGATGTTGCAGAAGTCCCTCCCACAAGCAATTTCTTAATAACCATGGATTACCTAGATCACATTCGTTTGCTAAAAAGCAAGAAAAATACTTTATCCTTTCACAACACCCACAGTGAACCTCAACAGTACATCAGATTTAAGGAACTTCTCCAGTAGCCCTAAGCTGTGCTCCTTCCTCTTTCTTCTGACCCCCTCCTGGGCAGTTCCCAACAAATCTGCAGGGAGGTGTTTATGGGTATTTCAGTCCCCTTCCTGTTTAACAGTTTCATACTTAAGAAGTTAAACCATGAGTAGAAAAAACAAATTTTAGTGCTTTTACCACAGGTGTTGATGGTGTTACATATAGATGTAACAGGTCAGACAGCAATGACTCAGGTCTGGACTCTGGGGGAACAGAAACAGGACCCGGGCTTCTTTCAGAAATAGAGGCACAGAAAATCTTGACCACTTCATTACTGAACCTTTTCCTCGTCTGGTGAAAACTGAGAATGTTTGAAGGCAATTTTGTACACATCAGAATGCCAGATGAATAGCCATTGTCCAGCCAGCTGCTTCTGCATTCACTACTGACCAGAGGCAATTGTTTTCACAGGCCAGATAGCCTGGAGATAAGCCTTAGATCCTATGAGCACAACTGTCAATTTGGATGAACACGGAAAACTCACAATCCTCTTTCAGCACAGATCTTAGAGCTTACTCAGCTGCAACACATGGGGGAAAAGTGTTCTTGTGTCTAGTGCTGAACAATGCTGCTTGGTTTTATAGCTGCGTCATGATTAAAGGAAAATAGCTACATGTGAAGAACATTTAAAAGGCCTTTACACAGCCAAACACACAGCAGCAACTGGAAGCCAGCTGTTAAACGAGATTTTTACCTGAAGTTACATTTAACTGACTAAATGTGGGTTGGTATGGCTCTTTTAAAGTAAGCTGCCAATTCCTCTGTTAAGAAATTCAACCAGGTTTGGTGAAATTTTAATGAGTTTGAATGCCCTTTAAAAGTATCCAGCAAGAGTAGACAGAATTTTTCTAAAATACCAATGCACAAACCATCACAACAAAAAAGGCAGCTTTTAGGAACCACTACCTTACTCTATTTTCCAACATAATTTTCTAATACTAATATGCAATACATAGACTTCTTTCCAGACATACCATACTTGCCAAATTAAAAACATGCTGCAGTGTTGCCATTTCTTCCTTTAAGGGGAATTTCTGAGAACTCAGTACAATTTCACGGAACAAAGGGTTCTAGAAAAATTACCAATGTAAGCAGCAGATGAGGCCTACATTCTACATTAGTTTATAGAAGAATTTCAACAGCACTAAGCCCAGCAAAGTTTCTTGGTATTTCTGCACTAAAGGACATTTAACTCTATTGCCCACTGATGAATGCAGTATTTCGCAGAATTCTATTACAAGTAATTTTCTTTGAGCTTTCTCTCCAACCTCTATGCGAGGTCAGTTTCAAATGGATTTTCAAAGCATTATGAAATGTTTATTACAGAGGTAATTTTTGCTGCTGTCAGTGAGGTTCATGCTGCTCTTCCCTTTTGGTAAAGCAAGAGTGAGACTGAGCAAAGGATAAAGAGTAAAAAAGGACAGGAAAAAGGATGGGAAGCTCTACCACATGTAGTTTGTAGTCTTGCCAGGTGGATAAAAACAAAACACGTGCCTTTGAATAATGAGTAACCAACATGACATGGCACCTCTTGAAGCAGACAGGCACCTCATAAAAACTAAATTTTGATAAATTAAACAATCACAGCAGTTCTGTATAAGAAGCAAGTTACAAACTTGCTCAAGATCATACTGAAGGCTCAGGAGCTGACTGCAAGCAGAACAGTTCCTGAAGCAGTGCTGGGACTAGGACAAAAATCACGAGACATTATAACCTTCATATCCAGATCAAATTTCAAGGAGGACATGCTTACTTAGCCCCCTTTAATTTAATCTCCTGCACTTGTCAACACAGTGAAGTTGCCAGAGTTTGAAGGAGAACTTCGTACAGTACAGGTGACATTAGCAAATTAACTCTTGGTAGAGACAGCACTGTAAAATACAAGATCCACTGCAGTCTTACTGCTGTATTCAGAACCTCTGGAATTCAAAGATTATCAGTGACCCCACTCAGAAACTTCTACCTAGAGCACCCACAAAAGGGGCAGCCCTCATTTACTCCTCCCCCAGAGGGACAAATCTCACATGGAGCAGTCAAAGGCAGACAGATCCAAACTCACAGAGTTTCTACCAGAAGCACACCTTTTTATGGCATTTCACATCTCACCTTCCAAAGCACACCTTCAGAGATATTAGCTGCTTAGCATAAATAAGTTTTGCATAAAATAAGTTACTCAGAATTATCATATTTTGTTATTTAGGGTGTTGCTTGCTTAGGATGAGGAGCTGGATTTGCTGAAGCCTTGGGCTGCCAGCTCTGAACTCACACCAGGTTCTGCCCTGGCTGGGACAGAGTTAATTTCCTCAGTGATTTCCCACTAACTCCTACAGTGCTGAGGCTCGGCTTTAGCGCAACAAAATTACACTGATCTGTAAATTTCAAGCCATTATCCAGCACTAAGTGACTCAGGCCCCACACCCACAAACCCCTTCCCAAGATGAGGAAAGCACGGCGCCCACAGAACACAGTCAGAGCTCTTTTGCACTGATGGACTGCAAGCCACGAGGCTGAGTCACAACTTTTTGAAGAGGGGTATCTGCTCTAGAAAGCCCCAGCGCTTGGGTGGGCACATCTCTGCTCTTCAGTGAGTTCCCCGAGGGGTCTGATGGCAAGCAAGGGAAGGAGAGAATTAAAATAAATAAATAAATAAATAAAACTTAAAAAAAAAAAAGAAGAAGAAGAAGAAGAAGGAGAAGAAAACAACAACAAAAAAACTCCCCTACAAAACCCTTTTACGCATTAGTTCCTTTCAACAGTAGATTACATCAATGGCAAACAGAAGGGCTTACGCGCGCACCATAATTACTTATGACAGGAATACACAGAGTGAAAGAGCTCCACAACCACCGCGGCACTTCATTCCAGAACCGCGGAATACGCAGGGCTGGAAGGGACCTCCGGGCATCACCCAGCCCAACCCCCCCGGCAAAGCAGGCTCACCTGGAGCAGGTGACACGGGAACGCGGCCAGGTGGGGCTGGAATGTCCCCAGAAAGAGAGAGACACATCCAGGAGGGAAGCAGACTCGGGGCCCCCCAGAACTCCGCCGGCATCCCTCCCCCGCGCCGCTGCCCTCCCGCACAGCCCCTCTCTCCAGGCCGAGCGCCGGGAAACGCCGGGGGAAAGCCCCGCGGGGCTCCCGGGCGGCCCGCAGCCCCTGCCCGGCGGGGACTCACCCTCTCCTCGTCCATGTCGGCGGGCAGGGCGCGGCAGGGCCGGCGGGACGCGGGCCCGGGGATGCGC
>VZTI01004100.1:83998-119035 GCA_013397865.1 Struthidea cinerea
CCTCTCGAGTACCTCAGCCAATGGGGAAAGAGAGAGGGAAAATGCGGTCGGGAAGCTAGGGAAAAATAGGATAAAAAGGAGGCTGCAACCTCCAAAAATTCGAGAGACCCCAGGGGAAATGCCCCATGGCCTCTCACTTTATTCGAATAAAGTAAAGGGACTCCTCTGTCTCCTTTTTGGACATAAACCTCTGGTGTTTGTGGATTACTTTTTCCTGACACCTCCAAGCTGCTTTTGGCGGTGCCCAGTGACACCAGCGTGGCACCAGAAGTTCCACCTCAACTTTTCCGCCGAGGGCGGCGGGGCACTGAGCAGCTCACCCACCGACATTCCTTTTAACCTCCTCCAGCGTTTTTGTTGGAGAAGCTACTTTTGACCTCGTGTCTCCGTGACTGCTGTGTGACACGACAATACCGAGGCTTTGTGGGCGTTTATTCCTTTCATTATTTGTTATTTTTGGTTTAAAAGGAAATTAAAAAAAAAAAAGAATGGATGCATCCAAGAGTGTATTCTTCATGCCCAAATATAGCATGGATTTTAAGGGGGTGACATAATTGTGCAACTCAAGGAATAATGATGCTTAAGTGCAGGAAATTATTTAGAGGTGAAAGAAGAGACCTAAAGATAATAATTGTGGCGCAGAAAAGGCTGTCAAAATTGTGCTCATGGAGAGCCATTAACCACAGGGAACTGGTAGTCGGCTGTACAAGAAATAACTGTGCAAAACAACTTACCTGTGCTCAGTGCTTGAAATGCTTGTACCCTAAGTGACCAAGTTTGGAAGTCGCCTAGGAGATCCTCTGTTGCTGTTACATCCGAGGCGCATAAAGAAAACGACACAGAGTCCAGGCTCATGAGCAAGTGGAAGCTGAAGCTTCTTGCTTTAATAATTTTCTGACTACTATATAGGATAGATCGCAAAAAGTGTGCTGAATGGCAATAGGTAATTGGTTCCTCGGCCATCCACCCCTTGAGAGGATTGGCCGAGTCTTAAGATANCTTTCATTTTTTGTTTTTTTTGGTTTAAAAGGAAATTAAAAAAAAAAAAAGAATGGATGCATCCAAGAGTGTATTCTTCATGCCCAAATATAGCATGGATTTTAAGGGGGTGACATAATTGTGCAACTCAAGGAATAATGATGCTTAAGTGCAGGAAATTATTTAGAGGTGAAAGAAGAGACCTAAAGATAATAATTGTGGCGCAGAAAAGGCTGTCAAAATTGTGCTCATGGAGAGCCATTAACCACAGGGAACTGGTAGTCGGCTGTACAAGAAATAACTGTGCAAAACAACTTACCTGTGCTCAGTGCTTGAAATGCTTGTACCCTAAGTGACCAAGTTTGGAAGTCACCTAGGAGATCCTCTGTTGCTGTTACATCCGAGGCGCATAAAGAAAACGACGTAGAGTCCAGGCTCATGAGCAAGTGGAAGCTGAAGCTTCTTGCTTTAATAATTTTCTGACTACTATATAGGATAGATCGCAAAAAGTGTGCTGAATGGCAATAGGTAATTGGTTCCTCGGCCATCCACCCCTTGAGAGGATTGGCCGAGTCTTAAGATACCTATTCCAAAATATTTTTAAAGTCAAAGCCATAACAATCTTGCAAAACAGCTTGCGGGTGCAAGAAGTTTATGAAACTGTGACCTTGTTTAAGATAGTTTACATAGGAAAGACAGTCTGCTCACAGAATATTGAAAAAAGGCTGAAGAATTTCTCTGCTTCTAGCTTTTTAGCACCTACAATCCTCTGACATCTTGTACATCTATAATGCCATCTTTTTCCAAACTTTTGTGGAGGGCTGCCTCTCTGAAGACATTCAAACCCCATCTGGACATGTTCCTGTGTCACCTGCTCCAGGTGTCCCTGCACTGGATGTTCCAGTTGGACTTGGGAGCAGAGCCGACCCTCCCCGGCTGCCCCCTCCTGTCAGGGAGCTGTGCAGAGCCAGAAAGTCCCCCCTGAGCCTCCTTTTCTAGAGACTGAGCCCCTTTCCCAGCTCCCTCAGCTGCTCCTGGTGCTCCTTCCCCAGCTCTGTTCCCTTCTCTGGACATCGTTCCATGATGTTTGTGTGAGGTTGGATGTCCTGTGAGGCAGCTTTGCTTTACATCACAGCTCACTAATCCAATCTTAGGAAGGTGGTTTTTGTTTTCCAGTGCTCTGGTGTTGGGAAGGAGTAGTAATTTCATGGTGATGGCATTTGGCAGAGATGCAGCCACTGGGCTGAAGTGCAGCGTGGTGGTTTTCTGGCAGCTCTGAGCACTGTGCTGGAATTTAAATGCAGCACTTTTGGCATGGACACAGTGACAGGAGCCCACTTCCAGCGTGGAAATTCATCACCGTGGGGAGACTTTGCCCCCGCCAGTGCAGGTGGCAAAGGATGCCTCTATAAAGCCGTCTCTGCCTCTGTGAGTCCTCTCCCACCGTGGCTGTGCCTTCCCCATGGGCAGCACTGCACAAATCCAGGGCAAGAGGATGCAGCACCATTGCTCCAGTCATCCCAGAGATCTCCATCCAGAGATCTCCTGGGACTGCATCAACTGGCAGCAGACTGGGCCTTGGCTGTGGTTTGAACATTCTTGGTGTCTGCCAGGTACCTGATGTCTTAATTTTTCCAATTAACACCCACAGCCCAGGCTGGTAGTTTAAATTTGAAACCAGCCGGAAGAAGAGGAAGGAAAATAATGTGTGGTCATGCCACGCCTCAGGCTGACCAGAGGCGAGGATGCTGACCATGACAGTGAGCCCATGAATCAAGGGTTTCCCCAAACAGTTTAGAAATAAAATACTAAAATCCAACGGGATTTTTCATCTCTTGGCATGGGAGGCAGCTGGGTCAGAAGCAGTGCCTGTGGTCGGACACTCAGGGTACCAGTAACGCTGAAACCCTCTGCAGTGTGTTGGAGTGGGTGGTTACATTGATTTCTGAAGCTGTGGGCCCACATCTTAATTCCAGGTCTGGGTTATGTGGGAAGATTCAACCGCACATCTTCCTACATGCTTTCCTCTTTCGAAGCTGCAGATGCAGGGGAAGTGTCACCATCGAGAAATATTCCCACAGTTTTGTGGGTTCCTTCAGCGCTCTTGAGGACACAAGTTCACAGGAGGGCCACCAAGGTGATCAGAGGGATGGGGCACATCTAATACAAGAAAAGGCTGAAAGAATTGGGATTGTTCAGCCTGGAGAGGAGAAGGCTCTGGAGAGACCTAATTTCAATTTCAATACCTGAAGGGGCCGACAAGAAAGATGGAGAGAGACGATTTAAAAGGATGTAGAGTGACAGGGCAAGGGGCATGGCTTCATACTGGCAGAGAGCAGGGTTGGTTAGATTAGGTGTTGGGAAGAAAATTCTTCCCTCTGAGGGTGGTGAGGCCCTGACACAGATGATGGTGCTAGAGGGGATAAAGAGTATCGTCAAAGTTAACACTCCTAGTGTATTTTAGGCCAAAAAGAAATGTCATAGGCAGAAGACCCAAAGGAAACAATGGCAAGAAGCTGAAGGAGGAAGAAATTCTTCAGGCCCTTAAAACAGTAATGGACCAACTTGGGCAATCACAGAATAATACAAGTAGAAGTTGCATTTAATCTGTCTCCATGCAGGATGGTGAATTAGATGCATCTATTCATCAGATTTTTCTTTAAAGCAAAGGTTAGAATTTTCAGGAATGATTTTTCCCCAGAGCAGTTTTGTTCTGCCACCAAACATAGTGCTTCCTTACACTTAACACCTGAAGCACAAACCAAGATTTTGCCTTACCTGGCTACCTCCTAAAAACTCTTACTATCTTGAAAGTCACAGGAAAGGGGATATTAACATTCTATTCTTGCTACTCCAGGCATAAGATAAGGCTGTTGTGGTATTTTCTTCAAGCAACAGCTGGACCACAGCACTTCCATTTATTTGCAGCGCCAGATAAATCTATGGGATGTGAGAGGAGGAGGTAGAAGTTGTTACATTTCTGTGTGGAAGAAGGTTTGGAAGTAGTTAAAAATGATACGAAAACTATCTGAGAAACCAAGCTAACCAAATAACAAGGGAGAAAGAAGGCCTTTATGGCACAGTAAATTTTCTTTGTGCTGGCTCTGAGAAGGGCTGGACCCCGTGGCCGCTGCTGCAGACATCGGAGCTGCTTATGTGCAGCTCAGTGTGGCTCTGGCACCAAGTAACCCCTCTCCTTGCGCAGCTCCAGGTCCCTGTGACTTTGGAAAGGCCTTTTTTGGGGATGCTCAAACCGACCCCACGAGGCCGCTCACCCCCACCGTCGACCTGGAGCCCTCCCGTGTTTTTGGCAGTCTGTAAGTGGACAAAGCAAGGAGTGAGTCACAGACGAACTGCCTCCAGCAATGTCTTCACTGGTGCAGGCTTTTCTTGATGCATCATTCCTTACTTGTTTTTTCCCTGCTTTTCCCTGTTTTCTCCCCTGTTTTGAGACGGTCAGGAGCCTCCAGCAGAAGCAGCCAGTCACGGGAAGATGGGTGGAGCGGCAGAGAAGCCTCTGTGTGTGGGACACGAAATAATCTGAGAACAATAAAGACTTCCCCGGCTTTCCTGCCATCGAGCTACCTGAAAATGGCTGAGCTGCACGGCAGGGAGTCACCGCGGGTGGGCTGAGAGACCATGACAATGCTTGTTTATCACTTCATTACCTCGATGAACAACAGAGCCTCGGAAGCCGGTCTGCTGACGGCTCGTGGTCTCTGAATGTAATTGATGCGGTGTTCCCACCGTAACTCAAGAAAATAAGATCTGTGAAGTTCCCTTCTCCCCGCTAACCGCTTCTGCTGCCTCTCTCAGAGAGTTCTGCTGCACAGCAGGAACAGAGGACAGTGGGCAGAGGAAAACAGGCTTTCCCTCAGTTCTCTGAATCAGTCATTGCGCTGGAGGAGACACAGTGAGGTTTTTATTTATGCGCACGCAGAGGAGGCTGTGACTATCATATCTGCTTTATTGTCTCTACAGTAGGCTCTGCACCTATTTAAAATTAAAATCTGCACACAAACACAGCTTTGTGATAAGAACTGTGTGTTATGTACGTATTCTTAGTATAGCAGAGCTTTGATTTTTTTAATTAATTTTCTTATTAGTCTTCCAGTTAGAAAGGGAGGAGAGTAAAATGCGTTCCGAAACTTGAGCAACTGATTTTACTCCCCTGGAATTCCCATTTAAATCCACTGCATTTCTGGTTTTATTCACATATTGTAGTTTAACTCCAGCTGGCAACCAACCATCACGCAACCACACACTCACGGCCCCACCAGCTGGATGGGGGAGAGAATCAGAAGAGTAAAAGTGAGAAAACCTGTGGGATGAGACAAAAAAAAAATCCCAAATCCTGAGGCTTTAATTGCTCTTCACTTAGTGCTACCTTCATGCCCGCTATAAATATGGTGTCAAATGAGGGTTTGAATCTTTAAAAATTGTATTTTTATCATTTAAAGCACTGTAAGTCAATGGTAAATCTGTCTCTGGTAGCACTGAATTGCAAGGAGGGAGGAAAGGAGTTTAGTGAGATTGATGTAAAAACCACCATTGTCATTTCGTACATAATAAATCAGGATAGGTGCGATGAAATACTTTTCTTCCCAACTCCAGCTTGACATCATCGATGTGACAGAAAAACTTGGAGTCTGAATCCCTTAAGGACACATCCTGTTCCAGGTAGCAGAGTGGCTGTGCTGGCTCTCTCCCCCCTGCTCCCTGCAGCCTGGAGTTCAAGCTTTGGGTATTTCTGAGGGGAAGAGAAAGTAAGAAAAAAAAGAGATGTGGCATGGAGCACCTCCTTTATCAGTCAGAGCACTTGGATTTGGAAGTTTTACTGCTTGCCTGGGTAGAAACCTGATTCCTGTAAGCACAGCTAGCTGGGAAGGCCATGGGTGTAGGGCAGGCTGCCCCACAGGAGCCCTGTAGCTCCTGGAGGAGAGTATTTCTGACATGATGATGAACCACAGCCTCTTCCAGAGGACATAAACATCCTGCCCCCTGCTGATTAATTTTGCGGGTTTGTTGAAAGCACCTGTACATGCTCCTGGTACTCCTCACATTCTTGCAAAGGTTAAAGCTTAAAAAAATTCCAGAAGAAGTGACAGAGAACCATACCTAAGCTAAGGTGTCAGATTTAGACACCTTGTGGCTCTCCAGAGTGCCTTTCACTGTTAAATTCCACATTTCTTTTCTCTCCCACTTCCCGTTTCCATGTCCCTAGGTTTCATACTCTTGATATTCCTACCGTGCATGACTTTCTCTTGTACGCCACACACCATTTCACACCCGTATTTTAAGTCAGCTCCTTTGTCTGAGTGTATTCCCCTCTTGAGACAAACTTTTGAACTTCCTGGCTCCCACTCCATGCCGTGGCACAAGAAATATCACAGAGACACTTGCAGCTGTGCCCTGGGTCACAGTCTTGTCCAGACCAGTAGAGCAAACAGAAACTGCATGTGGAGATAGGTGCTGCGTATTTTGGGTACGTCCAAGCCTGCAGAAAACAACCCTTCAGTGCCACAGGTTGATACAGAGTTCATGGCAGCCAGAACTGAGAGAAAACAGCCATTCTCCATCCTAGAAAATTGGCCTGGCATTGAATTACATGAGCTGTGGGAGTGATAAAAGGGAATATCCAAGCCCAGTAAAATCAGTTCTGCTCATGCCATCCATTGCCCTGTGGCTTGGCAAGGCTTGTGCCATGGCTGGGACACTGCCCTGCTGTGAATTTCATTTTTCTTCTACTGATTCTGTTGGGCAAATTTCAAAAGGACCCACCTCAGTCGAGTGTGGTCTTCAATTTTGCTTAACTACTGTGAATTTCTTTCTTTTCCGACGTCTCTCACTGTCTGCTGTGAAACAGCTTCAGTCCCAGCACTTAAAGACTTGGGTAGTGGGAGTGTGACTCCCAGAGAGCCTCCTGGCTGGTCAGGCTGGAAAGTTCCCTCAACAACCCCTGAGAGAGAGAGAGAGAGAGAGAGAAGCTCTTCAGGAGACAGGATATATCTGTATAAGCAGGATATACCCACATACGTGGCTCCAATTAAGCAGAGCCAGAGGACTTCATGAGAGCTGCTGGAAAGAAACAAAAAGACCCACTACATGTACATTGCTCAGGAGTCACCCACCCATGAAGCTGAAGCCTGAGTCCTTCAAATCACATCACTTTGCCAGTTTCTGAGTTTGCTCCTCTCATGCCAAAGCACCTCTTGGGATAAGCTTTGACCCACGTCAGAGAGCAGGGAATAAGTACATTTTCTCAGCCACTGCCTGTGAAGGCTTGGCCCCAGAGCCACGCAGCCCAGAAGTCACTTTGCATTTTAAAACCAGGTTTGAGAAGCCCTGCAGCCAGCCAGCAGCAGAAAGAAGACAGGCAGTGAGGAGATAAACTGCGGAGGAGCAGAGGTAACAAGAAGAGGGAAAAAGAAGAGGAAGGGAGTTTTTTTCACCTGGCATAACAGCGAGCACTCCTGGGAAAAAGGGTCTGCAGCTGCCTGGTTTTTTTCAGGGACCAGAAGGCAAGAGGAGAAGAGAAAATAAGAGCTCTCCCCTTCAGGGAGAGGTGTGCTGGCATACTCCAATGGAGAGGCCAGTTGCAGTCTGGAAGAGAGGGAGCATAATTAATGAGGTTTTCAGGGCTGTCTGCACTTTGCTGGGCTATACAGTCAGCTGCACTCCTCTGGCCATTAAAGATTAAGGAATGCTGTTTCTCCAGCTTGTCACGTGGACTTCCCATTTCTATTTAAGAGATTCCCAAAGCAAGTTGTGGGCAGAAGCTTTTGCCTCCGTGGCAGACTGCTGCTAGGGCCAGGGCCACCACTGGTGTCACTGATTTAACCCCGGCCAGGCAACGAGCCCCATGCAGCTGCTCACGCACTGTCCCTCCAACAGGACTGGGGAGGGAATTAGAAGGGTAAAAGTGAGAAAACTCATGGGATGAGATAATTACAGTTTAATGAGGAAAGAAAAACCACACACATGAGGCACGCAAAGCAAGGAACTCATTCACTGTGGGCAGGCAGGTGTTCAGCCATCCCCAGGAAACCTGGGCTCCATCACAGGTGGCTCGGGAAGACAAAGGCCACCACTCCAAGCACAACCCCTTCCTCCTTCTCCCCCCAGCTCTGCGTGCTGAGCCCGACACCGTATGGTCTGGAATATCCCTGTGGTCAGTTGGGATCAGCTCTCCCAGCTGCGCCTCCTCCCAAATCCTTGTGCACCCCCTCACTGGTGGGGTGGTGTGAGAAGCAGGCAAGGACTTGATGCTGTGCAATCGCTTTTCATCCATTAAGAAACCTCCCTGGGTTATCAACCCTGTTTTCAGCACAGAGCCAAAAGAGCCCTGTCCAGTAGCCTAGCTGCTCTGAAGAAAATTAACTCTGCCCCAGCCCAAACCAGCAACCTCCAGGCAACGAGTGCTGGTGGATGGCGGGGTGCACCTTGCAGGACACAAGGTCCCTAAAGCTCCTTCGCAGCGAGGATTAGCTGCTGCCCTCTTAATGGGCTCAGGACCTCCTAATCCTGGTTTTGTGCTGCAGGCTGGCTTGCCATGCTCACTTCGGGCGGGCACAGGCTCTGCGTGCGCTGTTGTCTCCCGCAAGGAGCTTCTCCAGGGAAAAGATGTGTGGAGCCCCTGCCTTCGGGTGGGAACACGCCGGGCCGGTGGCTGCAAGTGCCCAGCTGATGGCACTGTGTCCCCGTCAGTGTGCCCGGCCGGAGGAGAAGGCGATTCTCCTGTGCTTGGCTGGAAAAGCCTGCCCTTTGCTGGCCAGATGAGCCGCTGGCTTTTCTCCGACGGGCATTTATGTGTAATGGTGTTTTTACCCCATCCTGCTGGGGGCATGTCCTCTTCTGAAGTAGCTGCAGTTTCGCTCAGGCCAATCGAAGTTTTTGGGCACATTTGGACGGCTTTGTCGCAGGTCTGAAGAGCAAAGACCAGGCAGAGAGATGGAGGACATCAATTTGCAAGCATTTTCGCTGGCTTTGCCGTGACCTGCATTACCCCGGGGCTTCTGCCACATCCCCACAAGACCTGAGTCAAGGTTTTGTCTCTGAATGAAAAGTAGACAAATTGCTGCCTCTGTTTATGATTTTATTGTCTTGTGGGGAATGCAGTGCTAACAAGGGACCCTGCATCTACCACCTCCACCTCAATGGTATTTGAAGAGTGAAGTTCAAATCCACCTTACATAAGAGTCCTTGTTCAAGTAATTTTAAGGTGAGATGGTTAAAAGTACTTGAAAGTGCATTTCTGCCCTCCACTTTGCTTGTTAAATGGGTCAGAGCCCAGAGAAATTGAAAATCCCACTGTGACATTTTGTAGGGAGTGGTTCCTCTCTGTGTGTGGTTTCCTCCACAGAGAGAGGAGCGGCAGCACGGATCTGCAAGGAGGTAGCAACGCATCCACTTTCCCTGTTGCCAGCGGAAAGCAATGAGATTAAAGCTTTAAAAATAGCAGCAGAACTCCATGGCCATCAGCTGATCTTGTAAAAGGCAGGGCAGAGATTTCAACATATTGTCCATCTGCTATCAGGAGTTGGAGACAGCTTCCAACCCTTTTTTCCTTTCTCTCAGGTGATGTTTAATCTGTGAGACAGATTTTATATCTGGCTGGACAAATGACAGAGAGAGGTGGAAAGGCGAGTTTTACATGTGGCATGGAGATCTCCTGTGTGTTCAAAGAAAAGAAAAAAATCAGGGCTACAGGGATTGGGGTGAGATAAAAAGAGGGATTCAGGATGTGTGAGCCTGGGGACAAGAAGAGAACTACAAAAGGGTTGAAAGTCACATTTCTGCACCTCTGTGGAGGCAGTGTTGTGTATGCTTGTGTGCCCTCTTAGGGGAGCAGCAGTGGGTGATGGACCTGACCCCTTAACTTCCCAGATCTTGCAGGGAGGTCTGGCTGCACAGCTAAAGGTTGGCAGCAAGAAAAAAACCCCACAGTGTGGCTGGGCATGATGAGGTCACAAGAATCTGGGGAGCACGAAATGGGTGTTCTGACCCTGTCCTGTATTTCCTGTACCTGAAACACCGAGGTAGCAGGTGACCTTTGTGCCGAAGGATGATCCTCTGCCACCTCTCAGAGAGCAGAACATCACCGTGGTCACTAACTGGAGGAGGCAAAGACAGGAGCCTGGGGAGATCATCTCCTGACTCTGGGCTGGAAGAGGTGGGAGATGAGCTTCTCTTCTGTTCACCAGGCTTCTGGCAGCACTCCTGGGCTGCCTGCATCCAGGGAGCACCGAGCCACACAGCCCAGCCCACTCAGAGCAGGGCTGTCCCCAGCTGGAGCTGCTCCAGGAGGTGCCTTTCAAGACTGCAGGCTGACTTGGGACCATTTTTTCTGGTCAAAGATTTCATGTCATGGGCTCTCAGGAGACAAACTGCGCTTTGCTGGTTTGGTAGAGGCCTAGAACAGATACAAAAAAAAGAGCAGTGTGCTCTGGCAGAGGAAACCAAAGGAGGAAAAAAATGTCGCTGTTTCCTTTCAGAGAGTTGGACTCAGTCTCCACTTGGAACAGTGGGAGCATCATTGCTGAGGGGCTTCCAAATCCCGGGACTGCCATGTATCCATGCCTGCTGTGGGAAGCAGTTGTACGCTGCCAGGACATTGCATTAGATTCCCCGATGAGCTCTGAGCTGCTAGTGAGATCCAGTAGTCCCAGAAAACTCAATTTGCAAGGATCTGCAGCAAAATGAGCAGGCCTGGTTTGGTTTCCTGATCATGCACAGGGTAAAGAGCAGGCCAAGAGTGTCCCAGAACAATAAGTGTGGGTCAACACACACAAAGCTGAAGCAAACGGAGTTATTTGTGGAGGATATTGCAGAGCTGAGCCTAATGCTGGGTGGCTGCAGGCCCGTGAGGGGAGCTGTGGGCAGCCTAAAACCTAAAAGCAGCTGGCTTTTGTAACTGTGCCCTCCTGGCTGTGCTGGGACGGGGGTACCACACAGAAAGTTTGCTCATCAGCACTGGTCTGAGCACAGCATCCTGCAGAGAAATCCCTCTCGCTGACAGCCCACCATGAAAATCACCTCCTGGCTTCTTTGTAACACTGCTCAAATGAACACACAGTGAGTTCTGGGGAATGTGCATTTACTGTCGTGCTGGTTTTGTGTCAAAATTGCTCAGTCAGCAGCGTGTTCGAAGCGGGGTTATGAGGAGGCATTGATCACACTCATTGATTTTACCTGCTGTTCAGTGGTTGTGTGTTTTGCAGCGGGTGGCAGTGTGAGTTGTATTACCCCTTTCTTGTCGTGTTACATACTTCCCTGTGCTAAAAAATTACTTAGTGATATAATATCATCATTATTTTGTGGCAGCTGGGGAGCACAAAAGCCCAGTGAAGCTGTGGCATAGGCTGTAAGAACTCCCGGAGAAAGAGTCAGGTTTGGTGTTTTGTTACTGTGACATAGACCCAAAGCAAAGCAGGTGCCATGGATGGATACCATGGGGTCTGGTGAACTTGTAGAAACCCAACCTTTTAGTGTTTCAAGGGAAATACTAAATAATAAATGAACAATTAAATAAATAGTCCTTCATAATTACTAGTGAGGGAACTTGTTGTGTGACAGCCAGACTGTGGTGGCAACACTTACTTTATTGAAAGGTAATCTGGTTTGATATTATCTTTTTTTCCCCCCCAAATTTTAACAGGTCATCAGACACTGTGTAATAAATAAAAGTTTAATCAGTGCCTTCAGACTGTGAACAAACAGCAGGTTTTCTTCTAAGTGCACCTTGCATGTAAACATCAACTACTCCCAGCTTTTAAAGGGTTAAAGATCACTGTGGGCAAGACTTTGCCAAGGATTAGAACACATTAATGGAAAATGGCCATTATCACATCTAAAATGCACCTCTACGCCCTACTAATGCCTCGTAATTTGATATAATTAAGTCGTGCAAGCTGAAAATGCTCGATTTCATGGTAAGCATCCATTGTAGGAGGCTGCTTGGCAGCTAAAATCGGGGTGCTGGGGCACTGCTGGCAGCTGAATGTACCCAAAACCCACAAGCTGGCACCTGGAAATAAGTTCTGAGCTGGAGCCCTGGTTCACTTCCAGGCTGTGGTGAGAAGGGTGACAGAAGAGGTGCAAAGCCATGCAGGGTGGGAGGAAGAGGGAGGTATCAGAGGGGAATTGGCCTCTCCTGTGAAACTTGCCACTGCTGTCTGCCCAAGGCTTGGAAGTGCGGTTCCCTGCTCTGTTTCTCTCACAAAATGTCTCCAAGAGGGGTGTAGGAAGACTTTTCCTCAAGATTTTCCAGAGCGTGAGGGAATTTGGATAATTTTGGATAGGAAAACT
This sequence comes from Struthidea cinerea, assembly GCA_013397865.1. Lineage (NCBI taxonomy): Eukaryota > Metazoa > Chordata > Aves > Passeriformes > Corcoracidae > Struthidea > Struthidea cinerea. Next base: position 96,284 of record VZTI01004100.1, read on the forward strand.
GAGCAAGCAGGTCATTTTCATTGACCTTATGCTTTAAGTAGGTGGTATTAAAAATTATTTTTGAAGTCATAAGTATAATAAGAACAACCAAAACAATTGTGTATAAAAACAGTGTTATATTCCTGGGGTTTTATAATTACAGTAACAATTTATTTCAATAAATGTTAAGGCTCCTGTGAGTCATATCACCGACGTCAGCCTGGGCTCTTTGACAGCTTCATTGTAGCATGAAAAGTTTAACAGTCCCCTTTTTGGCTCTATAAGGAAAGCACTTTATGGATTGGAAGGGTTTGTTGGCTACTCTTTCTAAAAAAGGGCCTTTCCTGGGCTTGCAGCATCTGGCTGGCACAAGAAAGAGCAACTGCCCGTGATTTAAACCATTCAAACTAATCCAAAAAGCAGCATCATATGTTTCCTCATGGTATATAAATCAAGAAGTAAGGCTTTTGTATTCTCCCCTGTGTATATGAAAATTAATATGATTTGTTTTGGTATCATCAAAGTGGCTGCTTGATGCATGATCCTTTTGTATTTCCTCTCTGTGAAATTAAATCTAAAAGTAGTTGAGTTTTATGTGAATCTTTGTTGTTGTTGTTATCAATAAATATAGAGTAATCTAGTTCCTTAACTGAGGTCTGTTTCTCATTTGGGAGGTTTCTTTTGATCATTTGTTTGTTTATTTTTCAGCATTAATAAGTGCTCCCCTGAAAAAAAAAAAAAATCATTCTGGAAGCATGGTGCTAAGAGTGACATCTGGCTGAAATCAGCAAGATTTAACCATAAAATATTAATTCCGCTGCTATTGGAGGGGAAGAAATGTATTTTCTTCAGCTGAAAAGCAATCAATAACTTTGAAAAAGAAACTTCTCCTGCAGTCTGCATCTATTGCATATGCAGTAAAAGCAAAGTTTCTATGGTTAGCCATGGCTGTCCCATGAGAAGCAGTAGCAAATGTATTTTCAAAGAGGAAAAAATGAAAACATATCACTGTTATTATGGTGTTTATCCACTCTGCCAGAGACATTTTCTCCTCGTGTTATGGCCCTAGTGATGCATTAAGGTGACCTAACATTAAGGAATGTAGCTTTCTACAAAAGAAATGACAAAAAAACAAGTAACTACACTTGTTTTGCAACTCCATTGAACAGTTTTCTGTGAAATGTCACCTCCAGAGGTCAATGTAGCCTAAAAATCGTAGGGGTGATCACTTAATGATCTCCCTAGAGCTGGTGTAGGGAAATAATTCTGTATTCTCATTTTTTGCATCTCTGAGGGAAATGGTGAAACACAGAACACAATTACTGGATTGTGATTAAAGTGCTTGCCTAATTGGCAATTAAGGAAATAACACATTGTTATGAAGTTCTCTGCAGATGAATTGTGTGTGAAATAACCTAGTTCAGGAATATTCTATGAAGTTCACTGAATATATTGGGGTTCCTTCCTTCCTTCCTTCCTTCCTTCCTTCCTTCCTTCCTTCCTTCCTTCCTTCCTTCCTTCCTTCCTTCCTTCCTTCCTTCCTCCCTTCCTCCCTCTCTCCCTCTTCAATGAAGGTGCCTCAGTTGCCATGAGTTCGAGCTGAACAAAAGTGTAAGACCTCTTCTAAACAATTGACAACTAATTTGCAGCTTTTATGAGTTATTTGATGTCCAGTTGTTGCCCCTGGAGACGGTTTAGTGGCCACAAAACAGGAGAAACAGCTACAAAGTAAAATTGCCCTGTAAGATTGCAGCTGCGTCGTAATTTACGTGCACCTCATAGCATGCCTGCAGATGTATCCAAGCAACGTATCTTTTAATTTATTTTCTTTTAAGACATGGTGAAAAGGGCAGCATGCTGTCAAAGCCTGGCCACGATGGGTTCTAGGCTTGTGCTAATCACAGCTTTAAAGAGCAAAGCTCTCTGAGAGTGCAGTTCAGATGTATTTTGGGGCCTTGGCTATGTAGCTAAAATGTGGATTGTCTCTACTGCAACAGGGACTAATTCAGGGTAGCCCTGTAAGTACCAAAGGTTGGTGGTATAAATGTCACTACAGTGTCCAAATATTAGCTGTCTGATTATCTTTACTTGTTTTGAGCAGTGGAAAGTTGTCAGCAAGTAGTTGTCTCTTTGTGCCTTGGAATCCCATTATTTTCCCAGAGATGGCAGGAGTATCCTGCATGCCTGGAGAGGAGCTTATCCCACCCTACTCCTTGAATTTTGCATGTAAATGACACATAACACAGGATTACCATGTGAGTGAGTGTCCAAAGCGTGCATGCAAACAACCCCTTTGAAGTTACAGGTGCTATTTTCTCAGACCTGGAAGAGATGGAAATGTGCCTGTTTAAAAGTTTTCTACATTGCCATGGCATCAGCTGTGTCTTTTTTATATGGAAAATTGTTTGGGTGGCTCTGCAAAATGATTTCCTGGAAAAGCTGCATAATTATTTATAAATAGATAGATAGATAGATAGATAGATATAGATATAGATATAGATATAGATATATGTATAGGTACTCTTTGTTCAGTGATATAAAAGTTGAATTTACCACAACATCACTACCCAGCAACATAGATCATGCACAGAGGCGTCAGCAGGCAGAGCACACCTGATGTATTTCAAAACAAGCAAGTTTTGCAAATTGCTCTTACGGATGCACTTCTGAGAAAGCAACAATAAAGATAAATGTTTCATGCCCAGTAACAGTGTTGTGTCTTATTTTAGCTTTCCTGGGAGTTCCAAAAGTTACCACGGCTTTTCTTAGAAAACATGAATCATATACAATAGGAATTATTTCTGAGCACTATATTTGCCCAGGGAAGCAGCCTCCCGGGGCTTCAGGTTCCAGTGGGAATGCAGATCATTTCTCAGAAGAGATGCTGAGGAGTTACTGAATTTCCGGACTGCAGTGCTTAAGAATTCCAGAAGTTTTCTTCAGGTTCATCCACTATTTTCCTTATGTAAAGAAAGGCATTACTACACGATAGCAAGTTTTTGGTTTAGAGCTTTGTACCAGTAAATTTATTTTGTCAAATTGTTCAGCATCTTTAGAAAAAGGAAGTTAGTATACCATGTATACCACGGAAACCTTTAAAACTCCAGGTGAGTGAGCAGTTTGGCCAGTCTTCAATACAAACTGGAAATGGGCAGCAAATAAATGTGCAGCCCCACCCTGGCTGCAGAAGTGCTCGGCATCCTTGGTATCACTCTGGTAACAGATTTTTTGGCCTGCTTTTGAGACATCTTTTAGAGACAAACCTATACTTCAGGGCAAAAAAGAACATCTTGACCCAGAGATATAATTGTAGGAAAGTCTGGAGGCAGATGGGCAGCCTGGAAATGGATGCAGGTTTATTGAATGCTGTTTTATCTGTGGTTTAGTCCTGAAATCAGCCTAGGGAAGGTTACCTGTTCGTTTAATTTGTACTTAGAGCTTTCAAGACGCATTTTCCACATTTATTTTCCACACTGGTTAAAATGTAACCTCAATTAAATTTCTTCTGGAATGTGCCCGTTTAATCAGACAGAATACTGAAGATTAAAACTTGAGGTGCTGGCTGCACAGATTGCTTGTTTGGTTTTGTTGATTTTTTTTTTCCTTTCAGCTTCTATTTCGTGCTAAAATATTTGGTTCAGAAACTCAGAAATATTCCTTTTCATTGTTTAAAAATAGGATTCTCCTTTTGAGTCTTTTTTTGTGCACTTGATGCCATGAAGAATTTCTAAATTTCTTGCTTTAAAGGGCATTTGAGTCCCTAAAAGGTTTTACATTTGGCGCCTTTACTATTATTATTTTCTTAATGACCATTCAAGAGCAAATTAGCATTTGAAGGACAATAATCTGATCTTAATTCCTGAGCTGCTTTTCCCGGCCATCCCACTGGAGCTCGGGGACCATCTCTCATCCCCCCCTTATCTCTCTCTTGTGAAACCCCATGGATGCCAGGCAGGGTGTTGTCTGTAGCTCTGAGGGATGTTTTGATGCCCATCTCCTGGAGGAAAGGTTCCTTGAGGAAAAGGATCTGCCCGTGGGTAAGGAGCAGATCCCGTTGGAAGCTACGGATGCCAGACAGCACCACTCCCTTCCGCTCACAGGGAATTTCCATGTATTTTTCATATATATATTTATTCATGTATGAAACAGGAATTCTGAGGAAGCTGTGCATCACGTCTGTGACATTTTGTGCTATTCAAGTGTCGCCGACTGCTGCCTTAAAACATTTTAAGAGCTGAAAGGGGATTGGACAAAGAATAAAATTGCCGGTGATTTTAGTAAAGGTCTTCGGTTTTTGCCATTTTGTGCAGTCCTTTGTTTTGCTCTTGTGAGTGGTAATTGGCTTTGCTGTTTTCTGCTTTACCTACTCAGTTTTGGGGCAGATTAAGTGGCCTTCCTGGCACCCCACAGCCCCCTTATTACTCACCGCCCCCAAGGTTTTCTTTAATAGAGGACGCACCTCTTTGCCCGTGTGCGTGCCAATGCTCCTTTTAAGACTTTTGAAATAGGATTGTCCATGAGGCAGGACCTGATCCAGGAGCCCATTGGCAGTTTGGGATGGAGCAGGATGTGGATACTGGGCCAACGAGGTGCAGATGGGAGCCAGGGGGATTTTGGCCGTGGATAGATTCTCTCGGGGCACAAACCAAAGCAAAGGCGAGGCCCCACACCAATAGCCAGGCCACTGTCACCTGGTTGGGGAAGGGAGCACATGGACAAGCCCCCCTGGGGCATCTTGGAGTGACATCAGCTCACCAGGAATCCAGGGAAGTGGAGGGGAGGAGGGGTGCCCCAAGGATGAGTGAAGCACTTGGCCTTGGGAGGCCACCTGCCAGGGAGAGAACGGGGGACCCTCGTGTTAAGGACACCCAACTCTTCAAGGTCCCACATCCCTCAGGGTCCCACCAAGCCCTGTGCCCCAAAAAAGAATTATGACAGCCCTGGGGGTCCTGCAAAGGCCAGAGGACCCCTCTACGAAGAGAGATAACATGGCTTTGGGGGTCCCAGGCAGGGGGATGAGGTGTTAAAGCCTTGGGGGTCCTGATGAGCCCAGCCCCACTCAAGAGGGGTGTCATTACCGTGGGGCTCCCATGGAGACGGGGTGTAATCACTACAGGAGGGTCTCAGAATTTGGGGGGTTAATGGTCTTGAGTGTCCTGATGAGCCCTGACCCCCCAAAACAGGGCCGCCACAGTTCTGGGAGTCCTACTGTGCCCAGGCTCCCCTGAGGAATGGCTGTCCCAGCCCTGGGGGTGCTGCAAAGTTCAGGAGACCCCCTGAGAAAAGAGAGTATCCTGGCTGCGGGGGTCCCAGGGAGAGGGATGTCACCACCCCACGTGTCCCAGGGGTCCTGCCAAGCCCAGCATGCTCAGGAAAGAGGGTCCCATGGAGGTCCCGGGCCATACTGCTGCCAACCCACCATGCAGGAACAGCAGCCAAGGGGCCAACACTTGCCCCTGCCCTGGACACCCTGTCCCTGGAGAAGTCACCACGCCCCACAAGGAAGCCACCACCTCAGCCCAGTCCCCTGCCAGCAACTGTCCCTGTCCCCAAACCCCCAGACCCCTCCAGCCCAGCCTGTCCATCCCACCAGCCCCGGATCAGGGGCTCCCACCCCTGCAGCACCCTGGTGTGGGCAGTGAGAGCTCAGGACACGGGTTCGTTCTCCTGCAGTAGGAGTTTATTAACAGAGACTGCAACAAACAATCCCAACAACCGACAAACTCAAAAATATTTTTAACAACAAACACAAAAATATTTTTAACAATAAACAAACACAAAAATATTTATAACGACAAACAAACACAAAAATATTTATAACAAACAAACGCAAAACCAATCTTAACACTAAATACCACCCCAAACCCATCGTAACAAACTGGACCAAGCTGAGGCGTATCCCCAGCCAAGGGAACCCTTCCTACAGTCCCAGCTCCAGCGTTCCTCCGATGAGGCTGAGAGACCTCCGGGCGCTCACAAGTCCCGCCTGCGGCTGAAGAGCGCCCGCCGGCCGCCCTCGCCCGCGCGGAGCCGGCTCTGCCCGCGGAACTTGCGCAGCTCCTCCTTGAACGCGGCGTGCTCCATGGGCCGGTAGTCCCGGGGCTCGCAGTGGCTCTGCAACCCACGGCTCCGTCAGTGCCCGCAGCGCAGCCCCCGGTCCTGCAGATCCCCTCCCACCGCAGCGAGGATGCTCAGAGCCAGAGCTGCCCCTCCCCACCGCCTTGCGCCCCCGCCAGTTCTTCCCTCTTGGCACGGACCCCCTGCCACCGAGGGGACACGGGGAGGGGACTCACCGGGAACTGAAAGAAGAACTCCCGGTACCCTCCCTTCAAGACGTAGAGCTCGGGGTAGTGCAGCTGGGGGTACTCGTGGCAGGACCGATCCCTCTCCCGCAGGAACTTGCACCTGTGCCACAGGGAAAACCCACGGGGTCACCCCCGTGCCGGGATCCGGGGCTGGCACACCCCAATGTGCCCCCACCCGTGCCATCACTCACATTCTGGGCCCACGCTCAACAGAGAACTCGCAGTGGAAGATGATGATCACCCTCCTGCTGGCGTCCAGGGGCACGATGGGCTGCTCCAGCAGGAATTCCTCCACGTCCCGCTGCAGCGGCAGGTTGACAGCGCCCTGGGGAGGCAGAGAAGGCGCCTTTTCCCCCCTCTGTCTCCCATTTCATTTTCTGCAGGGACTCAAGGACGCTGCCCCCCAACCTCCACCACCATCACCCTCCTCCTTCCAGCTGGGAATCAACCCTTTAGGGGGTAGCTTGGCACTTTACAGGGGGCTGCTCCACCCTACCGGGAGGCTCAATACCCTCCATGGGGGGCTGCTCAACCCCTCGTGATGGGCTCAGCACCTCTGAGGGTGACTGGGGTTCGGACACCGCCCTCCCTCCCGGCCCCAGGGGCACAAGGGGGTTCTGACCTTGACATGGCCCCCCTCGTACTCATAGGGGTACCGGCAGTCCACGACGATGCTGCTCTCGATGAAGCTGCTGAAGTGCCCCGTCAGCACCGCTGCCAGCTGCGGGGGGAGCACGTCACCAAGGGGGGGGACACACGGGGGACAGGGGGGGAGCAGGCAGGCAGCCCCTCGGGGGGGCTGGGGAGGGGCTGCGGCCCCCTTACCGTGTGAGGGGAGATGTACTTCAGGCCCGGGTCCTTCCCCTCCACCGTCGGCAGGAGGTGAGGCTGGAACAGACGGGCTGTGGGGTCATCGCCATCCCAGGGACACCTCCCGGTGGTGGCACCTATTCCCCCTAGCCCAGAAGCCCCCGAGTGGCCAGTTGTGCACCCGAGGGAGGGGAAGGGGCAGATAGACGTGGCTGTGGTACAGGGATGGACCAGAGGAGCAGTGATGAGACTCCTCCTCCACAGCAGGGGCTGCAGGCTGGGAAGTCACAGCCCCAAGGCCCCGTGTCCCCAAGCAAGGGCCACCAGCTCGCTTTGGGCTCTCACAGCGCTGCGGTGCTCCAATGGTCCCCGTTCAGAATGATGGGGGCAGCACCCCAAGACCTGCCCCATCCTCGTGGCCCTTACCTTGGAGAAGTCTCCAATGAGCTTCTGGTCATCGCTGGCCAGCAGGTTCCCGATCTCCTCAAGCCGGGCACACTGGGAAGGCTCCAGCCACACTCCCTGTGAAGGCACCACCCAGAGACACCCCTAGATGTGAGCAGGGGCTCTGGCAGAGCCGGGGCATGGCCCAGTCCCTCCAGGGACAGGCTGGGTCTCACCCCACACCTTCCCCATCACCCACCAGCTCCACCGACGCCTCCTGGCCAGGGGTGCCAGCCACCCTCCTCTGCCGCTTGGCCTCGACAGGGGTGTCCCTGTCTGAGGGCTGTCCCCGCTTCAGGACGGGCCTGAGGACACTGCCGGGCTCCGAGGGCGAGCGGAAGAGCTGCCCGCACTGGCTGCGCTTCCTCGCACGCTGTAGGGAGAGCCCGTGCTGCTGCCTGGGGGCTGGCAAGCCCCAGCACCAGGAGGGCAGCGGGCAAGGGTCCCACTCCCCGTGCCCAAGACAAGCCCACGGTCCCTGGGCTGGTGCTGCTCACCAACCATCCCCCACTCCAGGGACCTTCGGCCCCAGACCCCCCTCTGAAGACCCCAAGAGGCGATTGGGGGGCTCTATCCACTGCCAAAGGCAGCTTTGCCTCCTCCTTCCTCATCACTGGCGTGGTCACCAGGTTCTCCGTCCCCTGGGGCACGGTGGCATCACTCTGCCAGGGCAGCAGCCGGGGAGACTTGGGGGAGAGGCAGAGGAGATCGTGAAATGGGGACAAGTCCTGCCAGCTGCTTCCCACCCCCAGGCAGTGATGGATCCCATACGCGAGGTCCATCCACCTCCCAGTGCCTTCCAGGCTCGGAGACAGGGTGTCCCCATCACCCCCCAGCCTGTCCATCCCCACATCCGCAGCTCTCCAGCGCACCCGGGGAGGTTGGAGCGGCAAGTCCCATGTGTGCAGCCCCGGGATCACCCACCCCCGGCGCCCTCCCGAGCCCTCCAGCCTCTCTCACCAGCAGGTCTGATGCGGGGCAGGGGCTCTTGGCAAGGGGGTCCCTCCTGGCGGCCCCATGGCTCCGCTGGCCCAGCCTCTGCAGCTTCTTGGGGACAAAGCCCTCCTGCAGCGGCGGGGACACGGCGTCAGCACCCCTCGGTACCCTCCCTGCCCCCCCAGGTCTCGCTGCCCCCATCATCCCATCCTCGGGCTCCCTCTTGCGCCCCCGCGCTCTGTCCCTGCGCACCTGGAGCTGGGAGATGTCCTTCAGGACGGGGCTGGCGTCCAGCTGCCACGGCTGTGGGACAGCCAGGGGGTGAGAGGTGCTGCGCAGCCCTGTCCCCTGTCCCGGCTCCATCATCCTCGTCCCAGTTCGGCCAGGGACACGGCAGGATCCTGCCTCGCTGTGCTCAGCCCTGCACAGCCTCCAGCACTCACCGACAAGGAGTGGATCCTCTGGCGAAGGAGCTTCCTGCTGCAAGAGCCGGCAAAGGAAAGGATCAAATGACAGCAGGTGTCCTGGACCGCTGTGCCCCACCCCTCTGCCATTGTCACCTCCGTCCCCCAGGTCCTCAGGGTGGGGTGAGACCTCCCCAGGGCTGTCACAGCTTCCCAAAGGGACCTGGGGCAAAAACACCTCCAGGCACTGAGCAAACACCAATGGCCTGAGTGGGACCCCAGGAGGGGCACGGGGACAGCCCGGCTTTTGGGTGTGGGACACGGACAGCCTGGACACGGGCACAGCCTAGCATTCATGTCCTGCGGCAGGGACAGAGCCCCTCCACTTACGCTTTGAGAGCTCTCCCAAACGCCGGGATCGTTTTCTGGAAGCTGTGGGGAGAGCAGAGATGGGGCTAGTGGCGGGTGGCATCCATGTCCCCGCCCAAGCAGCCCAGGTTGTCACCCCCCAGGCACAGACTGGGGGTCACAGCTGGATGCACAGCCCCCAGCAAGGCTGAGACCGGGCCCTGCTGCTCGGGGGAGGCAGGGGATGGACAGGGGGTGTCCCCGGGAGGACACGGGGATGGGGCCACTCACTCTTCCTGCAAGGCTGCGGCGTTCTGCTGTGTGGGGAAATCCGGCCCCAATCCTGCGGGAACAAGGGACAGGGGTAGTAGCCCCGGTGTGGGGATCGGGCTCCTGCTCCCAGCCCAGGGCCCTGGGCAGTTTGGGGCCGGGCAGGGAGTTCCCCAGCAGGCGGGTGGCAACGCCCCTGGGAGCACCGGTACCCACGGAATGTCGCGTGTCACCCCGAGCCGGGTGTCACCGGAGCGGCTCCTGGCTGAGCCCCGGGGGATGCAGCTACGGGCTCCCGCCCATCACTCCCCAGGAGCTCCCCCGCCTCCATCCCCTCGCCAGCCCCTCGGCCAAGCCCTCCCGCCACAACCCTGTCCCCTTCCAACACCCCCTGCAGGACCCCCGGCCCGGGGAGCGGCTGGGGACGGAGCAGCCTCATCCTTCACCTGCATCCGCGGGCTGGGAAGAGACCGAGTCCCGGGGACAGCCCGAGGCCACCGGCTGCGGGGACAGCGTGTGCCACAGCCGCGGGAGGGGCAGCGCCCCGCGCCCCCGCTTCGGGGTGTCCCGACGCCTGCGGGCGGGCGGGACGGGGCAGTGGCAGTGCCCCGGCTGCCCCTCGCCCCTTCTTGCCCCGGCGGGGCGGGGACGGGAGCTGCAGGGGGGGAACCCAAAGCGTCCCAGCCCCCTTCGGCGCGGCCCCACCGCCGAGCCCCGCGCGGAGCAGCCGTGTCACATCGGGCCAAAGCCACTCCCAGCCCCTGGCCCTCGACCACCCCCTCACCTGCCGGGGCCCGCCGGTCACCCTTGTCCAGCGGCGTGAGCGGGGCCGCGCCCGGGGAGGGCGGCGGGGAGACGGCCGCCAGCCCGGGCAGCCCGCGGCCGACGCACAGTGACATGGCCCGGGCAGGGACCGAGCGAGGGTCGGGCTCCGGAAAGTGACCGGCGGCAGGTGACGGGGGACAGGTGGCAAGAGGCGATAAGAAGTCACAGGGGAAAAGAGATAACAGGTGAGCGGTGATAAGAGGCGACAAGCGGCGACAAGCGGTGACAAGCGGTGACAGAGGTGACGAGAGGCGGCAGGTGACACCCGCCCGCTCCTGTTTACAGTAACAGGAATAACAACAACAGCGCCGCCTGCAGCCAATGGCAAACGGCGGCGGGCACGAGCCGGCGCCCCCAGCCAATGAGAGGTCGCGGTGGGCGCGAGGGGAGGCCGCCGGCCAATGAGGGACGCGGAGGGCGCTTGGGGGCGGAGCCTCAGCCGAAGGGGCGGTTAAAGGGATGAGAGGGGAGGGGCCACGGGAGGGGGCGTGGCCAACGAGGGAAGGGGCGTGGCCAGCCCGGTGCCCACGCGTGGCGCGGCCGGACCTTGTCACTGCCGGGGACACTCGGTCACCCCTGATGGCCCTCGTGTGTCACCTGCAGGGTAATAAACTCACGACCCAGTGCCACCCTGGTGCCACGTCCAGCGTTAAGAACGCAGGGTTGAAACCTTGGAGGTTGGGTTTTTATGGGTGGAGTTGCTCTTTTTTGAGAGGCAGTTGTGAACAGCCTGCTCTGTCCACCTGCTGAAAACTTTTATTTCTGTACCAGACGTAAACAAAAACAGTCAATTGTCACTCGTGCTAAAGGGCACTTGACTTCTTCACTCTTGACATTGAGTCCCTGGTGTTTATGTCCTCGGTGGTTCCAACCTGCCTCAGTTTCCTCATGGATGTGCCAAAGCAGATGGAATTTTAGCAGAGGTGAAGACTGGGGGGAAAAAAAAGCATAACCTAGAACTAATCCCAAAAGTGCTCGACTGTGCCTCCCTTTTCTCCCACCTGGAGATCAAAGCTGCCCAAGGAGTCCAAACCCACTTCGTGGGTGTTGGGAAGGTGCCCCGTTCCTTTGTCAAGGGCCAACAGCTCTGACGTGACCCTGCAGAAAGCACCACTTCCTCCTGCTCACGGCAGATTTCCGTGTATTTTTAATATATACATATATTTATATATAAAACAGGAATTCTGAGAAGGCTGTGCGTCATGCCTGTGACATTTTATGCTATTCAAGCACTGCCGACTGCTGCTTTTAAAACATTTCAAGACCCGAGAGGGGAATTTCACATAAACTCAAATTGCAGGCCATTTCAGATTCAAGGTCTTTGTTTGTGCCCTTCTGCGCAGTCTTTTGTGAGCAGTAATTGCCATTTCTGCTTTCCGCTGCTCAGCTCTGGGGAGAATTAAGTGGCCTTCCTGGTACCCCAGGGCCCCCTTATTAGTACCCCCACCCACCCTTTAATTTAGGATGGTGTGTAGCCCTCCTACAGAAGAGATGGGACCTCACACACAGGTATTTCAGGACTTGTGAATTTACCGTGCCTTTATCTGGGCACAATAAATTCCCGTGGTTTATGTCTTGGTCTTCCAGCTGCCTCCCTGCACAGTGGCACCCCACAAGTTAGATTCGGTCTTGGTCAACTACGATGCAGCTTTTGAAATCCAAAGGAAAAGGGGCAAAAAGCCTGTAGCAGGGAGCTGATGAGGTTGTCAAGGCCTTCACAGAGCATCAGCAGCAGGTAAAGAACGGGGGACTGGGCACTGGAAGGGGCTACCCAGGGAGGTGGTGGAGTCACAGTCCCAGGAGGTGTTAAGGAAAGACTGGACGTGGCACTCAGTGCCATGGTCTGGGTGGCAAGGTGGTGTTGGGTCACAGGTTGGACCTGATGATCTCAAAGCTCTTTTCCAACCTCGACTGTGTATTCTGCAAGGGGTTGTTTTTAAACCATTAGATTCAATTTTAATGTGCCAACGTTTGCGCGTTTTTTAATTATTTCTAGGCTTTCTTCTGCCTGACAGCAGCAATCAGACACCAGCAGCAATAAATGAAAAGCCAGGAACGGCACAGTGCGTCCTTAAAAACTTTATTGGAGTGGCACGGTGCAGACTGCAAAGTACAGTCACGAGTCTAAATATCCCCAACTTCAGTCCCCACGCCGTCCCTGCCCGCAGACCCCGGGCTCTGCTGCCGGTGGCCGCCCCTTGCCAGCCCACGGCGGAGCTGTGCACGTGCCAGGACGTGCAAAAGGATGTTCTGCAGGGCAGGGAGGCAGAGGAAAACCCACGGAGGTGGTGGCAGCCCAGGGCTGCGGCAGCCGACCCGCGAGAGGCGCCTGGCCGTGCCTGTCCTGGCAGGGAACAGGAGAAACGGGGCTTTGCTTCCTGCAGCATCACCTGCAGCCCCATCCCTGCATTCCCTGCCGGAGTGCCAGGAACAGGAGGACTAGAAACAGTGCAAAATAAGGTAAAAAGGAGCCTGACCCCAGACCTGAACTTCGATCGCTGCTGAGGCTCGTGCCCCTCATTTCTTTCCCCACCCTGTGTGTTGGTAGCTGTTAGATTTGTTATTAGTCCAGTCCAGGAGACTCCTGAAATTACGAGATAACAGTACAGATACAACTGGAAATAATGGTAATTTAAAAAAAAAAAAAAAAAATTCTTGCCCTAGTGTGTTTTAGCTACGGCTAAAGGCAGCATCCCAAATTCCTGCTTTATGCCCAGACGTGCCGGAAGAAGCGGCTAATCCCCAGTTTCTCACTCTTTAGCTACCCCGCAGCTGGCCTGCAGCTCCCCACCAGGAACTGGCCTGAGCAAGAGGCTCCACGGCTCAGCTGAGGGTAACTAAAGCTCACTACATTCCAGAATACTTCCGCATTCACTGCAACGTCAAAAAATGCTAGCACATATGAACTCTTCAGAGATTTACAGGCACTATGTGAGGATTATGTGCAAAAGTCTGCAGATTTTTTTTTTCTGGTTTTTTTTTGGGTTTTTTTTTTGTTTTTTTGGCATAGCTCTTCATCGATGCAATATATTTCCTGCAAATAGAAAGCATTCTTCCCCCACCGAACGCTGAAGGAAATTACGAAAAGTCAGACTATGTGAGTCTTAATAAACTGAATTGCTGGGGGAAAGAAACAAACCACCTGAGTCTACTACTGGGAAAAAAAGAAAAGATGAGAAAAAGTCCAGCAAGTATCACTGTACAAAAGCCACCCAGAATAACTATGTGCTTTTGGCATCAGCTTTTGTTCTTCAGGAATAATCATCCACCCACAGAAAGAAGACATTTTACACGATGCACCAGGATCCTGGGGGGAAGAAAACAAAACAAAACAAAACAAAAGGTCAGAGTGCTCCTCTTCTGTAAATTGGAAATAAAACTCACAACGTAAATCTGGGAAGAATTAAGGAAACTAAGCCTCTAGTGAGGCCCTGCTGCAGATGTGACACAAGCTCACTGTCCTGAAGATCAAAACCCCCAGCTGAGATGTGCTTGGTCCTCATTACTCTGTGAAAATGCCTTGGGGCAGCAGCACCTCACACGTGGGAATCCTTGGAATTCCACAGCCTAAAGGAGTTTAGCTACATGAAGTAGTTCTGTATAAAGGGTGTGAAAAAAGGCCTTTTCTGCCTGGGAACGCTGAAGTGCAAAGCCATCCCAAGCATTGTGTCTTAACAGCAGCTCTAACTATGGTTTGGTTCAAGGACTGCCAGCAAAACCCAGCTTTAATTCACAAGCATGAATTGTTGTTGTGGTGGCCCAGGGAACTGGGAAGAAGAAATCTCACCTGGTAAGGTTAACGTTTAGCTTGCTTTCTGCTTCTCAGATTTGCTGCTGGAGGACTGTCCCTTTGCCTGAAGAGAGGATGAAACAGTGAGAAACTGAACCAAGCTAAAACCTAAATCAGGCAGTGACAAGACACTTGTCAGAATCACAGTTCAGGCATAAATACAATCTGCACTTGAAATACAGAAAGTTTAGCCAGAGTATATGTGACTCCTGTTGTGCACAAATATTTTCACCTTTTCACCATCAATGGCTTTCTGTCAGACAGAGTGGGCTGTGCCTGACCTCGTCATTCCCTGTTCCTCAACACCCTTTTACCCACACCAGTGATCAGGTCACAGCTCACAACATCCCCCTGAAGAGGGGATAAATACACTCCTCAATTTTACACTGAGAATTGCAAGTCAGTTCTGTGGTCACATAAAAGGCACCTGTGGTGATTCAGTAGTAACAACAACAAGAAATCCCATCACTGACATGTAAAATGTAAAATTCCCAGAGCAAATGTAATCATCTGATGCAGGCATCTACTGCAAATAGCCTCTGTGACAGCAACATGATGGAACAAGTTTCACCCTAACCTGTATCAATTTTCTGTACTTATAGCTAACAAAAGCCAAGCAACCCTTTTTATCTTATTCCCACCCCCTTCCTTTTTTTTTTTCAAATTACAAACAGCTGTCTTGCCTTTCCCCACCATGTTCATTCTGCATATTTATGAAAGGATGTAGGTCTTCATTAATTAAAAAAAATAGTTTATGATAATAACTTGGGAACCTGGATGTGGCTGTAGGAGTACTTTGGGGATGCTGCTACTCAAAACTGTCAAGAAATGAGAGAAGTGGTGGGGATCCTGCCTGAGGCAGCTATAGGCATGCAAAGTGGGACTCTTAGATCAACAAATCTGGGAAGGAGACCTGTGGAGCATGCACTGAGCCCCCCTCAGAGGACCACACTGTCTGAAAGATACATGTATTTTTGCCCATGTTTATTTCCTTTGGAACAGACCTTATAGAATAGGGGCCTTTCTCCTATGTGCATGTTTACAAAAACGGATCAAGTTCAACCTATTAATGTAAAACTCTCCCCAAAATAACAACCCTGTGATATGAATCCAAACTCCATCTGCCCCTCTTGTATGACTGTCCATACCACAATAAATGTGTTTATACCGTTTTAGGGTCTCTGGGCTTTCCTTTGTCCTTTGAGCTTTTAGTGGTCGTAGTTTCCTTCCCACTTTTGTCCTACACTCCAAAGAAGAAAAAAATAATTACAGTTACAAGGAGAATAGAGCTCTGACGGCTCCTACTCTGGCATCTGCCAAAACACAGTATTTTGAACATGGCTGGCAGCAACACAGGCCGTGCTGACTGGAGACTGGGCGTGAAAAAAACCTGGTAGAGATGGGCAGATTTTGTTTTTGCTACAGAGCAATAATGCTGCAGCAGCAGGCTTAGTTCACAAGCAGATGAAGCGGCACTTGAAACACCAGTGGTCCTGTCTTCAGCTGCCTGAGGATTCTCCAGGGGCCAGAAGAGCTGTCTGGAATCACAGCTCTTTCCTCCTTCTTTCCAGGAATTACAGCTGATTTGGTCGTCAGTTTCAAAGCTGCTGCTCCTTTTCTCATGGAAAAACCTCCCCAATCCATTCCTTCTGGTTTCTTCTTGTTACTCTACTGTCTTCCCTAACGCATCTAAAAGTCTTTGCTCCTCCCTGCTTTTCTCTCCACAAAACCCTCTTGAACTGTGTCTCAGCTCCAGCCTCCAACCACTGCTACACAGTTCCTCCTATCACTGAGGAAAGGCTTCTCTGCCTCTCTGCAGTTTTTGGACACTCTGAAAACTGTTATCACCTTTCTCTGCTCAGCCTACTTCTCCAAGCCTGTCTAAAAGGCTCTAATTACCACAAACCTTCCTGCTTCCAAATATTTAGTGCACAGCAAAACGCATCCAACCTCCACTGCAGTAGTGAGACAATCCCTGCATCTGGACAGGCTTCCTGCAAACCTGAACAGAGCTACTGCAAAGAGCGGTGAGGAGTGAAAAACTGTTTATTTTGCAATTTATTAGCAGAAAATGTCCTACCTTTGAGTGCTGGGGTGTAGCAGGGGCCTTCGCACAAGTATCAAAGTCACCTGATAAGGCATCAATAGCTGCACTGTCATCCGCAGGTTTCTGCAATAATTTTAATTTTGAAGTCACAAAACATGCAACCCATCTTCCCACAGTCAAATTAACGGTTCGGGAATTCATGTCTGCTTTAATTAATCATCCCTTTCTTAAAGAAAAACACACCTGAACTGCACCCTTTTTACACATATGGCAGAGATGTCTGTTTGAGGTTTCCAAGAGGCGTGATTCCCTGAACACTCATAATGCAGCTGTACATAAAAACTCCAGTTATTGTGAACAGTTACGCCTCACCGAAGTTTTACTGTCCACGCTGCTCCTACTACCTCCTCCATTTATGAGTATTTGCAATGAATCACCCCTTAAGCCTACAGTGACACAACTTTGAAACAAAATCAGAGCCCAGAGCATGAAAAAAAAACCAGAGAATAAATATCATGGATACAAAAAAAATCCTCAGTAAACCCCCATCATAAATGTTACCTTCTGTCCTTTGTGCTTCACGTCATCTTTTGCTGTTGGCTTTGCCGGTTTGCTCTTGGGAAGAAAAAAAAGCACATCCTCATTTTGAACTGGCCAGATTAGTTTTAAAAGACAAGTATTTACCTATGGCATTACTGGGTATTCACAGACTTCCAAGGAAGCTACACCATTCTGAACAGATTTCTTTAGTAGCTCAAAGTGATTTATTTGTTCAGAATGCCCAGTTGAAAAAGGAAAAAAAAAAGCAACAAACCAAGAACTAAACTTCTTTTGTTTTCTTTTGCTTTTTGACTTATAAGCATGCAAGGATAGAGCTACTCTCACTGCAGGATATTCCCATGTTTTACCCTAATACATAAACACAGTACAGACATTCACTTATTCAACTTGTAATTTCAAAGATGACAGACTGGCTCAAGACAGACTCAAATTTCCACTGTTGCAAATAAAAACTTGGGAAGTTTTTCCTTACCTGCTCACCTGACTCCAAAAGTTTTAGATAGTCAGGTGGGATTGTTTCATCCCTCTCTCCAAGTTTGTCTCTGTGTTCAGATTTAGCCTTTTCCTGAAAGTATTTAATTTTTTAACAACTTTAATACTCATGTTAGAAATATTAGCAACAAACAATTCAGGCAGCTAATCAAACTTAGGACAGACAGCCTTTTCCACTTTAAAATTTTAAACCTACTGGGAAAATCCCTATTTATTCATTTCACCATGAAGAGTGTTTCACGCCTGAAAAGTTTTAAAAAACTGTATTTGTTTTTCAACTTATGCTGCTCTGATTTTTCGCAGCACACCAGGAACATGCCACACAGAACATCACGAGGAGGTTTTCCAGCAGACTGCTGAAGAACATTTTTGTCTTTGTTAATGCAGACATTTTAGGGATCTCTTTCTTCTTTTTTTTTTCCCAGCTAAGATTCCAGCCTAAACTTATTGATAGGCAGCATATGGTGGTTTTGTTTTTCCCCAGTAATGTACTTTACTGTAGCTTACAGTACAATTTACAACAAGTAGAAATTACAATTTATTACTACTATTACTACTATTATGCAGAAATTTATTTTCTTATTAGCAGAAGGGCCTTTATAGGATTTTATGAAAGACTAAACGAAGACAAAACCAGCAGAAAAAAGGAAGTTTAAAAATGTGACTGATTAAGTGAACTTGATACTTGTGGTTATAAAAGGCAAAGCTTGACAAAAAGAGGGCCAGAAAAATCAATTTTATAAACTGAGGCCTGAGAAGACACTTGAAAAATGATGAGAATAATGTCAATGAAAGGCACTGAACTAAAATGATTTCAAACTTCTGGTAACATTTCAATACTTGCCTCCAAGTGGCTAAAGTATATTAACCAAATCAATATTTTTCACAGAACACACAAGTAATCCAGATGTCTGAAGAGTGGCTGATATACCTTCCCATGACAGCATGGATTTTTTTTTCCAATAACCTTACTCTTACAACTTCTAAAATCCCCATTTCATATACTCCTGTGAGTATATGAGAACTGTTGCAGATTTTGAGGGTTTTGGTGGGTTTTTTTATTGGTTTGGTTTATTCCCTCCCACTCCTCCTTCTGCCCAAATTGCTCAAGTTTCAGAATGTCTTTTGTTACCTTTACTTTATCAACAACTGGTTTGTTCTCATCAGGGTCAGGTTCCCTCTGTCCCAGGGAGTCAGACAGGAGATCCAGGGCTTCATCCATCTCTTTTCCTCCCTAACAAAATAGAAACACATTTGTGAAAGCAAATTTATCTGCTGCAAAAATGATGTAATTCATCAATCCAATATACAAGTCCTGGCTAATGAACTGCACAACTTGAGTGAACAAAGAGCTCTCTCTTTGTAATTGCAGTGCAGTACAATAGCTGGGGAAAAATACAGAATATTCAGACCTGCAGAAAACATAATTTCAAGAAGGGCTTGTGGAATTTATTTTAATGGTTATGGTTTTTTATAAATAACCCTAGCTGCTGTAATGAGAACAGATCTATGAAATGATTGGCAATTGTTTGGCAATGGTTTTTTGGCTATTGCCATTCGTTTTGCAATTTTATGCAAAACCTGGATAGAAAAAAAACCCTTAAAACCAACACAGGTGGGGGGAACTTTATATTCCCCTTCCAAAGCAGGCTGGGAGCACCAAGGGAAGATCCCTCTAGCTGGATCAAAATGTGTGAACAACACTGCCATAAATGCCAGGAAGGAGAGTTCCCCTGGCATTCAAAGGGGGTCATGGTGCCGCCTGTGGAACTGTGTTGAAAATGGAGTGTCCACTCATTCTTCTTTTCTTTTTTCCTTTTTTTTTCTTTTTTTCCCCCAGGGGAACATTTTCCTTCTCTGCAGTAGCCGTTTTTAGCAAATAAATTGTTAAATTTTGCAACAGTCCACACTGGTCAAATTGTCCGGATCAGGCTGCTGCCTCTCCTCACTACTCAGCCCCTTGTTTTGGGGTAAGGACCTACAGGAGAGGTTTCTTACTGAGGTAGAAGCTGCAGGGGCTGCTGAGTGCACTGAGGAAACCGTAGCAGCAGAGATCACATCCGAGGAACTCGCAGGCTCGGCACCCTCCTTGTCTTTCTGGAAAAAAGAGACACACAGGGGGACCCAGAGGAAAACGCTCATCAGACTCCACAGATCCAAAACACAGCGCCCACACAAGTAATTTCTAGGACTTCATTCTTCCTGAGGAGCTTTGCTTATTTCAGATTGAAGCACACTCCCACATACACACTGTGCAACTGTTCCTCATCTCAGTTTGTTCTTCTGGGTTAAAGCCCGCCACAGCTGAAGTTTTAACAGGTTTAACATGACTCCAAAAGAACTCAGATTTCACCAAGTCCATCTAATATTCCCAAAAAACCACTTTAAAATTCTCAGCTGCAAAGCACTATTTATGCAAGTAACTGGTAAAAAGTTAGGCCACCTAACTTCACTATTTTTTTTTTGTTTGTTTGTTTGTTAAAGTCCTGCTCTTCTATTAACTTACTGCAAGAAGTATTTTAAGTTTCTAGTTATTGGACTTAATTTAAGGAACTTTACATAAAGGAAACATACAAAATGTCAAGATTATTCAAACAACTTGAAAATAAAACCAGCTTTCAGAAATCAAATATACTCACCTTTAGTACAGTTGATGTGGGTAATGGTGCAGGTGGTGATGGAGAACAGGAAAATCCTTCTGTCAAACCCTCTAAAAGATCATTTTCACTCATAGGCTGCCATTGAAAAGAAAAAAAAGAAGATTGTGAGTCTCTTCATCTCTTAAAAAGTAAGCAGGTAACACAGTCCATTTTTAAACAGAACAGTGGGTAACCCTGCTGACGTTTGGTAAGTAAGTAATGAATGAAACAGTTATTTGAAACAGTCACTTTTTTTACCTGTGACTTCTCTTCTGGTTTTGGTAGGAGTGGCTTTCCATCTTTATCCTACAAAGAAAAAAATCCCTTGAATTAAACCAAGCAGTCCTTAAATGGCCATGCAATGCAAGCACTCTGGGAGCATTCACTGAGCAACAGAAAGTGTTACACGGGACAGGGATCTGAGCAGCAGCCTCCACAGCATCTACTGCTGCTACTCAAGATGCCACTTAAGACATCCAGGTCCTTGTTTTCTCAACAGCTTTAACCAATCACAGTTTATTTAGTTCTAAAATACCAGAAGCTACTGGAAGACTTCAGTGTACTAATCTCAGACAGAATTATTAATCTGCAGGTACCTGCATCTAAAACACTTCTATGCCCATGCAGGCATCCAATGATAGACGCCAGATTATTTGTGGGAACTACAAACCAGCATTTCTAGATCCTATAAAAATGGTTGAACCAAAACATCAGCGTTTCAAAACGAAATGGGAGTCTCAGTTTCATCCACATGCTCTGAGGAATGAAAGGGAAGCAAGACTAAGACAGCACGTTAAATAAATTACTTTGGCTTCTGTCAATCTGTACTCTGGAGGAATTGTTTCTTCTTCCTCGCCCAGTTTTTTGTGTTGCTCCTTTTTGGTTTTCTCCTGTGAAGGCAAAATAGGAATCATGGTAAGAAAAACAACAACCAACAGAAATGCACAGGAGCAAGCTTTCAGCCTTCAGTCTTCTGATTCAGATTGGTCTTTCTCATTCAATCCAACCACCAGACACAAATCCCATGAAAATTAAAAGAAAGCATCTTCTCTTGAGAAAGCCTTCACTCCTCTGCCTGATTCTTCCTCTGTGTGTCACGAGTGGCTCTACCTATTTCAGTAGAGCTAGCAGAGGTAAGTGGACAGACAAGGGTGGACCAAAATCAAAAATACCTCTGTGTCTTAATTCTTGACGTTTTTGGAAATCCACTCAACAGCTGCCTGCCCTGCATGCAAAGGAAGGCTGAACAGAGAAACCAGTGGCCCAGTTCAAAAATTATTACCCCCATGCAAGTTATGCTGGAAAAATGCCAGCTAAGAAAAGGGACTAAAGCCAACTTTGGGAACTTTTGCCTGACAGAATTCCAGCCACCAGAAGGGCTGGTTTCTGACTCCAGCCAATTCCATCTAGCGTAGGGTGGCACATGGGGGCATTTAGACTGGGCCTATGAATAGCACTCCCTTAGACAGGATTTCAGTGACTTACTTATGGCTCCCTATTTAAGTATATAAACCCACAAAGTTTTGCGCATAGTTCCTAATTTAAACCCCTCATCATAAATTTGATTCCTTCAGAAAAAGGACCATACTGTGTGCTAACCCTGATGGGCATCTCAGTTCAGCGGAAAGACATGATAAAACATGATAAAAACACAGTTTTCAGAAACTGACGGAACTACTGCACTGCAACAGTCGGAATTATTAGGAGAGTGTACTCACTGTGTTGAAATCCTACTAGTACTTCCTAAGCAGAACAAAACTGGTTTCAACAGTACATTTTGTTTTTTAAAAAAGTGAAACATAATGTCTACCTTGTTTGTGACCTGAGGAAATGGAGTAACGCTGAAGGTAATTACGTGAACAGTCTATTTTTTGAGGTCTGATTTTTTTTCCTCTACCTTAACTTTGTCCACAGCAGGCTTTTTTTCATCTGGATCAGGCTCTCTCTTTCCTAAGCTAGTGGACAAGGCTTCCAGTGCTTCATCTGCTACAGGACCAACCTGCATGGGAGTTGATACAGCAAAAAAAAAAACAATTTTTAGTTCAAAGAAACCTGTTTTTGTCTTTCCCTGCAGTCCCTCGTAGGTTCACAAACAGCATCCCCTTTAGGGCAGTAAGAGCTAGAGGAGACCAAAAGAACTGTCACTTTGGCTTCCTCTTTGAGGAAGGTCACTGACCATTTGTTTTGTGCTTGACTTGGCCTTTTTTTTTGTTTTTTTTTTGTGAACCCCTCAGCCTTTGTGGGTTACCACTACGGAGGAAGAACACGCAATACTGAGAAGAGAATCCTGACACCGTGCCCTACCATTCCACAAACGAAACACTGAGTTTTGCTTTAGCTCCAGCTGAAGGGGGGCTTCCACTACTTACTGAAGACACGGGAGCTGCAGACTGCACGGTGCAAGCTGTGGCACGAGGGACCACTTTGTCCTCAGCGGGTTTTGCAGACACAGAATCTGATGGCTTCTGAAACAGAACAATTTACACCGTATTTTACCGAATATGCTCAGAAAACACAAAACGTGCCTGTTAAATGGCTTTTCTTCCTTCTTTTTTTTCTAAATACAGTACTAAACGACAAAGAAAAGTCTAAATTTAAAGGCAGAAGATTCTCAATGAAGAGCTGAGTGACAATACTGCATGTTCCACTAAAGGCAACAGGAAGGGTAAAACAGGAAGACAAGAAAAAAATGTTTTTCTTGGAAGAACAGTAGTAAGCACTACCCAGGCTTAGCAAAACTGTCAGTGTCAGCTTCTCCACTGACCCAGAAAGACATACTTTGGATATGTTGCAGGGCTTTGGTGCTTTTGGTTGTACTGCAGGCTGTGCAGGGCAGGCAAAGTCCTTTGAAAATTCATCAACAAGATCAGATTCACTCAAAGGCTGCAAAAAAAAAAAAAAA
>VZTI01004100.1:119053-137943 GCA_013397865.1 Struthidea cinerea
GAAAGATGTTGCACAGGGGGCTGACTGCCTCTTTTTAATTTACTTTTTCAAGAACTGTATTTCAGCTACTCATAAAGCAGGAGAACATCTGTAGCCTACACTGAAATAACCTTTCACAGTTACGTGCAACAAAACAGCATTAATTTTCCAGTGCACAAAATTAAAGAAAAACACACTTCAGAATAAGTCTGTTTCTTTGTTATCATAAGTCAATGTAATGTAGAGCACTGTACACATAAAATATAACATAGAGAACCAGATAAACACTGTTCAAGAACAGGCTACTGAAAAGGAAAATACAGCCTCTCAATTAGGAAGAAAATGCTCATATTTACTAGCAGAGCTAGAGCTGCATCAAAGTTTCCTTAGCCTGTCCTCTGGCTGCTGACACTCAGTTGGTTTTCATTGTGCATGTTTCGGTGAGTAAAGATGCAGTTTTAGTTTCCTTGTGTGTGTGATTTATTACAATCTACTGACACTATGTGAACTAGGCCTCTGCAGTCCATGTATCTCTACATCTATATACCTGGAATCCTCCAAGTTACTCTTCACAGCTAAATGTTTAAAGTTTTGCTAGCAGTGATGGCCGTTCACCTGCTGCATGGAACTTAACAGCTTAGGGACAGACTCATAATGCATAAAATGACATTTCTGAGAGAGAAATCCCTCCCTTACTCCCTTCCTCTAACTCTTTACAAAGTGTCTCGACACATAAGGCCCCACTTTTCACAACGCCTGAAATCCTCCTTCAGACACTAAATAAAAAAAGGCATTTAGGTAGTAACTTTTACTCACAAAAGTAATGCCACTGCATGTGCTTAAGGGTATGCAGAGTGGAGGCCCCCGCCAAAAAAAACAAACCCTAGCTGAAATCCTGAAGGAAGGACTTTGCCTTCACCAGAAATCATGGAAGAACTGTAAGCGGCTGATGGTTTTTAGCTATCTACACAGCTTTCCCCAGTTTGCTGGTTTTGGTTTCAGTGACGTAAATACCAGCGGTGATTCCACAGGAATACTGGCACACACATCTTCCTCAAAACCACCTTCTTTAAATTACCCTGGAGAGGTGCTCAGAAATATACTGCAACACGTGTCTGATATTCCCATGGCTCTCCTACAGAACAAGGATCCAATTATATTCGTGCCTCCCATCAAGGGAAGCGGAGGAGCACGGGAATACCTGTTTTTCTACTAACCACTTAATAATCCTTTGGCACAAGACCTCGGGATTCGGAGCTTTGCGTTCTGCCCTGGTTTTGTGCAGGACTTTAGCCCAACCGTGAACCAACCTCTCTTATTTTGTGCCACGTTCTCTTCTAGAGCTTTTCTACTCCTTTGTGTGTGCCATCTCTTTTGTGCTCCCTGCGGAACAGGTTTATCTCCTGAGGGTTATCTCCTGGCAGCAGTGCCTAGCTCCCCCGGAGCAGAGCTGCTGCCTTTTTCTCCTCATGACGTGCCCGGCAGGAGTTCACTTCTGTGCAGCTCTCAAAACATCCACCAGTCAAGATAACTGCATGGCTGAGACCTGACGTAAAAATTTTTAGAGACCAAAAGTCTTTTTTTCCATCACTGCCTTTGCATTCCTCCCCTCCACACTTTAGGCCTAAATAATAGGAATGACTTCACATTTCTGATGAGAGGGCACTGTGTCATTCTCACTCAAACTGGTCCTGACCTTCACACTCGTTTCAGGAGAGCAGAGATTTCCTGTGCTTTTCCAGTTTTTGGCAGCACTCCTCAACTCACAGTATTTCCAAAGTGGAGCCCTCAGTTTCTCCAGAGCACAGTTCCTTCGCTTTCTTCCTGTGCCTTTAAAATTAATCTTTGCTACTCTCTCTTTCAATATTTTAATCCTCTCTTGCCCTTTCTAGGCCACGATGGACACTCTTTGCAAAGTCCAGGTTGCTCTTTGTGATTAGGAAAACGTCCACAGCAGCTTTTTTTCCTTCTTTCCAGTCACTTTCCTTTATATTTGATCACTAACGAGAGGAAACTGTCAAGAAAACAAAAGATTTTCCTGCTTCACCTCCCTTGTGTCCTTAACAGTTCCAACAGACCTCTACAGAACACCTTACAGTAACTCCCCACACAGCCTTTCTTTGAGCCAGCACTAATTTTTGTAACTCTCTCCTGTCTTGGAACTCTCTAAACCTTCTCCTTATACCATCTCTTCATTCACAGACAAACGAAATTTCAATAAAACCAACTTCCACTTGGTGCTTCTGACCAGCAGGTTTTGTGCAAGGAAGTAAAACACACAAGCAGACCAAGAGACTTACATCATGGCACAGAGAGAAGTGATGACAGAGAGGGAGAAAACAGGATATCTAGCCACACTCCTACAATATTGTAAGTTTTCTAACCTTTGGTTTTTCTTCAGGCTTCGGCAATATTGGTTTTCCGTCTTTATCCTAGAAGGAAATTAAGTATCATTGACATTTTTCCGTTGTTACAAGAAGTGCCATACTCAGTAATCACCAGCAAAATAAAGTAAATTACATACACAAGAATTAATTAGAGACAGGAATTCCCCTAAATAGGGAATTTTTACATGGCCAGGTAAGTAGATCAAAAAAAGCAAATGTGATGTCAGCACAACACAAGAGACCGAGAAGTGTTCTGCTGTTGTTTTGGTTGGCTTTGAACCAATCTCCAGCACTCTGGGTGACAATCCCAAAAAAAAATTTAAAAAGAGTGCAATTTTCCCACCATTTTACATCAGTGTTGCAAGGTTATGTTACAAATACCCAAGAGCACTCCTGCAAAGGGGTGGATTTTACAGCGCTGAGATTTAATGTCAGAAACAAGACATGCCACTCTTGCAGAAGGAATGGGTGACTCGGCAAGATCAGATCTTTGCCCAGAATGCTTGGAAAAAACAATAATGCCCACAAAGGAAGAGGAGATCAGAGGTGCAGAAATCACCAAGGAGAAAGACACTGATTAAGTATTAGCTTGGCTTGCTTTCCCCATGTTCTTTCCCTCTCTGTAACGAAAGCCAAGTGTCAGGCACAGTGCCCCACCTACAAAGCGATGGAGGCATGAAAAACTCACCAACTCTGGCGTTAACCTGTACTCTGGAGGTATTGTATCATCACGTTCGCCAGCCTTTGGTTCCTTTTTCTCTTTGGCTTTTGCCTTAAAAAGAAATAACATTAAAAAAAAAAAATCACTTAAAGAAATTAAAATAAAAACTCCAGGTGCACAACTTCACCGTCAGGATTCTTCTGCCTACAGCGTGCAGGAAGACTGGCATCAGGTGAAATTATTCCATGTAACAAGATACTGAAATCCCTCCAATTATTCCTGTCAAATGTCTCTGGTAAAGTCATAATGGTTCAGGATCCAACACCATATGTGAATACGGCTAAATTATTTTAAATCCTAAAGAACTTTAGATAGTTTTCAGAGCTCTATCTTTGTGGCAGGCACTTCTAGAATTTTTGTGTGTACAGAATCCTCAGGTTCTCTTGCATTTCAGCACTCTGATTACTCAAGCCAGATTCTGCATCTTTTTCCATCACTGGCACCAGAACAAAGCTTTTAATTCTCTGGGCCTCCTTCATGAAGAAATGCATCCACTAAGTTATCTGAAGGCTCAGACTGACTACATCTGCCACACAAGAAGCTCTTTTTTTTGTCAAAATTTAGCTCAGCAACAGAAGATTTTTTACTATTTCCCTGTCATTTGTTTGCTCTGAGCTGTAAGTGAAGACAGGAAAAAACCTGCTCTAACTATGGTTATAGGCAGAGTTTGCAAAACTAAACCAAAAAGTTAAAGCTTAACATGCAAACACAGGACTACTGTTTAAATTCTATCCGTTGAGGAAAAACAAAACTCTCAAAAGACAGTGAAAGGCAAGACTCAAATTAGAAAGATAATGGAGTTTGATGTAAAAAGGAGCACACACACTAGAAGTCAATTAAAAGTCAAACAGAAAATATGTGCAAAATGAAAGCTTGCTATAAATTGTACTGCTGGGGGAAAAAAAACCAAAAAAGAGCTGTATCTACCAGTGAATGTATGTATATATATGTATGTTTGCCTGTAAAAGCAAACAAATGATATGCTTATAATTTTCCAGACCACCTTAATATGTCCTGCTCTACCTGTATCCACTTGGAATTCTTAATTTTTTCATTTTCCTAATCACTGAAGACACACATTCCTTATGCCTTTGACATGAAAGTCACTTTCTTGTTATTTTACACATTTGTCCAGTGTCTAACAAAGAGAACTCAGGATTCCACAGCCAGAACCTGGAAGCTGGGGTAAAAAAGGAGTGAGGTGTTACCTCTGACACCTCTACAACAGGGGTAGGATCTTCTTCAGGTTCAGGTTCAGGTCCTCCAAGAGTATCGAGAAGAGCATCCATTGCATCGTCTTTAATTTCCTGTATTAAAGTAAATGTGAAAACAATTTTGTTATTTCTTTAAACTGACACAGGTTATTTTTTACTTTACATATTTTTATGCTGTATAGGGAAAAAACAGCCAGCACCAGATTGGTCATTCTGGTTTGGCTTTACCCAATTTCCTTAACACCAAATCACGTGATAAAATTAGCACAGTTTTAGTCAAGACATGGGGCTTTTCTTAAGGAGAGGAAAAAAAAAAAAAAAGGAACTAAAAAACTGCCCAAAAGCTCACAGTGTCACAATGTCACGTAACAAAATTCTCATGTGCTTTGACACGGCAAACTGAAAAAGTGCAAGGTCACACTTGCTCTGTTCAGAGCGGAAAAAAAGAAGGTTCATAAAACGTGAGAAAATTACATCATATCCACATTGTAAACACAGATCATGGTGCTAAGAAACCTTTCCTACTAGTATTTCTACTGTACTGCCTCTAGTGAGAAGAATCACAGCTATTCCGCAACAGAATCCAGAAGGAAAATCATCTGATCTTTAATACAGTGGAGTCTGACCAATGGCAATCCTTGTTATCCCTGCATTTTCCATAATAAAGAGGATTTAAAACTGAAAATGAGAATGATGAGCATCTTTACAAGATCAGGAGCACATAATAATGGCATATACCTGTAAATTTTAATTTTAACTTAACTAGTGAAAGAATGACTATGCGTACCTCTTTTGTTTTTGTTTTCTTCTCCTTAGGAGGAATTGAAGTCTTAACTGAACTTGCTGCTTGTGCTTGCACGATTTCTCCTTCTTTGTTTGGCCTCTACGAGCGAGATGAAATTACAAGCAAATTTGCAAAAACAGGAAAAGAAGCAGGAAATGTTATAATTTTAAAATGAAATATTATGATAACAGTGTCAATTTTTCCTCACAATAAATGCATGCAATGGCAGGGAAGGTGTCAATACCTCTGTCAGGCTTGTCTTCTCCTCAGCAGAAGCAGTACTGCAGGTGAAGTCAGATGACAGGGCCTCTGCAAGCTCATCATCCGTCATCGGCTTCTGAGCAAGGAATTGCAAACCAAGTTATGACCATGAGAAAGTTCAAATATCACAGGTCAAGCTCAGTTTACAGCCTGAGTCTGTCCCACGATTACTCACACAGTGACCTCATTGGCACAAGTTCCTGACACAACAAAAAAATAAAGGTGCTTGCCCCCACTGGTTGATTCACGTCCCAGATAAGCTTTTATTTTTAGTAACTCAAACTTCTTAACCAGCAAAATCGAGCTGGCTGACAGAAATCTCTGGCCAAGTGTAGAAATACAAGTAGTTTTTGCTGAAGGCACTACAGAGAGATTACTGCTTGCACAGTATTTCCCCCCTTTGTTATTCGTATGCCCAATATCTCTCTAAGTATTTATTTGACTCAGCTGCAGTGTCCTGAAAATTCCAACACCTTTATTAAAAACATCTGTGCCAAGCTCTACATAGTTTTATCAGCAGCTAGGTTATCTGGCCTCCCACATCCCCCTCCCACTGCCTGGGACTTTTGGAGAACAGGCAACATTTATATTTTCCTAGGAATCCAGTGGTAACTGGGTTGTTTTCACCTGGGTTACTTTCCCCTGACAATATATTAAAAAAAAGTCTTACTTCATCTTGCTCATTTGCTTTTGGTGGGACCACATCTTTGCCATATCCTTTGCTCTAAAACAAGAATTAATTTTGCAGTAAATGGGAAGCAGAAATATCCAACATGACAGAAAACACACATGAAGAATATGTTTTTTAACTCACTAACCTTCAACAGTTTAACATACTCTGGAGGGAGACTACCTTCCCGTTTGCCCAGTTCTTCCAAGTATCTCGAATACACATCTTCCTGTGAAAATAATGCACGCATTAATGTTTGTGTACTGTTCTTTACTGAAACAAATTTCTGATAGAGCTACCCACAGTGACACTGCCAGAAAGAAAATGCAAAGATTGGCTAGGACGCCGTATAGTGTCTTTCAGTACCTATAGTCATGCACGTGCCTCTGTACCAGCTTCTGCAGGGCTCATCATCCAGCAGAACTCCACAAATCCACTCCCAGATTACTAATTTAAAGCCATTTCACTGCCTCAGACCGCACGATGTATTGCTGCACCCAGACTGCTTTTCAAATATTTATAAGTTCCAAAATTTTTGTCATGTATTACTGAGCCACTGAGCTTGTAATCCTAATCCTTCTTATGTGACTCTCCCATTCAGACTCAACGTTATGCATTCTTCAGCAAATTCCCAAAACTCTGTCATTTCTATATTAACAAAACCAACATTAAAATGCAACTGTGCACACTCTGTTTTAACTCTTAGCAGATCACAGCTACAAGTCCTGAATCAACGCAGTAATGAGCAACTACAGATGTAATTTAGGGGTGGATCTTCTAAGAAATAAGAATGTGAAGTGTCAAATACCGTAATTTCCGGGCCAGTGTAAACAGGAGTGGTAGGCACATCTTCCTCAGGCCCACCAAGGGTATCTATTAGGCTATCAAGTGCTGACTCATCCATAGCAGGCTAAAAAAATAAGCAAACCATTATAGAAGTTACCAAGGTGTACACAGGGTGAAAAAAAACCCCAAAAAACAACTGAATCATCCGGCGAATCTGTAGAAGACTCCTATAAACCAAATCAAAAGCTTTCTTTCAGCAGGGCATGCACTTGCCAAATTTTTCACTGAGAATTGTTCTAAACTCAGTTCTCCAGTGTCATTAACAAGGTATTTTCTATTTGTGTATCGGTTGATATATATATTTATTCAAAAATAACCAGAGATAGAGAGTAATTAATTTTAAACTTGCATAATTTTAAGCTTCTAAAGAAATCCCATTTGACAAAACAGAAATGACACACCACTGGTTTTTCACCTATTCTTTCAGAGGGTGCTTCACCATCACAAATAATGAGGATGTATCAATACTTCAGCAGTTACCCATTTATTTTTTTTTTCCTGAAACTGAAGTGTTTCAGAGAGAGAAGCACCTTCTGAGACACTGTTATAAGGGTAGCCTTTGTCTGGGGCTGTGTCTACCAACCTCAGTACTTGATTTATCAGCAGCAGCAACCACACTTGCACCAGCAGCTGTGCCTGTTCCAGCAGCTGCACCAGCCACTGTGGACATCTCCTTGGACTTTGGCTGGAGGAAAAAAAAAAAAAAAAGAGAGAAAAATTAAGAGATGGCTTATTGACATGTTAAAAGAGAGACAAAAACATCCAACGCTGAGGCTGTGCACATTTTTTTTTTTTAATCAGCAGCTGTGGCTGGTGCACCTGAGCAGCACCCAGATGCTTGGGCAGAGTGAGCTACCACCATAAAAGCTCTGCTTCCAGTATGATTCTGCTGTGGGAAAGAAAGCTTTCTATTTTAAGCACTCTACCTCCTCCTTTTAACTTTGCCAGTGAAAGAAATACGCACAGCAAGAAAGACTTTGAGGGCCCTTCCAAGCCTCTTTGGAAAGCTGTTGTTTACTCCTGGTAGCTCGCAATGCACCATTAAACTCCAGCTGCAGAAGGTGCTCAGGTAGGTGGGGTGAAAACTGCTGCGGGCAGAGAGGTGGAGGAGCAACACCACCCCACAAAATGCACACTTCTGCACTGCTGACACTCCCATTTACTGCCAAAAACAAGCGTTTTGTGGTGGAGCTGCAAGAGGCCTTCGTGTTATCCCGGCCTTGTCAACCAGACACGTGCAGAATCTGAAGACCAGAACATCTACATCCTGATGCCACCACATGCTTTTCCTTCGTATTTTTTCTCCATTTACCCTGTGGAAACGACCCCTCCCCAACTTTTTTCCCCAACTTTCCCCACTTTAGTTTTTTCCAGAGTCTTCCTGCTGCATTTGAAGCCAACACTGCAGTGAGTGGGCAAGGGAAGAGCCTGACAAAGAACCAGTGACAGCTGTGTAGCTACAAGGAACTTAGAAATAACCTGAGAGAAAAACAGAAGAGCCCCAAACACACAGGAACAGGCCTAAAACTGTGATGTCCGTCATGTAGTTTGCTTGGCCAACAGCTTATCTCCATAGCGATTTTTCGGGGCCCAAAGGTCTCACTTGACAAAATTCAGCTAAAGAATCCACATCTGGATGTGGATTCCTAACATCCCCTCAATAAAGTAATGAAAATTGGCTTAAACAATAGAAATTGGTTGTTGCTTCTGTGATACCTTTGCTGTCTCTGTGGAGGTTGCTGGTGGAGGCTGGTCAGCCTGAGTTGTAGTTACTTTTCCTGTGTTATTTGGTCCAGAAGCTGGTGTCACCGTAGGTGTGGTTTGGTTTTTTCCCTGCGTAGAGATAAACTATTATCACTAGATATGGAGGGCTGGCTTTTTATTTTTTCAAACTATTTTTTTAAGCAAAAGACAGAAGAAAAATACCAGAAGAAACCCTCTGAATTAAAAAATTCAAAGACACAGAAAGAGAGAGAGAGAGAGAGAGAGAAAGAGAGAGAGAGAGATTATACAACTTACATCACTGGGTTCCTTTTGCTTCTCTTCAGGCAGCTGTTTATTCTGAGAGTCTGCTGGCTGTCATAAAGTAAAAAAATAGAGATAATTTACCAT
The DNA here is from genome assembly GCA_013397865.1 of Struthidea cinerea. Taxonomy (NCBI): domain Eukaryota; kingdom Metazoa; phylum Chordata; class Aves; order Passeriformes; family Corcoracidae; genus Struthidea; species Struthidea cinerea. The sequence continues at coordinate 128,028 of VZTI01004100.1, forward strand.
TTTCACCACTCAGTGCTATGGAACATGATCCATGCTAGTCCAAATAAGTACAATACAGATCTAAAGATGGTTAACAGGAGACTTCTTGGGCTGTCCTGAGTTTGTGCACAGGTATGTCACAGATCACACACCAGTTTCATGTGACACAGAAATACCCAGGAGTTCAGCCTCTTTTTTCAGAGTTAGTAAAAGGCCAAAGTGCAGCAACTCTGCAGAGGTGAAAGGTATTTACCTTGTCTGACTGGGTGTTTTTTTCAGATCCTGCTTTGGTTGTCGGTGTGGACTGAAATATAAATGACATTTATTCAGAGGTTAATATGCACGGTTATTTGCAGAGGATCAGATTATGCAAGGCAGAATATCAGACAGGTCCACGTTTGCTGGCACACATGCTAACTACTATACACTAATCCTGCAGTTCACAACATCCTAACACAGGCTGCCAGTGATTTAAGAGCACTCAAAGGTGTGCAAACATCCACGCACAAACTCATTCCTCACGTGGGGGATTGAGAGGGGAAGAAGATGCTAAATACAGGGACCAGTTTGACAACAAACCCATATTGCCACTACCAATTTCTGAAATAACCTCAAACGTTATTTAATGAATTATTCTTCACTAATTTATCAATAAAATATTTATAATTGCAAAATAAGTAATTATAAAAATACACACAGTCCTGATGGAAAAGGCATTAATCACTTAGATTCAACAGGACGTACATGGCGTGGGATATATTCAGTTAACATCCTTATACTACACACAGCAGAAAATTTGTATTTTTTCTCTCCTCTGTAACCTCCCAACGCTCATATTTTACAACAGAGCTGAGCAACCTGGCTAGGATAGTATGACATGACTGGACTTCTAGGGTTCACACACGAAAATCTTCTCCAGCCATGCCACAAAATCAGTTCCTGTGATTCACTCAGCCAAAGTACAGTAAGCAATAAATTACTACTAGTAAGGACTAAAACTGAAAAACTGAAGTATAGTTATGTCTGGTAAGAAAAGAAAAAACCAGCCTCCTCACCCTATTGTTCTTCCTATTTTTCTGGCTACTTCAGCTGCATTATGAGCAACACAAAAAGAGCCTTTCACCTGCCAAACATTCATTACCATTTAGAATCACCCAGCTTCCATTTTCTGGCTGACCACACAGAGAAATTTGCTAAGTTTGTTTACAATTTGTTACGTAATTATTCACACCCTCACACTGAACTGCAGACACTTGGCTCAGAAATCCTGAGCACACATTAAATGCAGATGCCTGGGCATAATCCTGGCAAAGGTCTCGAAGACGTGGACCAGGATAAAGAACACACCTCCACACACAAGTGGGGAAATACCGATGGAGAGGGAGAACCAAATAGTCTCAAAGTGAGAAAAAGGTATTAAAAATAAATACTTAAAAAATAATCACTTAAGCTGTCAAATTCCTGTGCCCTCCCCAAATTCCCTGCTTTTTATTTTGTCGTGATGGCTAAAACGTGATTGAAGCACAGCCACTCCCAGGTTCATGCTTTATATGCTTCCACTTGTGTGTCCTTATCACATGACTGCTGCTAACTCAAAGACACAGACATCCATTTTTGTACCTGCACACTAAATGATCCTGTAATGAAAGGATAACCCTAATTTTTTCCAGTTTTTAAGATAAAGTAAGGTTTTTCTGTAACATCTATTGCAAAGAATCAATCAAGTCATGGGATGTCCTTCAGCAACAAGATGCAAAAAAATGTAACAGAAGTGCAAGGATGAAGCTTGAAAAACACAGAGTCTGACTTTTCTTGCTCTGGGACTACTGCCTGCTCAGGATTCTAAATACTCTGCTGTCAGAGCACAAACTCAGGTTTTTCTTATCTGCTTTTCAGAAGAAGACTAAACACACCTTGTTTTTGCAGGACAATAAAACACATGTACTTGCACTTCTGCCCACACCCAACAACACCTGTACAGAACATTGAATACAAATTCTCAGCCTGCCAAACCGGTTATGAACAACTGCAAGTCTCCTTTTTTATACTGTAAATATTACTTTACTGAGTACTTTATGCACCTTCTGTGTAAGGTATGCATCATTCACTGTTCTGTTGTAACTTTTAAAATGTGCAGAATTGCCCATACCATAAATTTATGTTTGGCAATGCTGAAGAATAAGTGAACCCATATGGGAAAGGATTTGAATCAAGACTTTCACACAAAAGCATGCTGAGGCCACAATAAAACGTGATTATAAACACCTGCCAACACACAGAGACACATCTATTTAAATACTCTTAGCAATTACAAGGCTCAAATCTAATTAAAAACATACAAACAAACAACAAAACAACAACAAAAAAAACCCCAGGTAAATCAAACCAACAATTTTAGTATGAGACCATCCATTCAGAGGAATTGTTCAGCCATCCTTTAAACAGTGTCAGCAGTGAGCAGCCACAGACTGAAGCCATGGCATCAGCTGATGGCATGCACTGAATTCCTGTGGAGAAAAAGATGTTCCACTTCCCCTTCAACTGCCTGCTTCCACCTGCACTGTGCCAGGATCTGAGAGGAGGCATTTCAAACTGACTGAAAAAATGGTCTGGAAATGAAAAAGAATACTTTTGCACTGGTTCCCTGGTTGCACAAACACATGCAAAAGGAAGGCAGCTGAAGGGGACGTGCTGGGCACAGTGGCAGTGGCAGCACCCTGTTTTCCTCCAACCCTGCAAAATCCACAGGGCGCTGGCTCTACACCCTGGTCCTCCAAGCTCTCCACCTAACCCCAGGTTTTGCCCACAGAACAAGAAATTCCACATTCCTTCCTCTGCCACAGTGAACTCAGGGCTTTCTCAGAGAGGCACACACTGAGGGTTCATTAGAGACACAAAGGATGCGCACACAGAGAACTGAAAGCTGAAGAAGGGTCCAGAGCATGTTTAAGAGCGGTGGCACACTAGAGAGACCTCAGGAAGAACAAATGAGATGTGGTTACAGCAGGCAGTCGGGAAAGAGATGGTAATTTGCAAGAAATTTAGGATGAGAAATTGAAGTGACTCAGCAACCTCACTTCTTTTCAAAGAAGTCTACTGTCAAAAATGCAAACGACTTGTTTAATCCAGCAGGAGAAAGACATTAATAATGCAACAGACATTAAAAGAAAACATTAATTATGTTACACATGAAAATGCAGGCCACTGTTTCAAAGGGATTTGTGTTTACCAGTCTTACAGTGCTGAAGCACGCCTCTGCTACTCTATTTTTGGCTCATTTACCACGTTCTTCTGAGAGTTGTTTTAAATTTCAAGTAGGGAAAGACCGTAGCTGTCTGGGTTAGACCATATGGAGAACCACAGCATTAATGAACACGACACAAACGAGTTTGCCCACAAAAGCAACAGGGAGGTGAAACCAGAGGCTGGCAGATGCCTTCGTGTGTGAGTAATGATGATCTAATGCGCAAATGGAAAATTTGTTTAATTGTCATTCGGCTCGTAGACGTATGTGTGCATGGAGGAAAAGGGTTTTTAAAGGCTGAGGGGAATTTAATGGCTAAGTTCAGACGCAGAGATGGGAGACGCAGGCCAGAACGACCAGAGACAAGAGGAAAAGGTTGCTGCAAAGAAACTTCCCATTTGATAAATGGGGGGGGAAAAAAAAAAAAAAATCACTGTGAAGGTGACCAAACCTCAGCTCTGACTGTGCCAAAACACTCAAAAGCTGCCTGGCAGGGCCTCCAGCAGTGCCATTTACCTGCAGAGCTGGCTCTGCCTGCACCAGAGCACCTGCAGGGACCTCTCCCACCCTCACCCCTCCAGGCATCCCTTTACTGGCATTGACACAAGGTGCAAGCAGCCTGAGCCTTCACCGCCACACAAGTCCCTGCTGGCCGGCTTTGGCATCCAGTTTTTGTTGGTTTTGCTGTTACGACTGTGGAAAATAGAAGGGGTGGGGTGGGGGGGTGGGGGTACACCATTAATCATTTGTTTAAACAACACAGGTAACCTCCTGTTAGGCAACGGAGGCGTGAGGGAGGAAGATGACTCTCTCCCAACAAGCGAAGGACATGACTGATGACACAGCCCTGACACTGAGGAAGCCCCAGCCACAAAGCAAGACAGAACAAGCGTGAAGGGCAAAGGCAAGGCAGCTGTCAGACGGAGAAACACAGGAGATTAACGAGAAGATGCAACTGTACATGCAGAGAGAGCTGAAGCTCCTCCTGGATTTGCTGAGCACATGATGAAAAATCATCACCAGGCAAATAACCCTGCAATTACACTGGAGGGAGCTATACGCGTGTCACAAAACGCGACTGACCTAAAATTAAGCACTGCAATTAATTTTCTTTTTACTGCTGTCGTAAAAACCTCTGGGTGCTTTGAATAGCATTTTTTTTGTTTTGTTTTGTTTTTTTTTTTCTTTTGCAGAGGAAACTAAGCTACAGATAAGAAATACAGGCAAAGCTACTCAGTATCAAAGTGTTAAAAAGGAAATTCCGTGGCTTCATACATGGGTCATGCCAGCATGATTTTCTTCTGAAATTCTTACCCTGGTTTCAGATGGCTTCATAATTTGTGGTTTTGCTGCATCCACAGAAGGAGACTGCTTCTAAGAGAAAAAAGCCCAACAACATTACTTTTGTTACACATACTTGTATTAAGCAAGCATCAAGAAGCTGAATTCACTTGTTATTCAGCTGAAAAAAGAATAAATTCTTTTTGAAAATTAGAGTTATTGTTTTAGATCTTTTGCCTGGCCTGTATTTCGACAATACATACACATAGAATTCTGACAGTTTGATGATGCCCAAGACCTTCTTTAAACATTCTTTTTTCTCCTCTGACATGTACTGACAGCAAATTTTCCATCAAGCACCAAAACAAACCCAAATCCTGCTCTCACACTGAAGCACATGTACTTACTTGGCAGAATTCATCCACACTTCTTTTTAAAAATTTTTAACAAAACCTGTGCCTTTGGATTTACTAGCTTGTTACAGAAAATATTTAATACTAAAGTAGCAAACTCAAATCTGTCGAGATAAAAAGGAGTAATTAATATGTAAGCAGCACATGTCCCCCCAGTATTCCTACATATCATCTGACCTTTCTGGAACTCTACAAAGGACATGGTCTGTTCTCCTGGCCTCAGGGATATCAATCCAAAAACCACCATGGTGTGTTTCTGCTGTAGCTGTATCAAACTTCAAAGCCCAGAATATTCCAGTTGTCTCATCAATACTTTATAAAGAAGTAATACTACTCCTCCGCTCTTGCTTCATGCTCCTCTGCTTAAAGGTGTATTTTGTATTTTTTCACACGCCCAAAGCTGTATTCTATGATTCTGTGATTTGGCATCTCTGTCACAGTAACACATTCATAGCTCACATTTAAATTTGCAGCACAACTCACCATTTTTTTACATTTTCTCTTCTCTTCCATTTTTTTTGCATTGTCTCTGTTTACTGTGCCACTTGCTCAGTGAGAGGCTGGACTGCTCTAAATACATATTATAGAGGATCTGCAGTTGTCACACTGCAGAAAAGTAAACAAATAACATCTGCTTCCATAGACCTACAGATTGACTACTGAAAATATGGGAATTTTTGTATGGGTGGAGACACACATAGGAATGTACAGTCTCCTACATCAGGGCAGAGAACAAAAGTTTTTAATAACCTTTTAATGTACCTCTACTACCACCATCAGCTAATCTGCTGGCAACACGGCATTTTTCCTAATTTGCTCTTTAACAGTTTTTCCTTTCCTTTTCTTTCTTCTCCAAGAAATTAATCTGAATTCCTTCTGCATGACTAACAAGCAGGTATCTGTTCTACACCTTCTAATTAGTCACCCTAGTCCCTGTCTGTTTAATAATAAAAACACTGATCTGAGCCCTTCTCCCTTCCAGCCCTCAGAAAACTCCGACCAAGCCTCTGTCTTAAAATGCACTGAAAAATTCGTTTTTTTCCCACGTCCCAGCGCAGCAGCACCACCACAACCTGCAGGGATGAATGAACACCTCCCAAAAGCCCAGCTGCTTCCTTCTGCCCCGCCCAGTGGGAGGGCAGTGACCAGCAGAAGCAAAAAGGTGAAGAATGGAGGTACTCATGGAGGAAGAGGTGCAGTTTGAAAATAGAAAACAGCTCAATGCACGTGGCTGTGGAGGACACCACGGGGACACTTAGGGTTAATTTAGCGGAACAAAGCCCTGAGGAGTCAGAGGGGAAAAGCAGGACAGGTGGGAAGAGCAGAGAGACCACCACAGAGTGCTTCACTTCACTTCACTTCCACCACCTCCTGCTCAAGTTCCCCAGTAAAGGCCCACAATTTCCCACCCTCTCCCCAAAAAAAGCCACTCCAGGGAAGAAGCGGGGTCCTTGTTCTCCCAGCCCTTCAGCCAGCGGGGTCTGCAGCCACACCGAGCTTCCCAGACTGACAACACCACAAGGCTGCTGAGCTCCAAGCCCTCTGGCTGGTCTGGTCACCACCGTGCCACCCTGTCACCACCAGCCTGGCTGCGGGGATCAGCCTCTTACCTCGCGTTGTTCTGGTGCTCCCGTCCCCAGGACCCTGCTCTGCCACCAGCTGTGCCCAGATGTTTCTGCCACAGCCCCACAGAGGGAGGGCAGGAGGCGTGAAGCAAGACAGGGACGTGTGTCAGGCGTGGAGGTAAATATTAAAGTGCTGCCTGGCAACCCGGCAGCAAAAAAACCTCCTGACGCAGAGCTGCCGGGTGGCTGTGGCACACCCTGCTCGGTCAGCCCCAACACCCCCTCGCAGGGAGGCTGGGGTGTCAAACGGTGAGGGTTTAACCAGACCAGGAGGCTGGGAAAGAGAAAGCCAGGAGATGCTGCAAAGGGAGAGTGGGGTGTCCTCTGAGCTGTCAGGGATCCCTGGAGGGCAGATCCCTGGGAGCGATCAGTGCTGATTCCCGTACTCCTGCAGCTGCACCCCCGTGGGTCCTGCCTGCAGCCAGGCATGGGTGCTGGAGGGTGCTGTGCCAGCCCTGGTGCCCTGTGAGCGAGGTGCAGCCAGGGATCCCAGCCTGGGGGATGGCCAACACACAGCTCTTGTGTGAGCTGGGAGGCAAATCCACAGCACGGCATCCAGGACCACTGGTAACCCACCAGGAGCTGCTCCCTGTGTAAGAATCCCGAGACCACCACACCAGGGACTCGAAGGACAGGGAAGAGGTTGCAGGATAGCACTGATTAAGCAAAACTAAAATCCCTGTTAATTACCCCAGCCTGCCAGCAGAGCTGCTGGGTGACCTGCAGCATGGAGTAATTAACAGGGATCAGTCTTTGCACAGGAGCTGACCAGAGGACCTCAGGTGCTCTTGAGTAAGAGGATGGCTTTGCAGGAAGGGCTGATGAAGAGATCTGGAATCTAATTTGGTAAGAGAAGGAATACCCCTGGAAACTCATTTGTCAAGTTACCAGGGCAGCAGTCAGGCTACTTTTGAAAGAGAACTGTCACAGGAGCCAAGCAGTGGGTTAGTAAAACGAAACAAAACTATCAAAAATTGGTTATCTGCTCTTCCTGTGTGTACCTCAGAAATCTGCAAGTAAAATGGAAAGTGCAATAGAAGAAGAAGAAGAAAATAATGGTGACAAACATCAAAATAAAAACCTTTAACAGCTCAGAGAACTGGATGCTGATGCCCTTTGGAAAAAGACAACAGCAGGCAAAGAAATCCATGAGCTCTCAATTTCATGGAACCAAAAATCATTGAAACTATTCTGGAAATTCATGAGGAAGATTAATCAGACTGAGGAAAGTCATTGCACAAACTCAGAAAGGAGCACAATGCACCAGGTGGAGACCTTCAAAACCAGAAGAGAGGTCGCAAACACTTACCAAGCAACCCATTCAGAAATGCTGAGATGACAACAAGAGAATAAATAAGAATCAACAAGAATAAAGCAACACGCCTCCAGAGTGGGATGCCACTGTCACTGCAACTTTTCACTCTACTTGAGGTGACATTTTCTCGAATAAAATGGGGAAATTGGTCTGTAACACCAGGTTACAATCTTGCTATCAGACAGCTGAACAAAACAGAGCTCCTGATCTCTGACACTGCTGGTATGTTGAAGGCAGTAACAAAAAAACCCAAAACAACACCAAACCCTGCTAGATAGGCAGCAATACTGACAAAAACACGTGAAGGCCATAATGTCACAAGCTGCGATACCCCTGCCAAAAACAAACAAGGGAAGAGGAATCAGGGGAAAAGTAATCTGCTGCTGTGACAACATAAATATAAATGTAAAATATGACTTCCAGCCTCTTTGGCTTGAGCTTCTCTAGGTCAAGTGCTGGAACAATTTTGGCCATCACACTGCAGCAGAGATGAATATTGAAAGATACGAGCACAGGTTTAGGGGGAAAAAATTAAGAAGAAGTATGTATGAGGGACTTAGTGAAAGGCAAGGTGAGTCAGCACCTGATGCTTCTGTCAGGGCCCCAAGAAAATGGGAAACAAAGAAGAAAGTGACTTAGCCTTTAATAAAGAATCTCTCAATGATCTTCCTTCTGGAGAGAAGAGTCACTCTGTGGCAAAGGCTACCTGGAGGTATCAGGCACCTCCAGCTCAAGCAGCCCTTGGGAGAGCTTGTATAAATTTTTATTGATTGATCTAGCTGAACTCAGCCTGGAACAGAGGACTGAAGAGCCACCCAAGCTCTCTTCTGAGCTAACACCCCTTAGGTATGACTGAGCTGGGATGGCTCCTCAGGCTCAGAGCTCACAACACCCATGATTTCACAATCACTCACTCACAGGCTGTGTAACGCAAGGGAAAACCCAATCTACCTGACTACAGTGGCTGCTTCTTTCCGTGAATGGCCCTGATACTGAACTTCAATTAACAGCACTTGTAAGACGTGGGCAGTGAAAGCTCTTCAGAGAACAGTCGTGAAAAATAATGGGTTATTTCGCTGAAGTGTGAAATACCACCTGAGCTGTTAAGAGGTTAAACCTCTCACTTGCTTTGATGGCTGTGCAGCCCTCCCGTCCCCGGACACACAGACAGGAGGTGGGACAGGGACGGCACCAAGGGCGTGCGCATGCACATGTACAAATAAATGCATAAATATATAACCACGTGTACTTAAAGCTACACGGCACCTAAGACACGCAGTGACTTAAAACGGGAAAAAAGGTTTAGCACTGATACCAACCCTTTATATATCTTTTACTGTTACAGTGTCTGCAATAGCTGAGTTAAAAAATTACAACTTTGCGTGCTCCTATGTCTTTTCCCATCCCAAGTAATTTTGGAAATATCCTACTGCTTTGCAACTGCTGCTCTTACATGCAGTTCTGCTATTATAAAGAAAAACAACAGCTTTTTAAGAGAAAGATAAAAATACCCACAACAACCAAGAAAATCACATTCTTTTGAAGATTTCAGCCTCCCAGTTAATTTTTTGGAGGCTTACTATTAAGAACCTAATGAAATGGAAGAGCAGGATGAGGGTTTCCAGTTAGCACCTGTGTATTACTCAGACACTGCTGTATTTGTGCCGTCCTGTTGTGACGGGTTTCTCTGCAGAAGTGATGAGAACGATTTCTGAACGATTTACGCTGCAATTTCTGATGGCTGACTCTGCCCACGTGCAAGTCCCCTTTCATTTCCATTTTACTGAAGCTCACCAACACTGCATGTCACAAACAAAGGCCTTCTGCTCCTGCCAGCCACTGAGGGTGGGTGGAGAAAAAAAAAATCCTTGGAGGACAGTTCCAGATACTTTATACATAGCTATATTCTAACTCAATCTAAAACTCTTTGCCAAAGTTGCGATTTTGGCTGGTTTTTAAATTCATGCTAATGTAGTTCAATGCATCAATAGACCTGGTTTTAAATACCTGTCTTTGGAAAAAAAAAAAAAAAAAAAACTAAAAAAAAAAAACCTTGTCC